>CM031243.1:83243293-83692188 GCA_018340775.1 Taxus wallichiana var. yunnanensis
TATTGAAGGTATTTTGTAGCTTCATGATGCGCTTTATCACAGTTGAGTTAGTAGCTTGTATCTTTGGAGGTAGGAGGAATCGAGAGGTTGGAGGTCATTGAAACAACATCTCATCGATTACGATAGACGAGGCCGCTATGAAATGATTTAGTGGCATTTTTAGTTGTGTGTTTGCTTGATTCCCGGTGTTCCCAATTTTGATAAGTGGAAATTTCACATTGAGAGAGCACATAATCCGGTATTCATTTCTGATTTTTAGTTTGTATGTATGAGCAACAAAATTCAACATAGTTTCACTATGTTCTTCCATGTGCAGTGAGAAATGTGATGAGGGCTGATAATAGTACTACACACATCATGATGTGGTTTTAGAGTAAAGTAATTAAAAGGAAACCTTCATTTATAGTTTTTATTTATCAAGCGATTGTAAAACCACCCACTTGTCGGTTATTGGTAATTCATTCACAAAACCATGACTTTGTGGTTTGTGGTAAACCAATTCTGCAAAACCACCATTCTCGGTTTTTGTGAGTCGACTATTTGCAAAACCATCCTTGAGGTTTGTGATTATCCCGTGAAAATCACTAGATCATGAAGTAGTCGCAAGTGATAAGTTAGTTTTCCCCATGTTCACCACTAAGTAGGGGGAATGTTAGGAAATTATTTTTAGTTCTCACGTAATTGTTATAACAATATAGTTTTGTTATTGCGAGTTATAACCTTCTGACTATCATTTTGTTGATTTATCCCATATTAACTGATTTTGTTATTGGTTTATAGGGTTGATACCCACCTTATTAAATCCTTGGCTTGAATATTTTCCTTGATTTAGGGGTGAAACTACTGGGTAATTTTTATAGGATTAGATTTATTGTTTGATCTATTGAAGCATATTGAATTTATTGGATAAGTTCCTAATCAGGGATTTCATTTCATCACCATCATTTTGTTTTTGGTAAGAATAGGAAGTGGAAACAATAGATTGGAATTTTTCTCGGGAATGGGAGCAATACTAAGGCTAAGAAGCTCGAGTGCATTCGAAAGCAAGGGTATATGTAATATAGGGTTAAATTTTCATCTTGCATAATGTTTTTAGCCTAATGATAAAATATGAAGGATAATTAGTCAAATACTACATGTTGCATCATTACTACTATACTTTTAAAGAAGGAACTATGTTGGAAAAGGGATAGGGATGGTATTTACGAAAAGGAAATATTGTGATTACTTTTCTAGAAAATGATCGAGGTGAAATAAATCATTAGCTCATGAGATGGGCCCTTTTAATTCCTCTTAGCTGTCTATATATTAGGAAAATCTATTTTGGACACATCACATTATTGTTCGATTAATATTTGTGTTGTATTAAGTTATAACAACTCATATATTACAAAATTACGAAAATTTTAGAATCTTGGATATTTTTAAACTCTCACATAGGGTTTCTAGGAGATATTTTAGTTGGTAAAAATATTCCTTGGAATAGAGGATCTGAGGTATATCTATTTAGTTCTCTCACATTGTATTGACATGAGTGTGTGAAATAATATATTGTTGTGTTGACAATTCTCACTCTACTCTTACATCAAATATGGAGTGAAAATGATATGTGAAGTTAGGAAATGTCTCTCATTGGTCACTAGACATGAAAAGTTTAGTCTTATGACCAGCGTTAGTGATATGTCTAGGATAGCTCGGTGTGAGTTGTTTGTGTGTGTGTCATAGTAATTGTGTCATTTCAAATTTCCTCACTGTTGACGCATTTTAGTAAGATAGTGGGCTATGGATAGATAATGTTTCAAAATTTTTTCACTTGACACCATAGATGCGATCATGTTGACATTGAGAACTTCCCTTCCTATCCACTTGATGTATGATAGCCCAAAAATGTAGACCTTTGTCACTTGTAATTCGTAGTGATAGATATTGGATAGATCTAGACATTTAGAATGTTAGGCAATGTAATATTGAGTGTAATTTTTTCAAAGTATATATAAATAACCATTCTTGTTTGGGTTTGTGACACTAAGTGTATACAATTGATCCACTATGAGCCATTTACTGGATAGCAGAAATTCATCTAGAAGTGCCTGAGAAGATTTTTTCGATAAGTGAAAAGAAATATTGAAGATCAGGATCTAGAATGGAATTCACATTGAATTTATAGTGTCGAAATGGAGATCACTCCATCTCACCTGGAATAAATGATGACATATGGCTCATGAGTGTCTGACGGAGATAGTGTCTTCTTATGGTTGTATTTTGTTTTATTTGGTTTCAAAAATGATTAGATGTATAGAAAGAAAGACAATAGAAACATCACAACAAGTATACACTCTATGACATATGAGTAAAGAAAAAAATTAGTATGTGCATATTTTATCTCACATTTCCGTCCAGTCAGTTTAATTTTTATTAATTGAATTAAAATTTCTCATATGATATGTATCAACATACAAAAGTTGTCCAAGTTGTTTAGAGTTTATAATTGTAAAAGTGCATAGTTTAATCTAATTTTTGTCTTGTGTGGTTTGAACCATAAGAAGTACGATTTAATATCTATTCTCAGTTGCATAAATATATTTTTTCTACCTTGTGTGTAAGGTGCTCATTATAGATAGGTTCTTGAATAGAGTCTCATTTTTAATAAAAAAGTTCCCATTACCATCTGTACTCATGTTTACATATGTAAAAAATAAAGAAAAAGAAAGAACTTTCAATTTATCGACAGTATTTTTCCCATAAGATTAATTGTAAAAGAAGTGAAAATGGACATTTTTGATTACCTAAGGACTTTTCCGTAATTGGAAACATTTGGCTTGTACATGGAATAGAAATTGAACTTAAAGTCTAATTTTTAAGATGACCAAGCTGACTTGAGATAAAGATCGAGATAACAAGGAAAAACTTTGGATCGAATGGAAATAGAGGATGGAGGGAGATTGATTAGTCCTCGTGATTGAAGTCAAAAGAGGATATTGTGGAATTCGCGTATGCTTAAATGGTGGCAGTATGGTTGTATAAAAAAACGTAGTTATTTTCTTTGAGTTTGTGTGGAGTTTACAAAACATGATATACATTCCTTCAGATTATTAAAAGAGGAGGATGTGCATTTTGGAGAATCCATGAAAGGCTGCATGATTTATGAGGAGGGTAACTAAAGCCCGAAGTGATCCTCTCACGATTGCTAATATTTTAGAATATCTTAATTTTAACCATCAGCACGTTGGTTTAGTGTTTATTGGGATAAGTGAAAAGTTATAATTTTGTATTCAAAATTCTTGGGACATGTTTTCTTAAATGTTTTCTTTAAGGGTAATGTTAAAATGATTTTAGAGCTCACATTATTAGTGAGTTAAATCTTGTGTTGATTGAGTTAATTACGATGCACTATCCATTATGTAAAATCTACGATTTGGAAAAGGTGAAGATTGTGACATTTTTACCTATTATGGCTTGCATTTCAAATTGAACATACTTTATTGTAAATCACTCCCCACGAGAAATCCATGCACCAGCGTGGACCCTTAAAAGCTAATTCGAGCAGTAAAGCTATCATTGCACGAATGTAAGATATCTTGCATCAAATCAGGATATCATAAACTAAAAATTGGCCATAAATTTTATCTCCCGGAGAACTTAGGTCAAGCATAATGAATATAAAGTTGGGGAAAGATCCTTGAGTTACTTCCATATTTGTATCATTGTGATTCAAATGAATTTTGAGCTGGAATTTGGTAGGAGAAAAAAGAGGCAAAGAAGTGATACAACACCTTTTAGTAGTATCGTTTATGTTGAGCATGTGGTAGGCCATGGTGCTAATTCTAAGCTTTGCAAATGTGTGCCTAATTTTTAATCATGTTACGATTTTGCTTCTTAGAAACGTTTTATTCTCAAATTGTGATTTGCAATTCATCTTCCCCCACAGTTGAATGTTTCAAAAATGCCCATAATACTTATTTGTTTTGCCATTTTGAAAGAAAATTCTATGTGTGCTCTTATTTGTGCCCTAGTTTTTCAATTTTTGGGATGTGTTGTTTTCCTTTGATAGAAATCATGCAAAAAATCGAATTGATCAAATCTAAATTGTATGGGTTAATTTCCCAATCTTGAGGAGTCGAAAATAATGTCTAAATCATGTTCATTGATTTAAAATCAATAAATCTACCATCCTTGTTGAAAATTTTGATTTTAGGGCATCCTTTAAATTTTTCGCGATTTGACAATCATACGGGTGTCGTTATTACCGTCAATTTATCATCTGCATGGTAATGAGCAACGTGGCGGGTTCTATTGGCGAGGAGTTGTTAGGAAATATTTCTAACTTATCATTTTTGAAATTTGACAAAAGGAAAAAATTTAATCATGGCTCATACTCTCTGCAATAGAGTGCCTCGTGGTCACATTTTTGATTAGCTAGGGATTGGCGGTGTGAGCTTTCCTTAGGAAAATTTTGCTTTTCGGTTGTAAAATTTTCAAATCAAATTCCTGGCCGAAAGGCCCCACAGGCACTTTTGAATAGGGAGAGGACACGTGGCATGGAGGGCGTGTGGATGGCGGGGACTTGGAGAATTTTGATGTTTTTGGCTCAAAATGATGAAGTGAATTTTTTCCCAAGAAAGCCAATCGGCCAATCCTGTGGTGGACACATGTCCGAAGAAAGGGTAGGATGGAAACAGTGGGTTTTGTAAACTTTAAAGTTTTCTAACTTCAAATGGTGAAAAATCAAATTATGGCCCAAGGCCCTGACACAAGTCGGGGAAGTGACACGTGTCCAAGGAAGAAAAATGGAGGTGGAGGGGATTCGGACCTCGAAGATAAAAGTAAAATTTTGCCTTTTTGGCAAAGGGAGCTAAAGTGTAAATGAGAGGCATGCCTCCATAGCCTATCCATGATGGACACATGGCACATTCTAAGAAGTCAAAAGGAAGAGTGCGGGCCCATGGTGAGTTTTAAATTTTTCAAATTTTGTAGGAAGGTTTGAAGGTAGAATAGGAGGCTTGGCCCCCGGTGAATCAAGAGGTTGCACGTGGTAGAGAAGAGATTGAGGCTTAAGGACAGGAGGTTTGGTGGAAAATTTACTTTTTTTCAAAAAAGTGGTAAAATTGATAGAATCAATTCGTGGTTTTCAATGGGGCCCACATATGGACACGTGGCGGGTCCAGGGGAGAAGCGGGGAAATTTTGCAAAATTTTCCAAATATTCAAAAGGTCGCAAATGCATTTTTAAAGCATGGGGCCGATCTAATCATTTTGACACGTGTCCCACCTGATCTAAAGTTTAAAAAGGTAATATTGAGCTTATTTTTAAATGGCATTTTCCATGTGGAGGGCTGATATTAAAAGGTGGATGAGATCGACGGTTACTGTGCATTCGTTTGTTTGAGGCTTGCCATATTAGGGCTCCAAAATCTTGGAATCATGATTTCTTCATCAAATTTCATCAAATATTATATGATTTTGTGTCATCTTGGCCTTCTGAGAATAATGACATCATTTTCATGACTTAATTCTTTGATCTACGGTGTTTTTGATGTATTTTTTGCTCGGGCTCGGTGAAAAAATGTGAAATGACAAAAATCAAAGTTGCGAGAGGTAAAATTGAAAAGGTGAAAAAGGTAAAAAATGATGAATGGAAGATCTTTGCATGCACGAATGATAAAAATGTGCCCTAGGGTGGATAATGATTTGAATTTGTGTAATGATTTAACTTTTTATACAGCTACAGCTTTGTGAGTTGTTTTTCCGTTTGGTGTCAGCCTTCTGCATTAATCATGAGGTTTTTGTGACAAATTTGATCCCATAGCATATTATTTGATTGGGAAGGAAGACTCCAATGATGGAATGAGGTATATAATACATTTTGGAGAAATTGTAAAGGGTTGAGAGTTAGAAAATCATGAGCAAATTTTGAGAAAAAGATCATTTTTGAGAAAATGCACGAAAAGAACCGGGTTAATGTCTCATGTGTTGGAAAATTCATGTATGTGGGTTGGTTAAAGTTTATATCCACCATGAAACTCTGAGATTATTCATGTAACTCTCCTGTTATATTGAATCTAACAAGTTTTGAATTAAATCGGGTTTTTCTTTAACAATATGATGTTTGTTATCATTTTTAATGCCTAAAATAGTTTTTCATTGTTCATGTTGCAATCTTGCATTGAAAGTATTTAGAAGTCACACGGATCTCCTTTTCGGTTGATATTTTAGTGGCATTTGCTGATCTCATACTTAGAAGAACCTTCATCGATAAGAGATAAACAAATTTAAAATCACTTTACCTTCCTTGACTACCAGATTTCTTGTAAACCTTTGGGGGTACCTTAAGTCATGGTTTGATCATGGATTTTGTGTTTAATTGAGTTCTTTACTTGAAGCTTTTGTGGTGAGTTCTCAAAATTTGTGTGAAGAGTGCAACACAGGCTTCCATTTGTGCTTTCACGGTTGAAGGAATATTATCTGATTAGTTTAGGCACTTCATCTTATTTAGTTGTTCAAGTATTTTTCAGATTATCAAAGATCTGATCTATCCCTGGTTTATCTTATCAATCCCCCACCAAAATCATCCAACAACAAAGATCTATCCAAGTACTATCTACCCCCTACGATTTGCATGTGTGTTACCACAAAATATTAAAATCTATTTGCAAAAGTATGCATAATAGATCGAGGATTTCAATGTCTTTAGTAACCTTTGCCTTTTTTGAGAACATACCCATGTTTTGAGAAGTGAGAACTTGTGAGAGATTCAAATCAATGGAGTGTTAATCATGTTTTCATCGAGGCCTCCATCCTTAGAATTTCAAGCAAAGAGAAGGACATCTCCATCTCCTTCACCATTACAAGGTTACAAAATAGGTCCTCTTGCCTTGGTTGCAAGGCAAAACCTAAAATAGCTAGGACAAGATCAAGTCCTATTGGAGTGCTATCCATTTCTCCAAAAAATTGGGTGCTAGCTAGAGCATATCCCCGACTACCAACGACATACAACATGGTCTAATATGTCTTTAAGCTCCATGACATAACATGGTGCTTCTCATACCTAAAGGAGGAAAAATTTGGATACCAACATGAGTGGCACTTTGCAGATTTAGGAGTTCTTCGAATTTCTTGGTGTTTGTGTAGTGTATGAGGAGTTTAAGCATTTGTGTGTTCAACTATTTGAGCTGATACATTGTTAAAATATCATCCTATGTTTGGATCTACAAGTTTTAAACAAGGGTTTCAAGTTTTATCCCCTTTTTCCATTTCTAGCTTGATTCATGCACTTTGGGTGCATTATGATTGATTGATTTAAGAAGAGAAGGTCTGTTTATAAGGCTTTGCAAGGTTTCGAGTACTAGCAAAATTTGGCGAGAGATTATTTTAGTGCATTCTTGCACTGGCCCGAGGTGAAATTCCTTAGTGGCGACTCCATGCTGATTTGAATTTGGAAATACCGGTGTCTTAAGCTTTACTGTCATTTATTTTTGTGTTGTTGATCTCTGCAAACTAGAGGAAGAAGATCTCTCTTCCTTAAAGACTCTGCTTAAGAAATTGTTCTCAGATTCAAGAAATTTAGAGTTAGAAGGGAGAAGAGTTTGGAAAGTGGTTAAAGGTCAGACATCAGGCAAAGATATAGCCATTGGTGAGAGAGATAATCCTTTGGTAGAGGACTATCACTCTTCTTCAAGTGATTTTGATTCAAGCAATCCTCTCATAAACTTGTTTGCCTCAACTAATGAAGGTTCTTCTGCTGTACCTGGTAAGTTCCTTCTCCAATCTGCACCTCTATGTTTTAATTTGAGTAAAACTTTCCAAGAAAATCAGCACTTAGAGGATACCAGTCTTGTGAATCACATTCTTGAGCCCCAAAGACATAGCACTCCTCATCAGCTTGTCTCACCTCCAAGATCACCCCACAAAAAAATGGCTCAGCCTAGACCTCCATTCATTGTTAACACCTTTGGTCACTATAAATTTTAGAGGAATTGATGGTTACCCAAATGTTCTCCCACAAGATGTCGAAATAGCTTGCCAAAATTCCAGAGTAACAATCTATTCTTGGTGATCAACATCTCAAACTTTTTGATAATATGATGGAATATTTTGAGATAGAGTTTGAAGATGTGTATATTAAGTTATTCATTCATACACTAGAACAGATGTTAGGGATTGAGTACGAGGCTCTACACGATAACTCTATTGATTCATGGTGAAATGAAAAATGCATTTAGATTGCAATATGGTGACATGGTGATCCTATATTTATTTTATCGAGTTTGAGAATATCAAGAAGAACCCTAATGAATCGGTCCATCACTTGAACACAAGGTTTAACAAAATTTTGAGAAAGGTTATGCGTTGATTTGAGGCCTTGTGATGAATCTTGTTTAATCAAATATGCGAGATGCATTTGATAAAAAGGTAGCCTATTACCTAAGAGACAAGAACCAAACTAATCTAAGACAAGATTTCACCATGGCACTTCAAATTGAGAACAATATCAAGGCTGTTGGGAAACCCTTAAGAGAGATGGTGTAAAATTTATAAACCACAGAAAAAACTCAAGCTAGCAAAGGTGCTTGATTTAGAAGAGGTTGTGAAAACTTTGGCGGGGGGGCTGTTTAAAAGAAAATTTCATACAAGTTTGAAAGAGTTGAGAAGAGGTGGGAAGATTTCACAAGGTTAGCCTAGAGCGTGAGGCACAAGATATATTTGGCAATCACCATAGGAATAAGTAGAGGTTTGATGATGACACGGGTAAAGGGCTTGTTGGATCTGCAATAGAAACTGACCCCAATCACGTGAAAATAGATTGGTCTAACCCTCTAACTTCCGGGGTTTCTATTGTTGATGAAGTTGCTGATATGGATTGGTGTGATAGATGTTTTATTCCTCATCCTCCATGTGAAGTGGACCAACAAGTTGATGAAGTTGATAATGAGGATGGGCTGATGATGATATTTGCATGGTGGGATGTTATTCAAGCTCACAAGAGAGGAACAACATCTCTTGAAGTAATAAGTGCTAGGACTACTACTACCTTTTGGGATTACATCAAGTGGGTACAAGTATTTCTCCCCCCTCATGCTCTTGAAGTTGATGTAGTGTAAGATTTTGAAATACCTAAGAATGAATTTGAATACTTGAGAGCTTTGATGATTAAGAAGTATGATGGTGGTATCCCTTCAGAAGAAGATAGACAATTGTTGATGAATGCTATTGTAGCTCAAGAGAAGGACTATAACACTAGAAGCAAATTTGTTAAGGGAGTTGGGCCTCAAGCAAAACCTAAAACACCCTTGCTCATAAGCATTCCAAAAGAAGCTCCTAGGAAAGAAACACTTGCTAGAATATATGTTGTCCCGAGAAAAAAATTACATTCCTCATCACGCCCCGAAGCTACCAAGAATCCTTTGCCATTTGATGAATCTTCTATGTATCCCTTCTAATGCCCTTTTTCCAAAGAGTGTCCCCTATGACATAGCATAGGTATTGAGCCAAATTCAAGTGAGTGTTCCAATCATTGAGTTGCTTAGAATTCCTGAGCATAAGAAGAGAGCATTTAAGTACTTGGGATTGAAAGAAGAGAAGATCACCCCAAGAAGAAATGTAAATTTCATTGAGACTCCTCTTCAAATCATTGCTGAACTTGAAACACCACTAGTAGTGGAAGATCTTGGAGAGACACCTGAGGTATATTTGGGGACATCCTTGGTTGATTCCTAATTGAATGTTGATCCATTCTTTACAACTTTTCTCATAAAAGGTAGGCTACTTCACAATTGTATGTTTAATTCCGGTGCATCATGTAATGTCATACCTCTAGAAGTCATGAATGAGTTGGATATCAAGGTGACAACTACCTATGGGAAGTGTACTACCATGGATTCAAGGAAGTCTTTGGTGGTTGGTTGTGTGAAGGGTTTGGTGAGTGCAACTTGCTGACCTTATCCGGGTAAGAATTTGAAACTAGATGTTGTAATTGTTAGTATGCCATGCCAAATGGGGTATGATTTTATCAAGAAAATGGGCTGCAAGTGTTGGTGGTAGTGTTCGGATAGATATGTCTTTTCCACCATTCCCATTGAAGGTAGCCTGGTCAAAATTTATGGAGAAAAGAAAATGTTACATCTAATTGAGGATCAAATAATGCTTCATATGAAGTGTTGTTTGCTTGATGTTGATGCTTGATAATTTCATTGGTTTTGCTGATGGAAAAGAAAACAAGATGGACGGATCAAAGTGCCTTGATATGGTAGGTTCTCCTTGGACCTTCTATTTGACGGAGCTTGCTCCAAATTTGGAAATGGTCTGGTATAGTTCTACTTTCTCCTAGTTTGGAAGAGTTTGCTTTTTCCTTCAAACTTAATTTTGAATGTACTAAAAATGTTCTTTGAGTATGAGGCATTGTTGTTGGGGTTAAGGATTGCATGGAAGTATGGAGTGAAATATATTGTTGCAAAAGGAGACTCAGAGCTGGTTGTCAAACAAATAAGAAAACTGTATGCTACAAAAAATCAGTGTATGAAACAATATAAGCATGCAGTTTGGGATCTAATTGAAATGTTTGATTCCTTTAACATTGTTTACCATTGCAGAGGTCTTAATGTTACTGGCGATAAGTTGGCAGTGCTGGGTTCTAGATTTGAAAATTACACCATTTCACCTTATTGTGAATACAACATTGAAGTGCTGACTAGGCCAAGCTGTCCTTGATAATGTGAAACATTGGCAAGTCTTTAACAATGATGCTCAAGTGCTAAGGTTCTTACAAAACCAGGGTGAGTTTGCAAATCAGAATATTGATTGGGAGCCAATGGTATGCATGAATGAAGGAAGAGAAACTTTGTTTGGAAAAGATATCATCCAATTGAAAACAAACACCATTCCTAGAGGTCTTGTTGCACTTGAGTCAAATTTTAACAATGCTGATTGCATCATAAATAGAAACATGTCTACCTCAAGGGATGTGGAAGAGCATGACTTGGGAACAAAGGAAAAACCAAGGAAGGTTTGGTTGGGCAACAATTTAAGTAAAGAAGAAAAACAATCCTATGCCCAACTCTTGAAAAAATATCAAGACTGCCTTGCTTGGTCCTATTTAGAGCTGAAAGCATACAAAGAAGATTTATTTCAGCATGAGATCCCTCTTGAAATAAATGCCAAACCATTCAGATAGAGGAAAAGGCCAATTAATCCACTTCTCTCCATGAAAATGCAAGAGGAGTTAAGGAAGTTGAGAGATGGAGGTATTATTCAACCCACTAGATATTCATCTTGGGTTGCAAACCTAGTGCCAGTCAGGAAGAAGAACGAAGACATCATAATTTGTGTGGATTTTAGAAATCTAAATAAAGCATCCATGAAGGAAAACTATCCCTTGCCAAATATGGAAAATATGTTGTAGCTTGTAATAGGGTCTGAATTGCTTTCTACATTGGATGGTTTCTCCGGATATAATCAAGTGGTAGTTAAAGAATTAGAAAGACTTAAGAAAACATTCACTACGCCTTGGGGGACATATGTTTTTGTTAGGATGCCCTTTGGTTTGATGAATGCTGGTGCCACTTTTCAAACAGCAATGGATGTTGCTTTTACTAGTTACATCAATGAGTTCATTGTGGTTTACAAATATGATGTGACCGTATTTTTAAGCGAGAGAGGTGATCATTTGCAGCACTTGGAGAAGATATTGATCGATGTAGGGAGTATGGAATTTCTCTTAATCGAAGAAGTGCAAAAGGCCAAGCCGCTTGGTCACATTGTGTCAAAATATGGCATTATGATAGAACACGAGAGTGTGGAAGCAATCGACAAGGTACCCATCCCAAGAACCAAGAAAGGCATCCGAGTCTTTCTTTGGTCAGATTAATTTTATTAGAAGGTTTCTTTCCAACTTTTCTGAGTTGACTCTTCCAATCACAAGCATGCTAAAGAAGGACCAAGTTATCAAATGGGAGGAGGCTGCCATTCAAAATTTTGAAGGAATTAAGGATGCACTTAAACATGCACTTGTTTTAGCAGCCTAAACTATAAGAATCCTTTCCAAATATTTTCGTTTGCTTCTAAGTATACCATTGCTTCTATTTTGTTGCAAAAGGATGAGAGGCCTATTGCCTTCTTTAGCAAGGATTTACAAGTTTCTGAGTTAAAGTATACAATCATGGAGAAACAAGCATTTGAATTGGTGAAAGCAACAAAATTTTTTAGGCCTTATATATTGAGTTCAAAATTTGTTGCCTATGTTCCCCACACCATGGTGAAAGACATCTTATCAGAGATGGAGATCTCAAGTAAAATATGTAGATGGGTGAACAAACTATAGGAGTATGATATGGATATCCAAACCACAAATTTGGTAAGAGGTTTGGGTCTTGCTAAGCTCATGGTTGAGAGCAACTTGCAGAATGTGGAAGTGAATCAGCTAGAGGAAGAAAGGGTAGATGTGCTTGCAAAGTTGGTAAATTCTGAGTGGTACAAGGATGTAATCTTTTACCTCAGACACCTTTGTTGTCTTGATCCTTTAAATAAAAATTAGAAAAGAACCCTCAAGCTAGCTTCTCAAAAATATCTCATAACAGACCTTGGGCTGGCTTGGAAGAACCCTAAAGGCGTCCTCTTGAAATGCATAGCTGAAGATGAAGCTCCCAAGATAGTTGCTGATTTCCATGGGGGAGTTTGTGGAGGACACTTTTCTGGAAGAGTAACAACACATAAGATTTTGAGGGCTGGTTGTTGGTGGCCGACTCTGTTTAAAGATGCAACCTAGTTGGTTATAAGATGTGATAGTTGCCAATGTTTCTCTAGAAGACTGAAAGCTTCAGGATCCCTCCCTTTGCAGCCTATATCAATTGAAGCCCCTTTCAAACAATGGGAATGGACTTCATTGGTGAGATTTCAGATCCTTCTAGTCTTGGTCATAAGTGGATTCTTGTAGCCACTGATTATTTTACAAAATGGGTTGAAGAAATCCCATCTAAAAAGGCAACACACCAAGTGGTAGTGGACTTCTTATTGAATCATATCATATGCAGATTTGGAGTTCTAGTTAAGATTGTATCTGATAATGCCATGTGCTTTAGAGCCAAACCTTTAATGGCAATGTGTAATGAATATGGAATCAATCTGACTTATTCTTCAAACTACAACCCCCAAGGGAATGGACAAGCTGAGTCTAGTAATAAGAACTTGCTAAAGATCATTAGAAGAACCTTGGAAATGAACAAGAAAAAGTGGGGAGAACAATTGAAATTTGCAGTTTGGGCTGATAGGATAACTCCCAAAAGAGCTACTAGTAAAAGCCCATTTGAATTGGTGTATGGAACTCAGGATTTTCTGCCCTTACATCTACAATTATCTTCATTTCAGTTTTCCCAATAGTTGGAAGATCAAGAGCATGGCCCATATGAATCAAGGATCAATCAGATTATTGAGCTTGATGAGGAGAGAAGAGCATCCCATCAAAGGCATATCAGATTTAGAGAGAAATTGAAGAGATTGTTTAACAAGAAGGTCACTCCTAGAGCCTTCAATATTGGAGATCTAGTTTTGTTATGGGATAGTAGGCATGAAGACAAGGGCAAACATGGCAAGTTTGATGCATTATGGATGGGCCCTTATGCCATTGATATCAGGATTGGTGAACATACCTTTTTTCTCAAAGATCTAGATGGGGAATTGCTAGAGCTTCCTGTTAATGGCAGACATTTAAAACATTTCTTGGATTAATCCCCAAAGTGAGGTATGCACAAATTGTACAATTGTATAGTCTTTGTTTTTGCTCTATTTTTTGTTGTTTGGTGGTTTGTGGTTTGCCCTTTGTTCTTGGCAGCCATTTTGGTTGGTTTCTCGACTCATTTTTGTTGGGTGGTTCTAGTTTTTGGGCTACCTTGTATTTTGACTCCTTTTCCCAATGGTATTTTGGCACTTGGTCTACATTTTGTCCTTGTTAAACTCACTGCGAGTGCCCATCCCCAGGCAGGAACCAATGTTAGTGCTATTTCTGAGCTTGCATTGTGTGCCCTAATTTTTCATGTCCGATTTTGCTCAGAAACGTTTTATTTCTCAAATTGGTGATCTATAATTTCTCCCCCTAGTTGAATGTTTCAAAAATTCCCATAAACTTGTTGTTCTTCCCTGTTTTGAAAGAAAAAATCCATGTGTGCTCTTATTTGTGCCCTAGGTTTTTCTAATTTTCGGCCGTGTTGTTTTCCCTTTACCAAATCATGCAAAAAATGAAATTGATCAAATCTAAATTGTATGGGTTAATTTCCCAATCCTAAGGTTGAAAATAATGTCAAAACATGATTTAGTTGATTCAAAATCAAAAATTTGCAATCCTTGTTGAAAATTTTGATTTATAGGGCATCCTTTCATTTTTTCACGATTTGACGGTCATACGGGTGTTGTTTGCCCGTCAAATTTATCATCGCAAGGTAATGGCAACGTGGTAGGTTCCTATTGGCTAGGGGGTGTTGGGAAATATTTCTAACTTATCATTTTTTGAAATTTCAGCAAAAGGGAAAATTTTGATCCGTGGCTCCGCCTTCTGCAATAGGAAGTGCCTACGTGGCACATTTTGATTGGCTAGGGGATTGGTGGGTGGCGGGCTTTCCTTAGGAAATTTTTCTTTCATTTTGTAAAATTTTCAAAATCAAATTTTGGCCCAAAGGCCTACAGCGAATAGGGAGAGGACACATGGCATGGAGGGCATGCGGATGGCGGGGGACTTGGAGAATTTTGATGTTTTTGGCTCAAAGTGATAAAGTGAATTTTTGGCTGAAAGCCCTCGGCCAATCCCTAGTGGACACATGTCTAGGAAAGGATAGGATGGGGTAGCGGGTTTTGCAATGACTTTGAAGTTTTTAACTTCAAATGGTAAAAATCAAATTTTGGCCGAAAGGCTGCAACAAGTCAGGAAGTGACACGTGTCCAGGAAGAAAAATGGAGGCGGAGGTTTGGACCTCGGGGATAAAGTAAAATTTTTCCTTTTTGGCGAAAGGAGCTAAAGTGTAAATGGGAAGCGTGCCTCGTAGCCTATCCATGATGGACATGTGGCACATTCTAAGAAGTCAAAGGAAGAGCACGGGCCCACGGTAAGTTTTAAATTTTTCAAATTTTGTAGGAAGGTTTGAAGGTAGAATAGGAGGCTTGGCCTGGGCGAATCGGAGAGCGCCACGTGGCGGAGAAGAGATCGGGCTTCCGGGCCCGTGGAGGTTTTGTGGAAAAATTTCCTTTTTTAAAAAAGTGGAAAAATTGATAGAATCGATCCGTGGTTTTTAATGGGGCCCACATATGGACATGTGGCAGGTCCAGGGGAGAAGCGGGAAATTTTACAAAATTTTCCAAATTTTCAAAAGGTCACAAATGCATTTTTTAAAGGCATGGGCCCAATCTAATCATTTTTAACATGTGTCTGCTGATCCAAAGTTTAAAAAGGTAATATTGAGCTTATTTTTAAATGGCATTTTCCACGTGGAGGGCTGATATTAAAAGGTGGATGAGATCGATGGCTCCTATTGGGTTGCCATGGGGGTTCCAAAAAGCTTGGAATCATGATTTCTTCATCAAATCTTATATGATTTTGTGTCACCTTGGCCTTCTAAGAACAATGGCATCATTTTCATGACTTAATTCTTCGATCTATGGTGTTTTTGATGTATTTTTTTGCTCAGGCCCGTGAAAAAACGTGAAATGACAATCAAAAGTTACAGAGGTAAAATTGAAAAGGGGAAAAGGTAAAAAATGATGAATGAAAGATGCTTGCATTCTGAATGATAAAAACGTTCCCCTGGGGTGGATAATGATTTGAATTTGTGTAATGATTTAACTTTTTGTGCATACCTGACAACCTGCGAGTTATTTTTCCGTTTGGTGTCACTGTCATTAAATCATGAGGTTTTTTGTGAAAAATTTGATCCCATAGCATATTATTTGCTTGGGAAGGAAGAATCTAATGTGGCATGAGGTATATAATACATTTTGGAGAAATTGTAAAGGGTCGGGAGTTGAAAATCATGAGCAAATTTTGAGAAAAAGCTCATTTATGAGAAAATCACGAAAGAACCAGGTTAATGTCTCATGTGTTGGAAAATTCATGTATGTGGGTTAGTTCTGAGTGTATATCCACCACACTGACTTTGAGATTGTTCATGTAACTCTCCCCTGTTGTTGAGTCTAACAAGTTTTGAATGAAATCTATGTTTTTCTTTGGGTAATATTATGTCTCATTATCATTTTTAATGCCTGCAAATAGTTTTCATTGTTCTTGTTGCAATCTTGCATTGAAAGTCTTTAGAAGTCACACAGGATCTCCATTTATGGTTGATAGTTCGGTGGAAATTTCAATCCCATACTCGGAAGAACCTTCATCTAATAAGGAGATAAAGAAATTTAAAATCACTTGACCTTCCTTATTTGAGATTTCTTGTAAGCCTTTGGGGTACCTTAGGCATGGTTTGATCATGGATTTTTGTGTTTAATTGAGTTCTTTACTTCAAGATTTTGTGGTGAGTTCTCGGAGATTGTGTGAAGAGTGCAACACGGGCTTCCATTTGTGCCTCTTCAGGTTGAAATAATATCGTGATTATTTTAGGCATTTCATCGATAGTTGTTCAAGTATTGTCACAGTTGTCAAAGATCTAATCTATCCTAGTTTTATTATCAATCCCCCACCAAAAGTCATCCAACAACAAATATCCTATCAAGTATTATCCCTGATTTGCATGAGTATACCCACAGATGATTGAAATCTATTTGCAAAAGTATGCATAACAGATCAAGATTTCCAATGTCTCTAGTAACCTTTGCCTTGTTTTGAGAACATACCCATGTTTTGAGAAGTGACAACTTGTGAGAGTTCGGATCGGGGTATTGATCATGTTTTCATCAAGGCCTCCCTCACTGCAATTTCAAGCAAAGAGAATGACATCTCCATCTCCTTCACCATTACAAGGTTACAAAATAGGTCCTCTTACCTTGGTTATAAGGCCTGACCTAAAGCAGCTAGGACAAGATCAAGTCCTATTGGAGTGCTATCCATTTCTCCACAAACACAGGTGCCCGTATTAGACCATATCCCCGACTACCAACGACATACAACATGGTCTAATATGTCTTTAAGCTCCATGACATAACCGTGGTGCTACTCGGACTAAAAGTAGAACAAATTTGGATACCAACAATAGTGAAGGCATGGAATCAATCCCAAAATACTAACAAAAAAATAATATTTTCAATTAGACAAAGTTACATTCCTTGTAGTCATTTTTATGCCCTTAGACCAACAATCTAATCCCATGCATGCCAGCCTATCACCTAGCAGGTGTTGGGTGCTCACCCGAGGCACGCGTTAGTGCTGAGCCCCTTCTTTATGTGAGTTTTGTGAGAATACATCCCTTACTGATAGAAGCTTAGATGCAAGAAGGAAAAGAACCATGCATTCATTCTTAGGGTCTAAGGACGAGTTACTATATAAATGCATCCATTTAGATAACAAGGAAAATATCAAACAAATAACAAATTTGATAATACAAAGAAAAGATACTAGGGTTTATACCCATGAAAAATGTATATATTTAGAACAGAACCATATATTCCTCATTAATCTTAGTTCAGTAACCACATTACATTCCTCAAGGTCATTACAAACCAAATGTCTTAAGGTAGATAAGGCTCATGCATCGAAGTCCTAACCATGCTTCCCATATTACAAAAATGATCACATACCTATCCTCTCGGCTCTAGATATGTCATCTCTCATATAGCCTTCCTAATGAAAATCTTAACCCATAGAATCTACTATTATTTACTGTAGAGCTTTGCCTCTCCTATTATTCTTTTCTACCTCTCTTGATATCTCTCTTAATGCCCTTTTCTTCTACTTGAGCATCTCTATATATAGCTTTAGTATCCACCGCCATTTCTGAAGTAATAGATCGGTTTCCAAGTGTCCATGTGGTCCTTCAATGGAGCATTCTTCTTCTCATTCGAGCTCTCCACTTTCTGCAATGATGTCTTTTTGGATCCTTCCATCACATAGAATATTCCTTCCTTGACCATCAAGTTATTAGGCTGGCACCTTATCCACTCTGCATGCTCATTTGGGTCACGCTTTTCTCATGTGCTTCCTTAAATGCTGAATATGGCTAAGTCTTGAAACCCTTTCCTTTTCCTTACGCATGCACCTTGGGTTCTACTAAAAACTTCTAAAACCCTATCCTACGCACCTTTACCATGCACACCCTTCTTCATATAGTCCCCGCACGCCCATGTGCCTTCTTGTACTTAGCCAATATTCTAAGGCCTAATATGACCCCACACTAAGCCTGTTCTCTCGTCCTCAAAAACACTTCTTTTCAATGAATAAAGAATGGTGGGCTCAATAGTTGGAAAAATAATGAAGGAATGAAAAATTGGGAGAAATGAAAGAATGGGGAAATGAAGGAGAACATGTTCATTGTTGAAGGAGGAGATGGAAATCCTTCCCTATATCTACCTCTAACTTCTCCCTTACATTAACCTCGCTCTGCGCTTAGCGACAGAAGTCACCTACTAGGGTGCTTACCTCCTTAAAGCTTATCCCTTCCTCCTTGGCACTCATCATTTTAAAATTCCTTCCAGATGTTTTCCCAAATCCTTGAGGGTATCCATCCTGCGTGTGATCTAGGGGTGTAATTCCTCCAACTAGTTTTGATCGAGCCTCGCAAGGTCTCGATAGCCTCTAATTTCTTCTCCACCTCAACCATGATCCTATTCCGCTCTACTATGTTCCCCTTATTCTTCTTTTGGAAATCCTTGAGTTCCATTTCATGTGTAGCGATCAAGATGCTTGTTACTTTATCTCTATCAACACAATTATCATAGGCATCTTTAGAAACTCGTGCGGTGGCCTTCACGTCGGCAAGGAGTTTAGTATACTAAGAAATAATCCCTACAACCTTCAATTTATCTTCTCTCTTTTGGTGCACTAATGCTTCTTCTACGAGGCTCTAAGGTGAGTGGCCACCTCTCCATAGTGAGGATGTGAGTCAAATCCTCCAAGAACTACAAGGTTGATTCATATTTGTTCTCGAGTGGTGTTATGTCGGGATGCTTTAAGACGATAAAATCCATAATCATCTCAATTTTCTTATGTAATTCATGCTCACTTGCCTTCTCCTCTTTCAGTTCGCACCTTAGATGTGCACTGATTAGTTCTTCTTGTTTCAGATCCTTGCTTTTCTCGAGAAGCTCCTCCTCCTTCTCCAACTCTACCTCTAGGAATCTCACCCTATCATTCCTCCCAAAAAGTCGCCTTAACCTCAATTGAAACCTTTTTGAGTGCATTACATACTTACTCATTTGACAAATGTTGAGCATTAATTAAGGGGTTTATCTCTTTTGTCTCTAACATCTTCATTAGTGCCCCTTGGCTTGCCTCAAACTCAGGTTCATCAACATGTGATTCAAATGCCGAAGATAGCATTTTCCTAGTCCATGGGTATGTGA
This sequence comes from Taxus wallichiana var. yunnanensis, assembly GCA_018340775.1. NCBI lineage: Eukaryota > Viridiplantae > Streptophyta > Pinopsida > Cupressales > Taxaceae > Taxus > Taxus wallichiana. The sequence continues at coordinate 83,262,769 of CM031243.1, forward strand.
CTTCTACGTAAAATGAGGGCATGGCCGAGGAGTTGTTCTATTGACATGGTGATCTAGAAGCACGTGTGTAGCATCTTGCTTGCCTCAAACTCGGAGTTCATCAACATGTGATTCAAATGCCGAAGATAGCATTTTCCTAGTCCATGGGTATGTGACTTCTACGTAAAATGAGGGCATGGCCAGGAGTTGTTCTATTGACATGGTGATCTAGAAGCACGTGTGTAGCCCTTATGCTGCCACACACTCTTCCCACCTATGTGTGTAACCTTCGGAAAGCTCAAAGCCAGGTTGGGATATCCACCCATGTTGCCATACTCATGTCCAATGATTTCTTCCTCAATATCCTTCATCACTTCATCTGCGATGTGCTCTACTTCCTATTGTACTAACTTTTCAATGATGCCTGCCACTTCTCTCTCTGCGGATTCTTCTATTTGTTCCTTGGTGAGGCTTGGGGTCCTCTGATCTCTTGTGTTTACTTCATCGCTCACCCCTTTTCCTTGAGCATCTGTTTCTTCCTCACTATTCTTCCCTTCACTTCCTTATTCTTTTGAATCATGTATATCATACATGGGATGATTCTAAACTTCTTCATCCTCATCGTCACCCCTCTCACCCCTATAGGCCTCCAAGCCCTTTATTTCCTTTGAGTTTACCTTGTCCATCACATTTTGTTTCTTCCTAACTAGTGATTCCAGTATAGGAAACTCTTTCCTCTCTTTCTCTTCAGTTGGTGACTCCTTCCTTGGCACCTCTTCTTCTAGGGTCTTCTCCTTGGCTGGGTACTTCTTCCTGCGTGCATAAGTGCTTGGCTTAGCGATTGTTTCTGGCACGCCCACAGATTGTGTTGTTTGCACACTTGGTGCCTTCTTCTCCTACACCTCTTATCTCTCCCTCTTCTTTGGCATGACCTTATGCACAAATATACCCTTGTTGCATCCCTTCCGGCGATCGGCAACGTTATTGGTTTTATCATCTACACTTCGTGGGAGACATATTTCTCCACATATGTGCACTTATTTGGATATACAAGCTTTCAAATGCAGCTCATGGTGGTCTTGATCTACCTCACTAAGGTCAAACCTTAGTCTCTTGGCCTCCTTAAAACAATTGACCCCCACTTAGAAGTATTGCACTGTGAAAGAAAATGGTAGCTTGCACCATGGAATCTTATTCCCATCCTGCTATGGTGAATGGCCAATATAAAAATGATGAACTACGAGAAAACTCCACTTCCCCATCTACGAGTGTAGGAAACTACTCAAGTATCCTCCACTTTTCCCTGAATGTGTCATGCATCTACTTGTACCATTTTTCCAAGCGCGCTTTATGAGTAGCCGTCATGGTCTCACAAGTATATTTCTCAAAAATTTTGTGGGTGAGGGATTTTCTTCTGGATACTCCCATACAAACTTCTCTAGCCCATCGGGCACTCCAATCTCAAGAAGATGATGGTGAGGAGAATGTTTCCAAAAATATCTTCTCTCCTTCTGTGCTTATTTATTAATGATGTCATATGTAATCTAGGCAAATAAGTTGTAAATGGTGCCTTCAAAATCTTTTGGCATACATTCAGCCATGCCTTGTTCACTTGTGTCCACCTTTCTTGATCATTTATCTTGGTAACCAAGTGCACGACCATTCTCATAATAGGTTCGGGATATCTATGATATCAAAATAACGTGAACCCTTTTTGTAGTCATAAACCTCCACAGTTTTCTTGATGGCCTCCTTATCATCCAAGTCATCATCTATGGAGTCTCCTTCACAAATTAGGCCAGATAAATTTGATATGAGTTGAGGAGATATGCGCATTTTGCAGCCTGTAAAATAGAAGTGGTCTTCATGTACACGTGACATCAACCAATGTTATAACCGCTTGGGCTTGCCAAAATAGGGTAACTCATATAGTTATAAAAGCTGGGCCTTCTCCAACTTCACCTTTACTTCTTCACTATAGATCAATATTCCTTCTGGTGTCCTCTTGTTAGTTAGATGAACCAGTTCCAACGCCATCTCTTTTTCTGTAGTGCTCATGTGATGATTGTAGTTGCTTATGACCATCTTCCTCAAGTGTGATTCCCACTCTTTCCTAGCAACACTCCATCTGGGTATTACATTTTTGCATACCACTCTTCATTAGAACTAGTGATGACAACGGTTTGTTTTCCTTTTCCCTTGCCCTTTTTTCTTTAGAGATGGTTTCCTTCTTTGGTGTCATTCTACTTGTTGGGTTAAAACTTAAATTCCTCCTTGCTCTGCTCTACTACTTTTCTCAACTCTAAGGCTCAACTCCGTGAATAATCCTCCTACCTCCATTCCCTAGCTACCAAACCTAACTAGGAAAACCCTTCCACAAGATGACATACTCCAAAAGAACTCTCCCCATGCCCGTGTACTCCTTCCACTCTCGGTTCGCAGATCAACCTAGTTGTGCACTTAGATCTCTATGATTCTTCTTCCTTCGCACAAATCTCTCTGGATGCCCTAGTTCGTAAGAGCTCTTCCACTTTGTAATCGCAAGGTAAAATAATCAAATGACCTCATAATTATAGATTTTTGCTCCTTTCCAACAATAAATGCTATGCCACCTACCAATGTACTTAACATTAAATGTGGCCTTTTCTCCTAAAGTCGACGTTAAACATCCTTACCCACGCTCCCAATCCTACACGAAAAAATATTTACAACCTTCTGGTGCACTAAAATCCTTATTGACCAAAGACTCTTACATGTGCGTCTGTGGCGCGAAGGTTCCTCTTACTGTCCTTTATCTGATTTTTGCCCCCACATACCTCATGTTGTTCCTGTGATTTTCCTTCTCTATACGTGGTCTTTATAAAGCCTTATCCTAACACCAACCATTCTCATCCACCATTTCCCATGCGATTTCTATCCTTCAATTGAGACATTTAACTTTTACTGCTAGCTTATACTTCACTTTGCACTACTCTACCCCACACTAAAATAGATGCGCGGTCCTCTACACATACACAACCTTTTGAAAATAATGTGGTTACCGATGCACAAGGTGCAAAACAAAACAATGGAAAGGAACAAGAAATGAGAAAGGGAAACACAAAGAAAAGAAAAATGCATAAAGGGAAATTCTAATCTAACACAAAGAAAAGAAAAATGCGTAAAGGTAAATTCTAATCTAGCGGCAATACTTCCTTATTTACAAATACAAGGAATGCTTATTTATAATAGGGCTTCAACTTACTCCCATTGAAATGGCCAGGTAGCTTTGTCCCCTCCAAAGTGCTTATAACTGACATGCACCTAAATCAAGGATGTACAAGATGATGTAAGGGATGAACCAATGGAATTTCAATTTCCCAGGATGGCACAAAAACTTGGAATCATATAACAAAACCATTTGCTTGACCTCAAATTTTTCTTTTCTTAATATGAAGATCATGCCATTCCTTTTATTTGGCCTTTTCGGTATTCTAACTCCATCCAACAAGTGATCACCTTTCGTCTAACTGCATTAATCATCAACCCTTTCCTCGAGTGCTTGTTCATCATATAAATCTCTTACACGTGCTATACACAACGATGGTAACATGAATTCAACGGGAAAAATATCCACTTTGCACCAAACACCAACTGAAATGGTATGACCTTGTTCAATCTTTTGTAGGTTGTCATGTATGCCCATAGATGACTGATACTTTGCCATCCCAATCTTGTCTTCTGACATCAGAAATCTTGGTCAACGTGTGACTTAGTATCTTGTTAAATTCCTCAACAGTTCCATTTTCTTGTGGATGATAGGGGGTAGTCTTGTGATGGGCCACCATAAAATCTGCTAGCATAATCTTGATCATGTTTCATTCAGGAAATGTGTACCCCTATCACTTGTCAAGCTCAAAGGACATCCATACCTACTGATTATGTTTTCCCATAAAAATATAGTAGCTGTCACTGTAGTACAATCCTTTGTAGGTGTTGCTTCTACCCATCTTGTCAAGTAATCAGTGCAAGTAATGATGTTGTGTGAACCAGTCCTTCACGTGGTAGGTGAAATTGTACCTAAAAATTTGATTGCCCATTTTTCAAATGGCTCTACACTAGCTATCAGCCTTAATGGCATCTCATCCCTCTTTCCAGGTTTTCCTAGGTGCTGAAAATGGTCGCAAGCCTTGTAAAATTCAATATAATCCTGGTATATGGTTTCCCACCAGAGCCCTGCGAGTAGAATCTTTTACACGGTTGCATTTCCTACATAGTGCCCTCCTGCAATCCCACCATGCACTTCCTCCATAATTGTTATGTGCTCATGTTCTAATATACATTGACATAGAACCTCATCATAGCCTAATTTGTACAGATCTCCACTAATCAACATGTAGGGCGTGACACATATTGCTAACTATTTTCTCTCCAAATTTTTCATCCCACTTTGATGCTAGACCTATTTTAAGGAATATCACAATATATTATAAATTCAAGGGCATGCCTTTGTAACGTAAATAGTTACACGTATGGCATTGTATCCTCAAGACTCTGCGCATCCTCTCCTAAATCAATTCTTGATAAGTGGTCAGGTCATGAATTAATTTTTCCTAGTTTTATAACCACTTTGTGAACTAAAAATCTTGAAATAATAGAACCCAACAACATATGAACCCTTGCAAAATGGGATTATTTAGCAAATACTTTAGTGCCATATGATCTGTGGAGAATATAAAAGGTGTTTCCAATAGATACTTCTGAACTTATGCGGTCGTAGATCATTGTGAGTGTCTCGCACTTAGTAGTGGTATAATTACATTCTCTTGGTGTCAATTTCCTACTCATGAAACACAAGGGGTGATCAATAATCCCCTCACCGGAGTTGTGCTAGTAATAATCCTATGGCTATTCACGAGGCATCAACATACACATGGAAAGGTTTATCCCAAAAAGGAAAGTGTAGTATGGGCGCTGTGACAAGTTTATCCTTCAAAGTGTCAAATGCCTTCTGCTGCACCTCTCCCCAATGAAAGACACTCTTGTTCTTTATAAATTATTCTAAGGGTGTGGTGATCTTGGCATATCCTTTGATGAAGTTACTATAGTACCCCATATTCCTAAGAAATCATCCCCTTTGTGCTCGATTAGTAGGCTCTCCCAATCCCATAATAATAGTAAATTTTATGGGATCTACTAACAAGCCCTCGTTACATATAATATGTCCCAATAAGGTTCCAAATGGAGTGGCAAAGACACATTTCTTAATGTTGAGGGATATTCTCAGCTTTTGACATCTCTCAAACATTAGCCTCAAATTGTCACAATGGTCTTTTACTAACCCAGACATAGTCCAGTCATCCAGGTAGACTTGAAGAAACTTGTGGATGAAGTCCTGAAATGCTTGTACCACAATGCGTGAGAATACAACAGGTGCATTTTTCAATCTAAAAGGCATGATTGTTTAGACAAAGCTTCCCTACTTAGTGGAATTTTTTTCTTTCTCTGGTCTTCCTTTGTAATCCTAACTTTGTGATACCTTGAGAACCCATCCGTGAAAGAGTAGACCTCGTGCCCGGCTACTCCCTCCTAAATTTCTTCAGTAAAGGGGGTTGGGAAAGGATCGATGACACATACTACATTTCGGTTCCTGTAGTCAACACAAATCCTTATTCTTCCATCCTTATTAATACTGATGACCATTGGGATTATCCACTTTGATTCCTCCATATCCTCAATGATAACTAAAGCGATAATCTTATCTATTTCCTCCTTGACCCGTACGCACAAGTTAAGATTCATTTGATAAGGCCTCCTCCAAATCAGACGTGCACCTTCCTTCAACTTGATCCTCATCTCCCCCAAGGAATGGTGGACACCTTTGAGTTCATGGTACCCACATGGGAACAAATCCTGAAACTTGCGCAATAGATCAATGATCTTTGAAAATTATTTCTCTGACCAATAGTCCCCAATGATATCTTCCTTAGGTTCTTCCTCTAAGTGAATGTTAACCTTCTTCAATTTTAAGGGATCATGATAGGTGAACACTCACTCATCAGTGTTATTTATGACTTCACACATACCTATGGATTGGTTAACATCTAGACTTTCCATCTCTTCACCATCTACTACATAGACCATCTTTCATTTTTCCTTTTCAATACACGTGCACTCAAGTTATATTTATTCCGATTCTTCTTCATTAAGACTCATCTTTGAACAAGGTTCACCCAACAACTCTAGTAACCTATCTTCTTCCATAGCACTATCTCCCATTATAAGGTAATTAAGAACTTGAAACACCTTATCCACTGATGGCTTGGTATTTCTATACTCAAACACTTGAATGAGATCAACCGTTAACTCCTGCCAATTCCCTATCTGATGACATGTCTCAGAGTGAATATACCATACACATGTATAACCCTATAAGGTGGAATATAACTTATGCACCCATAATGAAGATGGTAAAGGTTATGTGCCCTCCATCCATAGGCCTTCTCACAAGCTTGGATATGGAACGAGGCGGGTTCTTTTCCAGGGTAGTCTTGGATAACATTGGGTGCATTGCTTCTACAGAATCTTACCGAGAATGTGACTCTTACCTCACACCACTCTATTAGACTCTCGTGATGTGTTGCCCACCAACGTGTTGCGCAGTCTCAAGAAAGTTATAACTGAGCATACTTCTCCTTTCGTCCTCATTTTTCCACTGAGCCTCTATTTCTCGTAAGAAATCATCAGGGCTTGCTCCTCCAGAGTAACTTGGTAGTTTCTTTCTTCCCAGGCACTTGAATAAGCATGCCTTCATCACCCTTGTTACATATCCTCTCAATTTTTCCTAATCAACTCATAAGTCCCGTGCACCCAATTTTCACATGTTATGCTAGTTGTATCACTCATTGAATAAGCATCTTCAAATTGGATAAATCCTTCTATAGGATGAATTATTTCAGGGTCTTTGATGGAGCGCACATAGATTTTGTCGAGGATGTAGACACCAAATTCGTGTCTCACGACCCCTTGTGACCCGCATCCCATTTCGCAACCTAACCTCATTACCTAAACTTCACACAATTATTTATTAATTACCTTGTAATTGATAAATCCACATCGCCTTACCTACCACCTCACTTGGCCACCTCACCATGACCTAGCCCTAACCTAAACTAACCTAATTAGGACCCATGACTTGGTCTAGACTCACATCCATAACTAATGCCTCCTTACTGCACCCAAGCCGACCTTCTAGCCACTTGACCAAGCCCATGGCCCAGATCTCTCGGGAGAAAGGGGAAGGTGGGCTATTTTACTAAAAATAGCCTACTTTTTCCTAACCGATGCCGGTTCTACTCGGCCGCCGTCGGTTACGCAACATGATCGGTTCCTGTAAATGGGCTTCCCAGACCAAAACAACGGATCGGAATTTCATTTTGGAGATCGAGTCGAAGGATTTTTAATCAAAGGAGAGTCCAAAGCGATCGGCGAGTCGAACTTCACTTGACCAAGCGAGAGGCGAGTAAAGAAACCGAGAAGAGTTGGCGTGAAAGGAGATCAACGGCACCTTCATCAAATCCAGGTAAGTTACATCTTGCATGTCCTCCATTATAACATTTCTTGTGCTTTTGGAATTGTAATCTTCCCAAATCCGTTCTGAACCCATTATCTAACGTACCATTTCCTCTAACTATCATTCCTTAGCTTAACCATCCCATTTCTCAATACTATCCAAAAACCAGCCATTACAAACACCACAACCAGCCCGAGAAGATCCTAGAACCAGCCGGTATCGGTTATCGGTGACGCCATCGATTATAGGTAACGGCATCGGTTCCTTTGATCAAAACCAAGAAAAACGACCTTTTCCTACCCGGTTCCACGAAACAATTTAATTGGTACTCTACGGTATTTTGTGTTAATTCATATTAGCGAGGGAACTGACCACCTTCGAAAGGAAGTTTCATACTTCACAGGCCCAAGCAGTTCCCTCATTTATTATCTAATCAAAATCTTGTGGTCTTATGTTCTTATTTGCGGTAGTCCTTCCAAGACAAAAAGGAGTTCTTGCGATCGGCTGATCTTTCTCTACGGTATGCGCACATCATCTCGACATTCTCTGGTATTCCTCCTAACCCTAACCTTATCTGTTTCTATAAGGAGCAAGCATTTCAGTGAAACATTTTGGCACGCCTTGGGACCCATTTAGGGTTTTTCTTTATTTCTTGCTTGCTTTTATTATAGGGAGCATACTTGCTGTTTTCTTCTTCTAGAGATATTCACAGGTATTTTATTATTACGGTAAAAGAACTTGCTTTGTTTTTGCATCTTGCATTAGTAAAAGTCATCTCTTTTGCTTCATCGAATATCACTTTCGATTTGGGTTTTAAAACACATGCATTGCATTCTGCTGTTGTTTTTTCAATTCTAGTGAACATAGATTAAGTAATGTGTCGTACACGTGGGGTGATATCCACGGTATTGACGAAATTAACCTTAGTTTCTTTTGCACAACACATACCGAATCACTTCACAATTAACACAACAGCTCAAACATCCCCCCTTTTTTTCCGCGGTATTCCTCCGCCCGATTGAGGTAACCTTATAAGCCAAAACAACTTGACATTTCCCCTAAGTCTCTTGTTTAGGATTTCTGACATCATTCTACGTCTAAAGGCATAAGCCCACAATAATTAAAATTAACCCTAAGGTTAATCTCTGGATTTGCGTGTGCATCTTGCTTGTTTGCTGTCCTGTTTTCTCTGTCATACTTTGTCTTCTGTGATCAATAAGTTGCTAAACATACTCAACGTTACTAAATCAAATTAGCAGCCCCTTTGTATCTTCTTATTCTAAATTTTTGACACCGACATCGGTTAAGAGACCGACGGCGTTTGATCTCTGACCGACACCGGTTACTAAACCGATATCGGTTACTGTCTCTCTCAGCCCCTCTCTTGACAAACCAGCAGCTTGCCAAATTCACCTTTCAGACGTTGTTTTTGTTCTGGATAGATTGAAACTTTCCTGGGTGTTCTAGTCTATGGTTGTCATCACTCGGAAGCAAGCCGCCGCCATGGTTTCACATGCCTGCTCTGTGTCTTTGCCTGAATCACCCCCTTCACATTCTATAGGAAACCCTACGGACACCAGTGAGATCCCCCAAATTCCTGTAGGAGACAAGGACTTTGCCAAATTTCTGGATGCTAATCCCAGCGCTGTACAATACTATTTGTCTCATACCCCTGACCGTACGCCTGATGGTCAGCTCCTTATGGGCATGCCTATTAGTATAGCTGCTCATTTAGCTCCTACTCCTCCTGATAACAATACCTTACTTCCTGCATCGCTAGCCCCGTCTCCCAATCCGACAGCGGCAGAGGTTCATACGACCCCGATTAGCTTTCCTTTTGTTAATCTTGGACCCCACGTATCGCTACCACCAACTGCCCCTATCTCATCTCTCTTTCAGACCACTCCATTCATGACTTACTCTCTGCCACCTATTGAAAAGCGAGCTTTCCTTCTCAAGCTCCGCCTACCTTTTCATTCCCATATACGTATCCAGGTGACCTCAACACCTTATATGGGACACCCCTGATACCGTGGCACCATCATCTCATCCACCACAGATTTCATCAAGCAAATGATGGACAAAATGCAAAACACGGAGGCTTTCGTTTGAAGTCGTAGCACCTTGACATACGAGCAAGTTTGTCGGGCCCATTCACCCTTCTCGTCCCCCTTCATTCTTATCCGCCTCAATGGGAGTTGCCAAAAGTTTACTCGTTTTAACGATAAAGAGGATCCTCAACAACACTTGCGATCATTTAGACATGCTTGTTATTTGATTGCCCATGATGATGCCTTGTTACTCCGCACCTTTCCCATGTCCTTATCGGGGCTGCCTTGGAGTGGTACGATTGCTTTAACCCACCTCAATCTTCTCTTTTAACCAACTAGCCCAATCTTTCTTGGATCATTTCTCCATTAACATTGCCAAGAAAGTATCTATCACTGACCTCTATGCCATCCGACAATTCGAAGACGAATCTATCGCAGATTTCGTTGGACGATGGCGGGGCCTTATCAACCAACTTACGTATGCCTTGCCTCAAACCAAACTTATCGAACTCTTTACGCGGGCCTGCGCTAAGCACATCTCCCCTACCCTCCAAATTCAAACTTTCCGTACATTCGACGAGGCCTTTACTATGGCTCGAAAATTAGAAATTCGAGCCTTAGAGGAAGAGAAACTGCGGTTGCGCAACAAGAACTCCACTTTCCGAACTCCTGATTCTACCAATAAACCAAATACCACCACTCCTCACGCGTCCACCTCTTCTAAATCAAAAGGAGCTGTCCACGCGGTGATGGTCAAATCCCAATCACCGTCTAATACTCCACCAAAAACCACCTATAAATACAAAGCTGAGCCCACCAATTACACTCCCTTGGGAGAAACTTATGGCGTCATCCTAGAGAAATTGCTCAAAGCTGGGGCTATCACCTTGCCCCCTGTAAAACCTCACTCTGGGTTTGACTCCACCCATGCAAATACCTTCTGTACAAAGAAAATGACTTTTGTAACTTTCACGCGTAAAAGGACATAGTCATGAAAAGCTGCAAGATGTTGAAAAACATAGTGCGAGGAAATGGTTGATGCGGGGATATAACACTCGATAATCCTAACGCCCTGCTAACCGAAATCTGAAAATTTTCAACAAGCCATTCCCGAATCACTCGTCCAGTCCGGCCAGCGTAAACCAAGATATCTTAGGCGAGGAGAGTGTTCATGAGATCCATGCACGTATTCGATACCCGGCCAAAAGCCTCTATCGAGAAAATTTTGAATCAAGCCCGAACCTCCTTTACCACCATCAAGCCAAAGCGAAATCATTCCTTTACCCATAGAAGAGTTAGGCGCCGGGCTTCCCTTCCCATTAATGAGTCTTCTTACACCACATCCCTATAAGACTGCGAGCGGATGTTGTCTAATCTATCCATTTCCCAGACGTCTCCTTCTACCACTCTTGCCGCACAAGAGGAGGGTACGCCACTCCTTTTGACATCCTTAGATGAGAAATCTCTCGCCTGAACATCATTAAATTCTTTAGCCATGACAGATCCCCTCCAACATGCCCTTCTGCCTATTAGTCCCTCATCACCTAAATCTTTTCAACAACCCGTCGACCTCTTAGCATCTACTGATACAGTGCCCCATCCGCCTCCTGTGTCACACCCGCAATGGATTGGAATTACAACTCACTTTTCCTCTGTACCAAAATTACAAATTACACTGGAGGCTTGTCATTCCACGGAAGATGAGAGCGAGGCCCTATGGGAGCGTTTGAGTACTCCTGTTTCTACTCAAATGCAAATGACTGATCCCGATGTCTCCACCATCTACCCGAAGTGCTTACAGAAGCTTAAAATGCCCCTGTTCTCGCCTTCACCCCCCTCACCTCTACCAAATTCCCCGTCCACTTCTATCAACTTAACCAGATCTTCCCCTACGCTTGGGACCTCACCAATGCCCAGTCTAACACACCGCTTTAAGCGACTCGATTTATCCCAAAATAAACCCGCCCCGCCACCTAGGAGACAAACGCAATCCGGGCCTCTATCAAAACCCTCATCTTCACACCCACCTTCCATATTGGGACCTCATCCCTCCACCTTACATCAATATATCATACCTCCTTTGTTTTTACGTAAACGACCTCGCCTTTTACACCTATACGAGAGATCAAAGGGTATCACAACATCGTTACCCCGCGTATCCGGTCCACCTATCAACCCTAAACCAATCCCATCATCAAAGGATTTATTTTCTGTCACTCCCCTTTCTCCGTGGTTGTTTCCCGCTACCATGCCATCTGTAGCCTCATCATCTAACCAAATTGAACGTAACTTACGTGTCCAGAAACCACGTTTAGTGAAAAACATGTGTCGACACCCTCGACTAAACCACCACCCATATGAACTAAACACGCCCAAACATTACCACAACCCACACAATCAATACCCTCATCTTCTTCTGATTTTGACCCACTCAAAGGATCCTACGCCAAAATCCTTGCTATGTTGGTGGAGAATGCGACCATCTCTCTACCCCCACTTAGACCTTATGACCCGTCTAAGCCCCGACCTGTGGATTATGATGAGTCTAAAATCTGCGCCTATCACCGCACACCTGGACATGATGTAGAAGGATGCAAAGCTCTAAAAACCATCCTTCGCCAGTCACCTCTTCCGGATCGAAAGATTAAGAAAGACAACTTACGAAGGGAGAGACCTCTAGCGTCAATTCCCTCTACTATACCATCTGTCCCCGCCTCACCAAGATCGATCATTATTACAACCCCACCTCTTGAAGACCATGAATTATCCCAACCATCTTCTTCATCTCAGGTCTACGAGATTAATATGATTAGTGTCGCTACTCGAGGACAGAAAAACAATGGGAAAGCAAAAGAAAACACACCTACGACATCTCTTTCTCCTTGACCATCCCGATTACACCACCACCTAAAGTGGTTATTCGCGACCCGCCTATCCCATCTCTAATGGAGTTGCCCACCGAACCATGATCAAACGGCTTCATCAATCGCCCGTAAAAATGACACTATATGATCTCATTCGGACTTCGAATCTCATCGACTAGCTCTCGTTGAGATCCTTGAGGATAGAGGTTTTCCCAATGAAACCACGCCCGTGGCCTCCATTCTAACACCCAATCATGCTTCCTCTCTCACCAAACAATCCATCTCCCCCACCACTTCTGTCTCAAAACAACAAGCCGCTGCGGTTAGTTTCTCGGAAGATGAAATTATCGACTTTGGTATAGAAGACCCTGACCCTGCCCTTTTCATTTCCGCTTACGTCCGGGACATTCGAGTACGTCGGGTTATGATTGACGGGGGCGCTAGCTTAAACATCATCTCTTCAAAAGCCTTCCAACAAATGAACATCCCTTCTAGTTGCATGTGTGCCAACCCCATCATGTTGCGGTCATTCAATGATGCTATTACTTCTACATTGGGCACCGTGATCCTCAACATTCGCGTAGGACCACGTACTTTACCCGAACTCTTCTATGTCCTTGAAGGAGAGTTCCAATATAATATATTGCTAGGTCGTCCTTGGATCCGGGCCATGGGATGCGTTCCCTCAACATTACATCGATGTATAAAATTTGAGTACGAGGGGAAGTCCTACACTGTAAAAGCTGATCCTCCCCCCTTCAAAACTTGCAATATGTTATACCGCCCAAACGATGTGCTTATACCAATTAAGACACCCATACATTCAACCCAACCATCCTCTTCCAATATACCTCAACCGTCCACCTCCTCAACGCACCTACAATAGTGAAACCACCGTCGCACAAACCACTTCTCTTCCCGTGGCTAACATCCCAACCTCCGACCCCTTAGTAGGCGTTTTCATCGCCTTACGTTTGAGGGAGTACCGCCTATATAACGTTAGTTCTTTCCCTACCCCGCAGAGTACGGACAATTACATGCACACCCCACCTACGACCGTCGCATGGGGAGATAATCTCTTACGGACCACCCCATTGTCGCACTAACCTAACATATGGGGGTGTTGGCGCATCCTCCATTACCCACAACCTCCTCTTGGCGTGGTTCCCTTCCAATCCGATTTTCAATACTTGACAAATCGTCGTTTCATCCCCTCACCTTCTTGACTCATTTGCGTGCGTGGAAGGCTTTGGTTTTGGCCTTTACGAACAAGGCCGACATACACTCATTCCCGTGACCACACGCAAACATAATGATCGCGGTGGTCTTGGTTTTCCGAAACACCTACGCGGGAGACACCTCACATCATCACCGTATCTGGAAGAGGAAGGCGTTGCCCCTACCGAACCATCATCACCCACTTTGCCATCATCTCCCACGAATCGATGGACCACTGAATCTATCCCTCCTAACTTTTTTTTTTTTTCATAAATGCTATCTTCATAGGTCCTCTCACTTATCAGCGCGATAATGAGGACCCATCTTCTCTTCCCCTTACGTATCCGGACATGATCGAAGAGGATTCACCTTTGATTAATGTTGTTGAATGCCAGGATGACGACTCCATACTCACTTACCTGGGCGCGGATGATTCTTATATTCAACGCGCCCTACCATCTGAAACCCAAACTATGCTTTGAATGAATCTACTATAGAAATCAACATCCACACGGAGAAGATCCTCACATAGTGAAGATCGGACAATCACTTGACACATCAGAACAAGCCGCCTTTACCACCTTTCTCCGTGCTCACAACCAAGCTTTCGCATGGTCTTACGCTGACATGCCAGGAATTGATCCTACCATTGCCGTCCATAACATCACTCTAAACCCCGATTCCAAACCAGTCAAGCAGAAATTGAGAAAAATGCATCCACGCATTGCTCTCTTGGTCAAAGAGGAGCTCCAACGACTCCTTTCTGTTTCCTTCATTCTGCCTATTGACTATCCTCAATGGATTTCTAACATCGTACCTGTCACGAAAGCGACGGGGGGACTTCGGATATGCACGGATTTCCGGGATCTTAACCTCGCTTGCCCTAAGGATGACTTCCCCCTCCCAAGTATTGATCAACTTGTTGATCTCACTGCGGGTCATGAAATGCTTTCTCTCATGGATGGCTTTTCGGAGTTCTGACCAAATTTTGGTTGCCCTGCCCGATCAACACAAAGCGCCTTCATAACTCCTTGGGAACTTTACATTACCGTGTAATGCCGTTTGGCCTTAAGAATGCTTTGGTGCGACCTATCGGCGGGCTATGACCTACATTTTACATGACATTATGCACACTATCCTCGAAGATTACGTCGATGATCTTCTTGGCAAGTCTAAACATCGCGATGAACATCTCGATGTTTTAACCATTATTTTTGATGCTTTGTTACAATATTCTCATAAAGTCTTCAACCAAAGAAATGTGTCTTTGGTGTCCTTTCGGGGAAACTTCAGGGCTTTATCGTCTCTTTACGTGGCATTGAGGTCGATCCATCTAAAGTAAAAGCTATCCTAGAAATGCCCCCACCCAAAAACCTTAAACAATTGCGTAGTTTGCAGGGTAAACTTCAATCCATCCGGCGTTTCATTTCCCAACTCTCGGATCGATGTCACCCTTTTCATCACCTTCTAAAAAAGGACGTTGCCTTTCAATGGAGTGAGGAGTGTCACCAAGCCTTCGAAGCTCTCAAAACATATCTCTTGCAGCCCACAGCCAGCTTATCCCACCCCGGACGACCGTCCTTTCTACCTTTATCTTTCCGCCACCGACCATGCTATAGGAGCTATGCTGCTCGCCATCGAGACCGGCACGCCGAGAGCAGAGGCCATTTACTATATAAGTCGTACCCTCGTGATTACGAGACTAGGTATACACATGTAGAAAAATTGTGCTCAGGCCCTATCATTCGTCGCCACCAAACTCAGACATTACCTCCGAATCACAAAACTTTCGTCATCACCAACACAGACCCCATTCATTATATGTGCGCCAAACCACACCTAAACCAACGCATCGCTCGATGGCTCATGCTCCTCGCCGACCTCGACCTTGAGTTTATACAACAGAAATCAATCAAAGGACAAACTCTTGCGAGATCAACTTGCGGAGGCCCCTCTGCACAGGGAACAATTTACCAATTTTACCTTCCCAGACGAACTCATCGCCACTCTTTCGCTCGGAGAAGTGTCGTATCAAATGACCCTCTTCTTCGATGGATCTAAGTGCCGCCGCGGCGGAGGAGCCGGCATTGTTCTCATCCTCTTGGCCGAACCTATGCCTCTTTCATTCCGACTTGATTTCCCTTGCACTAATAATACAGCGGAATACGAGGCCCTTGTTCTAGGTCTCCAAGTTGCGTTACACTTAGGTATCAAATCTATCAACATTTTTGGCGACTCTCAATTGGTAGTCAATCAAGTTACGGGCATCTACCAATGTAAAAACGAGGAACTTCAAAAATACAAACACTATGTGGATTCACTTCTAGCTTTATTTACCCACTATTCTATACAAACCATTCCCCGCTCCACTAACAAATTTGCGGATACTATGGCTTGCTTAGCCTCGCAAATTCCCGCCGCGCCAACTGACTCTGAATTATTCGTTGTGGTCCAGCAACTTTTTGCACCATCCTATTCAACCCCGGTAGTTTGCATGATAAATACTGTGTCTACTAATTCACAGGATACCTGGTACCACCAATTTCATGACTACCTTACAATCTCTGTCCTCCCACCTGATCTTACTAGTAACGGCAAACGTGCTTTTCTTAAAAGTGTTTCGCGTTATGTTGTCATGGGGGGACTCCTCTATAAACGTGGCTTTGATGGTATCCTCCTTCGCTGTCTAACTAGCATGGAGGCCACTCATACCATCCAACAAGTACACGATGGGATTTGTGGTGGACATTTTAGTGGCCTTGCCGTGGCTAAACGAATCCTTCGCCTAGGTTATTATTGGCCTACTCTCAATAACGACTGCTACGAATATGTTAAGCGCTGTGTCATGTGTCAACAACATGCCAATCTTCAACATACTCCTAGCCACCCGCTACAGGTCGCACGAGATCTTTGGCCTTTCTCACAATGGGGTTTAGACCTTATTGGTGAGATTCACCCGACCTCTTCACAACGTCACCGTTGGATAATCACAGCGACCGAATATTACACAAAATGGGTGGAGGCCGTTCCACTCATTTCAATCAAAAAAGAAAAAATTGTCGAATTCATTAACCATCACATTATCTGTCGTTTTGGTATTCCTCATCGCCTAATAACAGATAATGGTAAATCTTTCAAAAATAAGTTGTTACAAGACCTTTGTGACAACTTTGGTATCAAACTTAGCTTCTCATCGCCTTACTTATCCATGCCAATGGTGGTTTGAATCTTCTAATAAAACTCTAACCAAAATCCTCATGAAAGTCGTCAATGAATCTGGAAGAAATTGGCACGATCACATTCCCTTTGCCCTTTGGGCTTATCGTACTAGCATTCGTACCTCCACTAATGCCACACCTTTTCATTGGTATATGAAATGGTACCGAGGCTGTTTTGCCTCTCGAAATACAAATACCCTCCCTTAGAATATCTCTTCAAGATATTCTCACCAACGATGATTTCCGCCAAGAGCGGTTAGCCCAATTAGAGCTTCTTGACGAACGACGTCTTACAGCTCTCGATCACCTCCAAATCTATCAAAAACGCATCAAGCGTGCTTATGATAAGCGACTTCATGAGCGTACATTTAAGGTTGGTGATCTTGTCCTCAAAGAGAATCAACATGTAACCAAACTAGAAAAGAGCAAACGTGGAAAATTTGCTCCCAATTGGATTGGGCCTTATATAATCACTCACACCTATGGATCGGGGCACTTATCGTTTAGCTTCGCTTAATGGTAAACTGAGCTGAACCCTAATGCCTTGCATCTTCGACCATTCTCTTTGTTGAATCTAGTGTTATATCACTCCTTATCTACCTACTGCTCGTCCCTTGAGCTCATTTACCGCTACATACACTTTGTTTTCTATATCTCCGAATAAAATCAAAATCACTTCGCACCTCCCCTTGATAATGCCTTCCCCTTTTTTAGTCTAGTCCATGACTTTAAAGTATTAAAATAAGCCGTATTCTTATGGGATTTTCTTGAGTCAAACTTCCTACTAAACTAGATGCTTCACGCCAAAAGAACATCTAGTTATCTAAAATTAAATATAGACTGCTCCCTCGAAGGACAGCTATATGCCAAACTATTGCTGCTACTATAAATAGACTGCTCCCCTGAAGGACAGCTATGCACTAAAATCATCTCTGCTACTATAAATAGGCTTGCTCCCCAGAGGACAGCTATACAGTCGACCTTTATTCCGAAGCTTCTCGCATTGATCAGCTTCGTGAAGACCTCAAGAATAATACAATCAATATCCCTTGTAGACTTCCCGCATCGATCAGTCTATATTCAGTAAAATAAAAGCCTCATTCAAAAAGAACTTTTTGGGTCATGGACTTGTCTATTTAGGGTAGGTTCTCTTTCGTCAGAACACTCACTTTGTAATAAATTCTCTGTACCTCAGCTATATCATCCACATCACCTCACCATTTGTTCAACTCAAGGGACGTAACGTACACCTGATATATTGTGATCATACAACTCTTTTCAACTATGGACTTCTCGTCTATACACGGCACTTAGGGCTTCAGGCTCGTTCTACGTTGTGTGGTTTGTTTAGCTCTTTTCACCTACGGAGCACTCTTTCCGCTTTGCCTCGCATCTAGAATTGTGTGTTGATCTTAATCAGGACACTATTCCCTACTACTTGGGTATGCTAACCTTTGCTTTACCTATACCTACACCAACAATATTATCCTACCAGCACCAACAACATTACCCTACCAACATCAAATTTCTTTACCAAACGACAAATTGCCTAAACCATACCAAATTGCCTAAATTCACCCCTCCACGATCTTAAGGGAGAACTACATCGATCCCGAGGCCCTTCCTTGCTTTGTGCAATGGGCTATGTAGGCAAACACTTCGGAGACATGGGGTCTCCCAAGGTTAGCTCGACCATCCCCTACCATAACCTATCATGTGTGGTAAATATAAATATTTTGTGTGTATTTTTATTTCATCACATTCGCCTATATCCACCTTTCTTTGAACACTATTTGTTTACCTATTCGGCCCGACCCAAGGCCTCAACCTACCTATTCGGCCCGACCCAAGGCCTCAACCTACCTATTTGGCCCGACCCAAGGCCTCGCCCTATCAATTGGCCCGACCCAAGGCCTCAACTTACCTATTTGGCCCGACCCAAGGCCTCAACCTACCTATTAGGCCCGACCCAAGGCCTCAACCTACCTATCCGGCCTGACCCAAGGCCTCACTCTACCCTTATGACCTGACCCCGGGCCACCTCCCAACCATTTGGCCCGACCCAAGGCCTCAACCCAACAACTTGGCCCGACCCAAGGCCGCATCACTTCCATACTATACCCACAATCAACGTTTTATTTTATCCATCCATCCTATACCTTGTGTTCAATCGAGCTCACTTGTTCGTGTTTTAGCATGATTAGGGTCCTTGACTTGATCTGTCGACCAACTTTGCCTAGACCTAGACCGTGACGTTTATCTCAACCAAACCAACCATTTGAGTCTTCTTTGAACATGCCTAAACGTTCTGTACCTTACTTTATATACCCCGAGCTACTTCCTATGCCTTGGATACCAGGATTATATCACCCTTGTTTGGATAAACTATCGACCTTTGCCTATACATTGCTGGTTTGCTCGTCAAATCATGTACCCTAGTCGTACTATTGCATTTCAACATGCGTCAGCTTCTTTGGACCTACACCATCACCTTACCATCCTCTCTACCACATATACCCTTTATCAACCCTATCCCTGATTTCCCGTTCACTCACTCTGTGATAGATTTGAGGGGATTACCTATATCTTTAACATGAGAAACCACTTCATATTATTGTCCTGCGCAGCTTTACAGAACAAGCTACACGACAATAAGGGGCTAATGTAGACACCAAATTCGTGTCTCACGACCCCTTGTGACCCGCATCCCATTTCGCAACCTAACCTCATTACCTAAACTTCACACAATTATTTATTAATTACCTTGTAATTGATAAATCCACATCGCCTTACCTACCACCTCACTTGGCCACCTCACCATGACCTAGCCCTAACCCTAAACTAACCTAATTAGGACCCATGACTTGGTCTAGACTCACATCCATAACTAATGCCTCCTTACTCGCACACTGGCCGACCTTCTAGCCACTTGACCAAGCCCGCAACTGATCTCTCGGGAGAAAAGCAGGGAAGGTGGGCTATTTTACTAAAAATAGCCTACTTTTTCCTAACCGATGCCGGTTCCTACTCGGCCGCCGTCGGTTACGCAACCGCAATCGGTTCCCTGTAAATGGGCTTCCCAAACCAAAACAACGGATCGGAATTTCATTTTGGAGATCAGTCGAAGGATTTTTAATCAAAGGAGAGTCCAAAGCGATCAGCAGAGTCCAGAACTTCACCTGACCAAGCAGAGACGAGTAAAGAAACCAGAAGAGTTGGCAGCAAAGGAGATCAACTGGCACCTTCATCAAATCCAGTAAGTTACATCTTGCATGTCCTCCATTATAACATTTCTTGTGCTTTTGGAATTGTAATCTTCCCAAATCCGTTCCTGAACCCATTATCTAACGTACCATTGCCTCTAACTATCATTCCTTAGCTTCTAACCATCCCATTTCTCAATACTATCCAAAAACCAGCCATTACAAACACCACAACCAGCCCAGAAGATCCTAGAACCAACCGGTATCGGTTATCAGTGACCGCCATCGGTTATAGGTAACCGGCATCGGTTCCTTTGATCAAAACCAAGAAAAACAGCCTTTTCCCTACCCAGTTCCACGAAACAATTTAATTGATACTTTACCAGTATTTTGTGTTAATTCATATTAGCAGGGGAACTGACCACCTTCGAAAGGAAGTTTCATACTTCACAGGCCCAAGCAGTTCCCTCATTTATTATCTAATCAAAATCTTGTGGTCTTGTGTTCTTATTTGCGGGTAGTCCTTCCAAGACAAAAGGAGTTCTTCGCATCGGCTGATCTTTCTCTACGGTATGCGCACATCATCTCGACATTCTACGGTGTATTCCTCCTAACCCTAACCTTATCTGTTCTATAAGGAGCGAAGCATTTCCGAGTGAAACAGAGGAATTCCTCTCTAAGGGCTCAAAAGGTATAGGGTGATGATTTTCCATCTATTAAGAGGATGATGACAGATATACCTCCTTGTTCACAAAACTAATATACCCCTTGTTAAACCGCATGTCGAGTATTATTCTTATAACACCAAGGGCACCCAAGTAATGCTTAGTAAATTATCAACCTCGATGAGCTCCAAGACTTCAAAGTCCCTAGTGAACTTGGCCCCTTGAATAGGAATAACCACATCTTTCAAGACTTTGATGGGCATTACCTTTGTCTTGTTTTCTATATACAACACATTCAAACATGGTTGTAATGCATGCCTTCCCATTTGATGCCATGTATCCAAGGTGATAATATTGACCTCTTGGTGTCACTCAGTTTCACCACAAATCTGCGACTACCTTTCTACGAATTTTTTTTTCGTACTTTTAAAATAATGGGTCGTTTTGTGTTTTTATTGCCTGAAAGTTCATGTATTGTGTCAAGATAATCCCAAAGAGCCATATTAGCCTTTTTCGCCAAATACCCAGATGCCCAAAATTGTTTTATTTTGTCGTCGGGATTTGTCTGCGGGAAATTTGTATTTAATTATTTTGAGCCCTGTATGAGGCTATTTGTGCTCTGTTTAACTCTATTATGAGTGAATATGTTATTATTCCTATGTGCGAAAGGGTTTTAACTTATTTTAAGTTTTGGGCTTTATTTGTAACTTTTGGCAATTTTTCATGTTTTTGTGGTGTCCGTTTCGTTTTACTGAAATTTCTCTAGAGAATTCCTTTGCTTAGGGTAAGCCCGATTTTGGCCTAGAGCAGTGGAAAAAACATATACGCACATTATGCCGGAGGAAGTCGTCATCGGAGTCAGGATCAGCTTTGGAAAAAGCGAAGTCGTGCACGAAAAAGCCCCTGTGGGGATGGGCGCATTTTGGAAAACAAAGGATTTAAGGCTGCGATGGGAAAAATATAAGCCGCGAGGCGGGGTGGGAATTTTATACCTGCTGGCGGTACTTTTTCGTGTTATAAAAGTCATTAAGCTACGAGTGGGAAAAATAGAGGTTTGCGGGCGGTGGGAATTTATTGCACTGCACTTGCGGGGTAAAAATTCCCATGATATAATAAAAGGAAAGTGACTTAAGTGAAATCATGGGATTTTAGTGCACACTTGCGGGGTAAATAATCCCATTGTCAAAGTCAAATCACTTAAGTGGATCACGGGATTTTGGTGCACACTTGCGGGTAAAGAATCCCATTGTTGAAAAAATTCTTAAAAATAGAATTACATGTGCAAAAAAGTGCGCCCCCTTTGGTGAGAGAATAAAAGCCTTAAATTGATTATTTTAATTAATCTTTTCTCTCAAAAAGTGCGCCCAAGCTTGGAGGAAGTCAACAAGTCAAAGATGAAATAAAAGAAAGGGTTTAAAAACATTTAAATTAATTTATTTAGTGGCTGCCCTCTTCCTCTCAAAAAGTGCGCCCCATTTGGGTATTATTTAATGTTTTTAAAGCATTAAAACATTAAATTAATTTCTATTTTCAGTGGCTATGGTCAAAGCACACTGTGAAGCTTAAGTGAAGTGATGTGTGAAGGATTAAATTGGATTAATTTAATTTATTGGATGGCTGTCCTTAAACATGCTATTTTTAAAAGAGAAAAGCATGATTTTTAATTAATTAATTGCCTTTAATTGTTAGGGCAATTATTAATTATAGAATTGTGAAGGTTATATAAGCATGGGCAGCCATATGGGTGAATTATTCAAATCACAGGTGAAGAATTGCAGCCAAGTGGAAAAGTGCGCCCCCATTAAAGGAAGGATTTTGTTCAGACAAAGTGCTAACAAGGCTAAAAGCTTCCAGATTTGGCGCATGCTTTGGAGGAGGTTGATCTTTGTCTGCATAATTGTTTCCACAGGTGTTACAGGAGCTCAGGTGTTGATTGAAAGGATTCATGCTCTCTTTATGTGCAAATTAAACACCAATTTTTGGGGCAGCAGGCTTGAAAAGTGCAGATTTTTATAATTTAAATTCACTATTCATGCTCCGGTGGCCATTTTTGTCTGAATAAATTGCAGGAATTCATTACAGGTGCTTTACAAAAGAAAAGGAGTTTTTATCAATGTCGATACATTGCAAATATCCTCCGAATCGAAGAATTGTCGGATCTGCACTAGTATTGAAGAAATCCGGCCAAGTAAGGAGAAAAAGAATTATTGAGGCGAAGATAGACAAAGCCATGGCGAAGGAGATGAAAAGAAAGCACGATGGAGTCATGCATTGCTTTTAAACTTGCGAGACATAGGAGACACCGAGATCTAGGCCGGAACCTCTTGCCGATTTGATTGATAGATCCAGGCGGGAAAGACTTCACTCATGCGTGCGGTCAAAAGCAATGGAATTATCCAGTGCGCTTTTCCATGTACAACCCAATTGCTAGAGTTCGTGATGGAGTGTGCTAGATCTTATCATCCTTCATCCAGATCAGTGCGTGATGCTTCGGGAAAGACAATAATTCGTTTGGACGCAGAGTTCATCAATTATTGTTTGAAGATTCCAGTACGAAAGGTGGTGACTTCTATTAGCATTCAGGATGCTGACAGTAGGTGGGAGAAGCATAGAGCTGATTGTGTGAGCATCATGAATAGCCGGTTCATGAAGAAGCCTAGATCCCCTTCAAAGTTCCCGAGAACTCTTCCACGGTCCAATTTGGTGCAGGAGGCAGATGATGTCGTCAAATTGCTATGCAGGATGAATGGCGAAGCGAATGCCTACACTTTCCGTACATGGATGTATGCTTTCATCAGGACCATTGAAATCAACAAGGTTGATTCTATAATCAATTGGTCGGAAATTATTAGCAGCAACATCGGTGAGCAACTTCGGAACGTGAAGCGTACTTTCGAGATTGAAGATGACTTCATACTTGGTGTATGTTGCGACTTCACAAGGTGTCTTTTCCAAGGATAGATGTGGTGTTCTTTCCAGGACCCCATTTTCGAGTGCTACCTACATGACTTCTGCACCTACGGTGAGAAGGACTTCAAAGTGATCAACGATGACTTCTTCTACAATTTCATCTACAGGCTAGACAAAGACTTGAAGGCCAACAGGGTAAGCAAGGAAGCGTGGGAAGCTGTGTCCAAGATTGGCAGTCTATTCATTCAATTTGTAGATTTCACATACCTCAGGGTTACGGGCTTTTCTGGAGAACCAATAAAGATGCCCAGGTATCTAAATGATAGATTGATCACCATGGAGCTGAGCAGGCAACTTGTGGAGTTACACGACCTTCAGTCAAAGTGACACAAGTCTACGGGCTTATTCCCGATCAATGTGGGATATTACAGTGCATTAGCATTCACGAGCTCGAGGATGGAAGCGCAAATGTTATCAGTATGAGCAAGAGTTCTTCCTGCGGCTGAACTTCAATCCATTTGGAGTAGCCGGGAAGACAATCTCCCGGCGAGACGCATATGTGCCTTCGTTAGAAGATTTACGGATGAAGTGCGGAAGTGAGTACGAGGTTAGAAAGAGATTTCAGCGGTGTCATCGGCAAAGCAAGTGTTCGACTTTGGACTAGCGTGGATACTGCGGATCTTAAAGATGATGGGAATGTGGTACTTGACACTTACCATCAAATGGGAGGAGATAAAGCCATCTTCGAGAATAACATGGGAGGCTGCTGACACAATTGAAGAAAGGTCGAGAGCTGTGTTGGTGAATACTTTAAAGCCCAGTTCTTGTGAAGGGATATTGCCTTGATGAAGCATTGATGAATCAAATCATGGGAAAATTTGGCACATGAGATTCCCTTAAGCGAAAGCATGAAGGAGAAAGTAGTAGAAGGTCTGAGAAGTTGAAAGTACACAAAAGATCTCAAGAGAAAGAGAAGATCACTTCTACGACCATAGCTTTGACTCGGCTTCTCGGTACCCGATACTTCACCCTACTATTGCACCACGCGTAGTAGGGCGTTTCCATGCCTTCATTGAATCCGGCGTTCATCTTCTCTCCTCAGCCACTTCGTTCATCACCCATTCCAGAGGAGATGTTGAAGCTGCAGATGGCAGAGTTCGAAAGAGCTTTGTCCTTGGATGATTCAGAGGATGGCAGTCATAACACTGTGGCACTTTCTGACGGAGAGGATGCAAAGCGGGAGATGGTAGTGCACTCAGCGACTTCTCACTCTCCGAGAAGTAATTTCTCGGAATGGTTGGCTTTGCAGTTGGTTCCAGAAGTGAGAATGGAGATGAACTTAGAGGAGCATGACTTGCAGCTACTCCAGGATCTGAGCAGAAGAGACAGAAGGCCTAAAGTTGCTAAAGCAACTTCTAGGTTGATCATTGAGAATTCGGGAGAGAAGTTTGCTGAGATATCAATTCCGGCAGAAGGAAAGATAGAGGAGGAGCTCACGGCGGAAGATGTGACAGTGACCAAAGTACCACTCGGTCAAGCCACCACTGAAGGATTGAAGCAGGACACGCAGACATTGATAGACGCTTTATTCCTTAGGCTTGACAGTGAAAAGGCGGAGAAAGAAGAGCTGCAGAAGCAAGTATCTCAATTATGTGAGATCATAGCCAAGGTTGCTAAACCTTCCATTCAGCCCATTTCAGAGCAGGTGAGTGATCATCTTATGCAGGAAATGGAGGGCCTTGAGCAATCAAGTAAAGGCTATTGTGAATGGAAGGATCGATTATTAAATCAAGCTTTTGTACAACTTGGGAAGTGCCGACCCGCTTTAAAGGTTATGAGCGATGCAACAAATCAACTAAAGCAAGCCCGATGGAAAATATAGAAGGCATGAATATAGTTGCAGAGAGTAACCTGAGTATTTTGGCGAGATCAACAAGCTGCTGAGAGATGTATTGATTGCGGAACAGATTGTACCAGACGGATCAGTCGAGAAGGGGAAGTAGCTAGAGTTTGCAGTATCTTTCCACTTGGAAATCTACAGAGTTTTACTGAAGAGGATGTAGGCACTTGAGAGTAGAACATCAGATTTACCAGATAGTATCATTTCTTTCACTAAGGAAAGAGTGGATGGAGGTGTTACTTCATACATGTGGATTGTTTCTAATGAAGTGCCTGATTCCCTGGAAGGTTCTCTTCTGATGGTACAAAAGAGAAATGATAAAGCTACCAACCCTTTCACGATGAATTCCATCGGTGGCCGGTACCGCTGAGATAGACATTGCGAGGTTTGGGCCTAGTTTGGAAGAGGTGGAAGCATGCAGCAAAGTGTTGAATGAAGGGTTGCTGCAATTCAGGACAGAGAAGGAAGTAGTGGCTAAAATAGATGGAAAGATGCTGAATTACATGTTTGACAAGTATATCCGATATCAGAACAAGAAGAAGACATAAATGTTACAGCTGGCATACCTTCTTCTATTCTTTCTTCTTCTATTTTCTATGTTCCCGGATGAAATTGTAAAACTTCTAAGTTATTGGTTTTGCAACCATTACTTGAAGTCATGTGGAACCATTCTATTAGTTAAGTGATACATGTGTCACTTAAGAAGAAGTTAGTTGAGGATGATTGCCAAATGTCATCTTTACTTGTTGTTCATGCTTTAGTTTAGTTTGAGTCTTCCATTTGTACTTTCCCTCCTACATTCTATAAGTAGGAGAAGAACCTCCGGGTTAATGATGGATCAGAATTTGTAAGCAGCAATCCTGAGTTCTAGACTTTGTCTGAACTCCTGATAGCAACTTGGAGCAAAGGAATACAAAGGAGTAGGTTTCCAGAGAACTTTGTGTCACGGTGTACTGTGTTTCTTGCTTTGAATCTTAGATCTCTTGATAAACTTTGTGTTATTTTAGATCTAGATCTAGAGCTACCTTTGTTTTATAATTTTGTGTGTTCATATCTATTAAGTTTCTTCTATGTGCATGTAATTAGCTCTGCTATCTACTAATTGGGATGCACATCTTCCCCATTTTCTTCTTTACTTATTTCCTTTACTTCTTAAACAAATTTGCTTACTATGCGAACTTTTATGGTTCCTTTCTTTTTAACAAATCGCCTCACCGGTTAAATGAGGGAGATTTATCTTGACTGCCTAGGTTTGATGCTATGCGAGAACTTCTTAGTTATGGTTCATGAACTAAGTGGTTAAGTAAACACTCTGCCTCTCCTATTTCAATGAGGATATTGTACGATAGATAATAACACCTTCTCCACATTTCCTCACAAGGGAATTATATTCTCATGCCTTAACATTTTACAAACTTCGACCTCATCCAAATCCTTCTACAGGAGCCTCCAAAGATGACTAAGTACCTATGATGATTTCTAATTTTGAAGGTACAAACGTTGACATGTGATTTTGTCTTATGATGGTGTACTCTTATGACTTTGGAAATCATGTTTACAGTAAAAAATAATTCATTTGTTGAGTAGGTACATTCTGTCATGTTTTTATTGTATTTAATAAGAGTAACCCACCTCCTTATGCAGAATTAGTTTGATGCTTGAATTGAGAAATTCGGTTTCTATTTTCATAAATTCTTCTTTCAGAATAACATTACCTTGGATCAATTCCATTGATCCAAGGTATGCTTTTAATTCATAATTTTTGGTCATAATGACCAAGTCAGATAGATCAATTGATCTCTGGATTCTGACTATGCTAGAGAATGGATGAAGTCTTTAGACCTGTTATATGTTGAATGCAGATGTCATGGTTGGTTCTTCTTTTTTATCATGCAATGTTTTCTTCGAACGGGAACCTATTGTATCTATGTCTAAATGTTAGTAAACTATATCCTAGAGCTAAGTCTAACCTATGTCTCTATGGTCTTTTGTTATTTAGAATGTTGATACTTAAACTTAGACCTACCTATGGATCTATGTTGATTTCCTAAACTAAAGT
Organism: Taxus wallichiana var. yunnanensis; assembly: GCA_018340775.1. Classification (NCBI taxonomy): domain Eukaryota; kingdom Viridiplantae; phylum Streptophyta; class Pinopsida; order Cupressales; family Taxaceae; genus Taxus; species Taxus wallichiana. The sequence continues at coordinate 83,290,388 of CM031243.1, forward strand.
TAACCTAACTTAAAGTATGGATAACCTAAAGGGGCCCTATGGAATGACATGGGAATTGGGTGGTCGGTGGCATCGGTTTCTAGATATTAAATGGGATTTAATGTAGTCTTATCTCTTCCTATTGCCAAATTTGGCATGGGAATTAGAAAAGTTAGGGGAGGATGAGTTGGCACCTCCACCAAGTTTGGTTGCATGCAAATTTAAACTTAGTCTTCACCAAATATGGAGATGGCAGTGGTGTGGAAAAAGAGGGAATTGATGAGTCTTTGGCATTTAATGTTTTTGAACTTGAAAAAACTGTTTAGAAAGATGCATGAGAGGTTTTGGTTGTTTTGATCTTTTAGTTCATTTTCAAGCTTGAGATCTACATGATGTCGTTCGGTTCTTCGACATGAAATATTAGGTGACCAACCCGACCCTAACCAAGGATCATATGGATAATAACATAGAGAGGGAGGTGGTAGGAATTATCATATATCCGGTGGAGCAAGAAGTCTAGCGAAGCTCCGAAGAAGTTCTCAAGGAAACAGAGGAAAGAACGACCGTGGGAATGGAGTATGGAAGCATGGGAGGAGACCCCATCGTAGTGGTAAGCTCCCCAAAGGCGGTGCACATAGGTGGAAAGGGCATAGTTGTGGCACAAAAACAAGAAATGACTTATATTAATGATCTGAATAAGGTTCTACATGCATGCTTCCAAAGTATCAAGCCTACTAACCAATTCCTCGGGTCTTATTTTGATGAATAAGGTGCATACCCGCACATAAGGAAAATTCTATCTTGGGATTTTGAGTCCCACATTCATGAACCTAATTTCAATGTAAATTGATATGCATTGATTAAGATACCGATGCCATTAAATTAAACCCTTTGGTAAATGCCCAACAACCGTATGCAATTGGAATTTTTTCAATGCACTCAACAAAGCATCTATGGATGTAGAGGCAAGACTCTTCAACATAAATGATAGAATAAGGGTCTTGGAGGAAGATCTTGAGAAAAATAATGAGGAGATCATTGAGTGGGACAAAGAAATAAAATAGAAGGAATTGATCGGTGTGCGATTAAGGTGCGAGTTGAGGGATGAAAAGGTGAAGGTGCAGAAAGTCCATAAGAAGATAAAGGCCATTTAAATTCCATTATCTTGAAAAAACCAGACCTAGCCCTACCTAAGCATAAATATGAGTCAACCATGCACTTTGCTTGGAATATTTTAACCACATCCTCACCATGGAAAGGTGACCAATCGATTAGAGTCAAAAAAGGAGGTGATGGCATGCTAGAAGGAGGAGGAAAATTATAAAATTTAGGAGAGAGTGACTCAATACTCCGAGCTCCTTGTCAAAGTAAATAATGCCGCAAAGATGGAAAAATCCATGTATGACAATCGTGCACCAATAGAGATAGGGTATAAATCATATTGGTTGCTACACATGAGGTAGATCTGAAATAATTTTAGGAGAAGCACAAAGGAAATAAGGATGAGAGTGACAAGATCTTGGCATAAGTTGAGAAGAAGTTGGAAGAAATATAAATGTTGTGGGTTGAATTAAGAATAGGATAAAGGAGCTATACCCCCAAGTCACTCACGGGATGGATGTGTTAGTTGACCTTAGTAAGTAGGCTGGCAAGAATTGTAGATATGCTTTGAAAGCTAAGAGTGAGGAACTTAGTTTTGATGAAGGAAGTGCATTAGTGGGTGACCTACTTTAGTAGACATAGGGAGGAGTAGACACTTGGGTGAAGATTGAGGAATCCATAAAGAAGGATTTCCCACTCCTCATGCAGTAGTAGCATATTATTCTATTCTTTCATTCTTCCATCCTTCCATTTTTTAATTTTTTCAATACCTCTATTCTTTATTCTTTGAGGAAGCATAATTTTTTTAAGGATAGAGATAACACGTAGTGCGGGGTGATGTATGACCCTATAATATTGGATAAGTACCAAGAGGCACACACATGTAGGATCTCAGTATACGAACGATGCCTAGGGAAAATGTGCAATAAAAAAGGGTTTAAGAAGGGCTTAATTGAAACCACAATGTGCGGGAGACATAACAAGGGTTTAAAGGAATTAGCCATATTCAACATCATGGAGTCACTTGAGGAAAGACGTGAGGACATAACTAGTCATGATAAGTGGATAATGTTTCATCTTGGAACCTTGAGATCGAGAAATGGATATTCCACATAGGGAATATTCCCGGAGGCATCATTAGAGTTAGTGGAAGGCTTTCAAAGAGGATAAGCATTTTCCAATGGAGGACCACATCAAAACTTGACACACAATTTGATCAAGAGAAAATTCATGGTGGTGGATGATGGTCCTATTTAAATAGGTGCTTGGGACAAGAACATGGAGATAGAGATAACAAAAGGGAAGTGGAGAGAAGGAAGGTAACAAGGTGCTGCGAAATGTTAGGAAATGTTAAGGGTTTGGATTTCATAGTGCTAGGGTTTAGATTACTTAGTGTTAGAGGGTTGTAATGGATACCATTAAGCATATGTATGGGTATTGGGATCTGTAACAAGGGATATAATGGGAAAAATCATAGTTAGGATCTCTGATCATATAGGTTTGTAGGAGTTGAGTCTCTATCATTTGATGTATATGGTCTGAGATGACCCTTTTGAATGTAATATGGCTACCAGAACTCTGTTAAATCAATATACATGGATCTATTCTATACAACTTGCTTATGGGTGTAAACCCCATGTTATATGGCTTATCATGACTCAGATCTAGTTTCTTGTACTTCTTACAATGTTATTTAGCTTTTGTGAATCATTAATTTGTAGATCTGTTAGTTATATCTTATGCCTTTTAAGTTAGATGAATCTAGTTTTAGTTATGTAAATAATATTCCATCAATGATAGAAATCTCTTGCAAAGCTCACATAATGAGGGGGTCGCCCGCGCGTGCCTCGGGTGAATGCCCAACATATGCTAGGTGATAAGCCAACATGTTTGGGGTTAGGAAGAAGTATTGAGTGTAAAATAATGGCTACAGATCTTGATGTATGTGTTTTCTTTATTGTCTATGAATTCAAACCTTTGTGTTCTTGATATTGTTTAGGGTTTATCTATGATATTGTTGTAATGTGATCATGTTTACTTCCATATGTGGTGCACCCGAACCTAGATCTAGTTCTTGACCTGAATGTAACTAGTTTCTATCTGTGTAAACATCTTTTCATTAATGGATAAAATTATCATTAAGCTCATATAAAGTAGGGGCTCAACACTGTGGATCCCTCGGGTGAGCTTGAAGTTAGGTTGGGTGATATGTTGGTGTGTTTAGGGTTTGAAGAAAAGTTAGGGGTAAACAGAGACTACACATGGGGTTTTAAGCATTTGGTGGATGTTAGGGCATGGATCTAAGAATTTTTATCAAGAATAATAGAATCATATGGTCGTCAAACATTTGTTATGATTTTTAAGAATCTAAAGAGTAGGTAACAACCCTCCTAAAACCCTTGTCCTAGAGTGATAGAGAAAAGATAAAGTGTATGGACATGAAATGACTTAAGAAAGAAAATGTTGTGACTTAGGGTTGTAAATAATTCTTCAGTCTCATTTTGGTGGTGGTTTCATGTTCTGATGTAATGGATAGTTACAAGAAAATCCATGTTTTATGGAAATTTACATGCATAGGCATGTATTGCAAGTGTCCTAAAATGAAACCAAATATGAGATCAATCTTGTGAGATTTTATGAGTGCCCATGAAGTGATTTGGATAGGTATAGTGTAAAATGTGGGTGAAACCTTTCATCCAAGTTAGCCTACCACTTAAGTCCTAAAGGTGCAAAAATTAGTGTTATAGGTCTGAAATTGTTTTGATGGATTTTCTTGATGTAGACATGTTTGATGAGTTTGGATAACATGTAGAGGCCTAATATTATGTGATGGATCTCTTGGTTTGATAAAGACAGTGTATTGTTTTTAAATTCATAATGTTCTAACTAGCTCTATTAGGCTTGTTAATATAGTGTGTTGAAAATAGATATGCAAGTGTTGTTTTATCCATGTGACATAGGGTTGTGAGTGCTTTGAGGTGTTGTTCATGTCCTTGATGATGTGCTCCAATTGGTGGTTATTCTTGTGATATAGGAACATCCTCTATAAAATGTACATAGGTCTTGTAATCATAATTTTTGGTTTGAAAACTTGTTTTTAAGTATAATATTCCATAAGGAGTCATCTAGAATAGTTTTTGTGAGTCAAGTCCTTTACAAATTCAAATTTAGCACTTTCCCTCCAAAACTATGAATTTGAATTTTAAAGGTTATTTTGGCATGGATTTAGAGTTTGAAGGTTCCTTATAGGTCTTTTAGGATTTTTTAAGCATGAGATATGAACTATAAATGTCTAAAGGGTCATGATTCAATATTTTTAGGGTTCTAAGAGTCTTAGTGTATGTGTTTGGAAGCATAGGTCTTGGAATCCTAGTTAAGTCATGCTGTTGTCTTAAGGATTATTCATAATAGAAATGGTATCAAAAGATAAAGATTAATTTTTAAGGACTTGTGAAGGTATGTAAACCTATTTGTAACTAAATTATTCTCATTCCTTTTGAATGAGAATCCAGAGTACAAGAATTAAAGGAGTTTTGAGTGAAAATTCTAGTTTTGCTAGAAAATTATGCATGATCTTATACTGTGGTTAATTTTTGAGGCTTTATAATGCAAGTGCAAGGATGAAGAACCTAGTGATATAAGTATTATGATATTTATATGGGTTGAATTCATTTATTACTTGTGTTATTGATATTTAAATGAACTATCAAGTCTATGAATTCAATGTAAGAGTAAGAAATCGATGACGCCGACTATTGAGATAGGTTTTGATCCAAGGAGTGGTTACATGTGAGTGGAAGGATAAAAACTAAGGATAAATACATCATATTATCCTTGGAAATATTGGTGAAGAATCATTCATTCATGATTGGTTATAAAACCCTTGAAGAAGCCAATACCCTGTTCGAGAAAGGGGTAGAGTAAGTGAGACTCAGAATTAGCTCAAGTAAATGGTGGAGAAGTGAGCCTCAATAGTAAGTTTAAACCATTATGATAGATTATAAATACCTTTAAAAGAAAGGAGAGAATTTGAAATTGTTTGTAATTTATTTATTAACAAAAACTATGAGTCTCGGCTCATCTAAAAACCCTAGGTAGGATTTGACTAATTTAGTTTGTTGAAGGTATTAATGATTGCAATAATACTTGAGATTTTGAACCCTTAATATAAACACCTTCCTTTATTATATTCAGAATTTTTTATGCAAATATCAATCCAAAAAAGCCTTGTGTGAAGCACTATAGCAAACAATATTATTGAGTAGGGACTAGTAAGAGTTAGAGGTTAAGGTCCTTCAAGGGTGAACCAAAGTTTGGAATTGGTGTTGTAGGAGTGTAATAAGGTAAAAAAGGGAATATCAAAGAATTTTTTTAGATATTTCAGTAAATCACTAAATTTTCCTTGAAAAACCTTATAGTCATATCTAGGAGCCTAACGACCTAATTAGAACTCTAAGAGTGGACTTTTGAGTACGTTTTTGTAAAATTACATATCTTGAAATTTTACCCATAAATAAAGAACCCAAACGGGTGTCTAGAAGTGTCAATAAATCTTGGAATGGGTTTCTATAATAAGATATATGGGGAAAATACAAAGCAAATGGGGCTAGAAGAGCCTAAGTAAGGTAAAGGAGTGAGATAGTAAAAAGAGTTATAGGAAGAGAGTTGGAAGATACAATTTACCCCGGACTACAAATAAGAAAAAGGGTATTAGGAAATGTATAGTTTGGGTTTTGGACATCTCTAGTTTTTTCCTATTCATGAAATCACCATAAGCCTTGGTCTTGAGAAGTGTAGACACTATATCACGCACTTTGGGTACATTTCTAGGTCATAGTCACATACTACTATTTAAATAATTCCTAAGTTTCATGTCTTCTTTCTAGCCTCTTACACTCTACAGCCGATTCTATACTTTACTTATTTATCTTTTATGACTCTGGACACCAACAGCTAGGAAGGACACTAATTCCTAGGTGCCCTCATCCTTCTGGGTGCCCCCAACCTCACTTTTCTTTACTCTCTCCTTTTGGGAATATTTTATCTTTTAGCCATATAATTTTGTTATGGGTTGGCCTTATAGTTGTCAATTGCAAAATTCAACCAAGGGAATCATATAAATATAAATCTATGTGACCATAATAAATTACCAAACACTAAGTATCCACTATCACCACCTAAGGTTGCATCCAAAGGAATTCTAAGAGCATCAAAGAATCCATACATCACTCATTCAAGGAACAAGAGATTACATTTTTACATAGATGCATAAGAGGGGAAGTTCATTTTTCCATCCACACATCTAATTACATTGTTAAATCTAGCTATTTATTGCTATCAAGTGCATCTTGCACAAGATCCACCTAGGGCATGATTCTCTCTCTCTCTCTCTCTCTCTCACTCACACACACACACACATACATACATGAGAACTACAAAGACTCGAAATGTAGTGCAATGCTCATTGTAAGTTCACTCTATCAAATGAATGCCAAGGTCACTCGACTCCGCATTTCCATATTTTTTTTTTTAGGATTTGATGGTTTTTGTGTTTTTCACGATATCATTTGTTTTATAGGTTACATGCGAACACCGTGTTCATCCATCGATAAACATGTGATAAAAAATGAAGGTTAGAAAACATATTACAACATAAAAAAATCAATTTCTAAGGTCTTTCACAATCACACGTGTTCCTAGAAGTAGACTCCAAAGTGTCAAGCATCCCGACCAAAGTCCAGAACCCTAGTCCATGCTTGTTTGACAGATTCTGAAGATTTTTTTCTCGGATTCGATACTCTTCTCCTCCTATTAATTAGTCTTCCAGTTTTAGAATACTTTGGGATCAAGTGTGAAATCATCCGAGTCTTCTACTCTCCCTCTTGCACCTAGGGTTTCATATTTCTTCAGCTTATTGCTTGTGTTATATCTATAATTTTGCATTTTATTTATCATATGTGACTCTACATAATGATTTCACAAATTCTATTACTTTTTATATCAAGAATCCTTAAGGGTAATATTTGACAATAATTATTATTATTTGGATTCATTTCAATAATAATCCAATTTGATGGTGAATTAAGAATTGAATTAATTCTAGAGACAGGGTGAAGAATGGTTGTAAGCATAAAGTTTCATTTTGATGTCAAATTTGACTAAGGGAGGATACTAAGCATAACCAAGTGAGTTTTCTTGACTGGAAGAGTGTTATATTAGACATTTTGATCTAACTAACCTTGTGTGATGACTTAATGTGATCTATCTCTGCATCAAATTGGAAGTTACATTTTAGTTATTAGTGCTTCATGTGCTCAAGACTCGATTCTTGAGTCCTAGAACCTTGTTTGACTAGTTTTATAGATTGATGGGTTTTGGGGTCTTTTTCCCTAAATTAAAGGATGAATCGAGTATTTTGAGTTACCTTCCTATTTTTCTACCATTTGTGTCTTGAAAACATGTTTTGAAGTGTGAAGTTACTCGCTTTTGGAGGATGATATTTAGGTGTTTAAGACCTAATTAAGGTTACTTTCCAAATGAAGTGATCAATGATGAAGATGAAGGTTGCAGAGTTATTCAAGCATGAAGAAGGTGTCTTGGAGGTGTTGATAACATGTCTTGAGTTTTTTTGTGCCTTGGTAGAGATTTTTATGCATTTGAAATTCAAAAATACGACCATTGGAGTTATATCTTGATTTTAGGACTAGTTGAGAAGTTTGTATTGTTTAGGCCTATGACGACCTATATGGGTCTTGAAATGGACTGTGTAAAGCTATAAAATTTATTTTTAATTTTATATATGGATGATCTTGAACGTTTATATGGTCTCTAATTCCTACCTATATGGTTTTGTCGCAAGTATTTTGTATAAGGGTATTAGCTATATTTTTCATTTGAACATGTTGTTGAAATTGGATGTATGTAGATTTGAGCGAGTGAGTAGAGGTTTTTAAGAGAGATATATGGGATCTAGACTAAAGTAAGAAGAGGAATGATAAGGTGAGGATATTAGTAGAATATATCTTCAAGGTCCGATGACCTAATCAACACTATATGGTGTATGTGTGAGAGAAGAAGAAGGTGTGATTTCGAAGAGTTCAAATGAATGAACTGAAATATTGATTAGAATAAATTATATGAGAAACATAGTCATTAATTGGTCTTTATATTTAGGTGGTTAAGTGGGTGCTTGATCATCTTGGCAATTGTATCCTTGTAGAATGGTTTCTATAGTAAATAGGGGTTTTTTCTCCTTACGGGATTCGTGTCTCACTAAATTTGTAAAGGGGTGGGTGCTCCTTATGAAGTGGGTGCTTCATTAAATTTTTAAATTTATTTTTTAATAGATATAGATTTTTTGTGGGTTTTATTCCCCTTGAGAGTTTCCCACATAAATCTTGTGTCATTGTTTTATTTTCTCTTGTATATGTTGGGATGTGCATGGTTTAATCATCTTAATGTTTAAAATTTTATATTGATGTAGATGATTGAATGAAAGTTTGAGAAGAATTATTCACCCCGGTCATTATGCTTCCAAAAATTTGTATCAAATCTAGGTCTTTGTGAAGCAATTTTAACATCTTGAAAGATATCATTGAAGCATAAATATGGAGGCAAGTATAGTTCACCTCTGGTCAAAATGAGAGCATGTTTAAAACCCTTGGGTTTTGACATATGGAAATATATCCTTGATGTTTGCACTTCATCCTCTCTATCTCCATCCACTTCTTCTATGAAAAGTTATTAATTTGATAAAGGATATAAGGATGAGCATGCCATGGTATTAGGCCATGTGAATGATAATATAGAACAAAAAGCAAAGGAAGAATAATGTACAATATCCCAAACTACTTTCCACACTCAAAAGGAAGATTTGATATAGTATATTGATAGTGTATGCTATGGTCACATGACTAGAGATCGTAGAGTAATTTCATTTCATTGATAGAAAATGTATTAGGATCCATTTTATTTGGAGACAATACATCTATAAACATTGTAAGAAGAGGCACATTAAGTTTAGAAAATGGAAAAACTCTAACAAAGAATGCCTTATATTTTAAGGGTATGAAACATAATATTCTCAATGTGAACTTAATTTGAAAACAAGAATACACTCTAACTTTTTATGATAAAGAGAGAAACATCATGAAAAAGGAATCAAGAAATCTTATAGGCAAAGCTAAAACGACTAAAACAAATGTACATATTGAAGGAGATCAACAAGGAGAAGTGTCTCATAAGAAAGTTAGATGATAGGTGGTTGTGGCATAGAATACTAGGAAATTTAAACTTTGATAATCTGGTCAAGATAATTTCCATGAAATGTGTGAGGAACCCGACCAAAACAATTAAACCAAAAGACACTATATGAAAAGAATGTTTACATGGGAAGAAGACAAGGAGAAATTTCAAATCAAAAGAGCACTATTCCACCTCAAGTAATTTTCAACTGATTCACATTGATCTATGTGGACCCATGAGTAATGAAGGAATTCCTAGTGAGTTTTTTTATGTTGCTTAATAGATGACTATACTAGATTCACTTGTGTTGCATTTTTGAGGGATAAATTAGAAGCACTTGATATATCCAAGGAATTAAAAGAACTTATTGAGAATGAGAATCATGTAAGGATAAAATTTATTAGATCTGACAGAGGAGGTGAGTTTTGGTCTGAACTATTTGATGACTTTTGTGAGACTCGTGGAATTAGGAGGCAATTCCTAGTTGCAAGGACTCCTAAAAAATGGTGTAGTGGAAAGGAATAAAAAGACTATTTAGGAGATGTCTAGGACCATGCTCAATGAATCCAAATTACCTAATGTATATTGGAAAGAGGAAATCATCACATTTTTCTACATCCTCAATAGATGTTAGATAAGAATAAACAATGACAAGACCCCCTATGAGTTATGGAAAGGAATACCTACAAGTGTAGAACATTTTAGAGTTTTGGGGAGTAGATGCTTCATCAAGAGGACTGAAGAAAACCTAGGCTATTTCTAGCATATGTAGGCTAAATTTTTTTAAGGTATACAAAATAGATGTTAAATCTACCTTATTGAATGGAAACCTAGAAGACGAGGTATATATTGAGAATCTTGATGGATATTCATTGATAGATGAGAAATACTATGTGTGCAAGATAAAAAAGGAACTCTATGGCCTTTTGTAAGCTCCTAGGGATTGGTATGGGAGATTAGACAAGTACTTAACTAAACAAGTCTTCAAGAAAGGTGTAGATGACAACAATTTATAAATAAATAATGAAAGATGATATCAACTTTGGAGGAAATAATGAGCATATGATTCATGAATTTGCAAAAGTTATGAACAAATTTGAGATGTCCATACTTGGATAACTGTCATTCTTTCTAGGATTGCAAATCAATCAATCAAAGGAAGGCATATTTATATCTCAGAAAACTATATAAAGGAGATGTTAAAAAAGTTCTAGATAGAGGAATATAATCCTTTTGGGACACCTATTGTCATAGGATTCAAATTGAGAAAATAATATATGTCACCTAAAGTAAACCAAAATGTGTACAGGTCCATGATTGGTAGTTTGTTATATACCACTACTTCTAGACCTAATGTTTTGTAGGTTGCAGGTCTTTAGGAATATTTCAAGAGGATCCAATGAATACACACTTGAAAGTAGTTAAAATAATTTGTAGGTATCTTAAGGGGACTACATAATATGGATTATCATACCCAAAAAGTGAGAATTTTGAATTGATGGTTTTAACATGATCTTTGAAGTGGTAAGAAGTTTTGATGATAGGAGAAGCACTAGTGGAGGATATTTTTTGGTAAGTGTATTTTTTCTTGGATGAGAAAGAAATAATCATAATTATCCCTATCGACATGTGAAGATGAGTACATAACAACAATATTATGTTGTATATAAGTTCTATGGATGAGACAGACCCTAGAAGACTACACTGTAAAATGTGATGGAACTACTCCTATTTATTTTGATATTACCATTGATATAAGTGTGTCTAATAACCATGTGTTTCATTATAAAAGCAAGCATATTCTAATCAAATATCACTTTTTAAGGGATCATGAAAGACTTGAGAAAAATATTAATTTGGGACATGTGTCCACCAAGGAGGAAATATAAAATATTTTGACCAAACCAATTCCAAAGGAATTTTTTGAGCACCTAAGGAAAAAATTGGGTGTGATTCCTACCCTGTAGTCACTGAAATGTTCAAGATGTAAACATGGATAAAGTCAAATGATTAATATTCTCCAAGAAGTTGTGAAAGGTGTAAAGTAAGGGGGAGCTAGTATGTTAGCTTCAAGAGGTCTAAAAAGGTTATCTACAATAGGTGTGAGGAAAAAATGAGGTATGGATTTTCTTAGGGGGAGTCTTGTGGATATTTGAAAAACTAGGTTCATGGATCATTTGCAACAAATTATATCAAGAATATCATATGAAGTCAAGAAGGTAAGAACAAACCAAGGGGGAGCTTGTAAGTAATTTTATGCATTGTTGTTTATTGTCAAGTTGTTTTAGTAGCCTTTGTCATAGATGTCAAAGGGGGACATTGAGCTCAGAAACATGAAAATGGAGGTCTATTAGTGTTTTCATGTTTGGTTTCCATCAATGTTTTTGAAGATAGTTTCTATCAATGATAAATGGTGATATTGTTGGACATTCCGCCTTAGGTGTTTTCATTGATGTCAAGTTGCATTAATGGAAATGGGTGTTCAGTGGCATTAATGTATGTATGATCTATCAACAAAGTGAAGGATAAAGGTTGATTGCTAGTGAAGTTATTTTTTTTCATGGTATGTTGTTTTGGTGAAGTAGTATGATTGTTAGGTATGTATACATGTTCTTGGTGCATGGTTCAAGCAAGTAGGAGTTAAGAGTGAGCTCTAAAGATTTTCAAAGGTTGTTAGGGTGCCTATCATGACTAGTGAGGTGTGGAAAATGTGTTAATGAGTCCAGTAAGATGAAGTACAATCCAAGTTTAGTATGAAATGGGTTAAATCAAACCATTATAGGCCTAGTTTTTGACCTAGTGCAAGAAGGATGAGTTGGTAACATGAAGTATAAAGTAGAAAAGGATAATATGAGATTTGATGAGTGTTTTGAGGTTATAGGAAATGTGTGGATGTATTCAAATGTCATAGTTTAGTAGTATAATGCATGTTCAGTCCTTTCAAGGCATGTTCTTAAGGACAGTCAAGAAAGAATGGACAAATGAGATGGGATGTAGAGTTCCAGATTTTTCCAAGAATGAATAAGCATTAGATAACATTGAGGAGGTTTTTTATAGAGGTGTGAGAATAGCTTCAAGTTAGGAGGATAAAAATAAAGCATGAAAAGTTATTTTTATCTCTACCAAGATCTTAGAATGCCTTTCATGAATCGATAGGTCATTTTAGTTTATCACCCACATGTGTGTTCTTTGCATGGGATTATGAGCCTTTTTGGATGTTAGGTAATGGATATAATAAGGTTTTGCAAGAATAATGGATTGATTTAGTAAATTAAATTTATGAACAATTGTTAATAAGAAGAGTATGTCAAAACTCTCCTAAAATTGTAGTCCTAGAGTGATAGAGAAAAGATGAAGTGTATGGACATGAAATGACTTGGTAAAGAAAATTTGATGACTCATGGTTATATAGAATTATTTGGGGCTCATTTTGATGGTGGTTTCATGTTCTTGGTGTAATGGATAACTATAGGAAAATATCTATGTTGTGGAAATTTGTAGGTACATTCATGTGTTAAACGTGCCATGAAATTAAACCAACTATGGGAGGAATCTTGGGAGGTGTTCTATGTCCTCATGAAGTGATTTAGATAGCTAAAATGCAAGAAGTGGGTGAAAAATTTGATTCAAGTTGGCCTACTATGATTAAGGCCTAAAAGTGCAAAAATCATTCTAAAATGGTTTCGATGGATTTGGATGATGTAGCAATGTTTTTAGAGTTTGGAGAGCATGTAGAGGCCTAATATGATGTGATGAATCTCTTAGTTTGATCAGACAGTGTATTCTTGTTTAAGTCCTAATGGCCTAACTATCCTTATTAGGTTTGTCAAGATGGTGTGTTGAAAATGGATATGCAAGTGTTGTTTTCTCCATGTGACATAGGTTTTTGAGTGCTTGGAAGCTTATTTTTGGTCCATGATTAAGTTTTACAATAGGTTTTTGTGCTTGTAAGTTACATCTGATTTGTTAATTCTTGATGTTCTCGAGATTGGTTCTTGAGTCCTAGAACCTTGTTTGACCAGTTTCATAGATTGATGAGTTATGGGGTGTTTTCCCCTAAATTAAAGGATGCAACGAGTCTTGTTAGTTACATGAGGTAAATAACTTCCTATATATATTCCATTTGTGTCTTTATATCATGTTTTGAAGTGTGAAGTTACTCACTTTTGGAGGATGATATTTAGGTGCTTAAGACCTAATTGAGGTTACTTGCCAAATGAAGTGATCAATGATGAAGATGAAGGTTTTAGAGTTGTTAAAGCATGGATAAGGTTTATTGGATTTTTTTATAACATGTTATAAGTTTTTGTGCCTTGGTGGAGATTTCTATGTATTTTAACTTAAAAAATATGACCGTTGGAGCTATATCTATCTTTTAGGCCTAGTTGAGAACTTTGTATTGTTTATGCCTATATGTCGACCTATATGGGTCTTGAAATGGAATGTGTAAAGTAATATAATGTATTTTTTCTATATGACCAACCTTTCATGTTCATATTATCTCTAGTGCCGACCTATATGGTTTTGTGGAAAGTAGTTGGTATAAACGAGATAGTTATATTTGCTCATTTGAAAAATTTGTTGAAATTGGATGTATGGAGACTTGAGTGAGTGAGGAGAGGTTATGGAGAGAGTTTTAAGCACTCTAAAGCAGAGAAAGATAGGGATGATAAGGTGAGGAGAAAATTATAATAGATATTCAAGGTGACATGACCTAATCAACACTATATGGTGCATGTATGAGCAAAGGAGAAGGTGTGATTTGAGAAGAGTTTGAAGTGAATGAGATGAAAGAGTGATAAAAATAAGTTTTTTTAGAAACATAGCCATCAAGTGGTGTTTATATTTTGGTAGTTGAGTTAGTTCTTGATCATATTGGGGGTTGTATCCTCCTTATATAGTGGTTTCTCTACTAAATAGGGGTTGTTTCTCCTTGGGGGATTGGTGTCTCACTATAGTTGTAAAGGAGTGGGTGATTCTTGTGAAGTGGGTTATTCACTAAAAAATTTCCTTTATATTGTATAATATATGTAGAGGTTATGTGTGTTTTCTTCCCCTTGAGGGTTTCCCACATATATCTCATGTCATTATGTTATTTACTCTTGTATTTATTTGATGTGCATGGTTTAATCATCTTAATGTTTAAAGGTTTATATTGATACATGGTTGATTGAATGAAAGTTAAAGAATAATAATTCACCCCCAAGTCATTGTTCTTTCAACAAGGGCATCTCAATATTCCATAATATTCTCACTCATTAGGGCATCTAATTTTCTCACCGGATTTGTTGTCTTCCACCCACCGATCTATATATGTATATTATATTTAAAATGCTATTAGTTTGTAATAACACTTTAAAGAGGGGAAAATGTATACACCCTAAAAACAAATACCTATTTCTATCCTATTCTTATATTATTCATATCATATTTACATCCCTTTAGAGTTAACTAAGTTAATTATGTACCATTAAGATTTAATTAATTTAATTATAACCTCTTTGGAGTACATCCCTTTAGAATTAGTTAATTTAATTCTATTATACTTCTATAATTAATTAAATTAATGCAATACCCTTTATCTAATTTCATTAATTTTTTTAATTATATGGTTAATTTCCTAATCAAACCTCATACCTAAATATATTTACCTATTAATTCTCCACTTAGACTCGACTTCACTATCCTGGTTACTCCACTCCCACTCCACTTCTAAAAACATATAAAGGTGGGGCCAATAACACTACATGTATAATGACCTTCTCTGATGAAATCTTAATACAAACCAAATAATCATTGCTCCTTCAAATATGTAATTGGACAAACCAAATCCACTTGCTATTTCAGGAAATGTATTCATGATCCTGGAACTCATTCAAACTTTGATCCACTTTTCATGTCCTCTCCTTAGCTATAAGATAAAGCCATATGATTTTCAATAATTATCTTGAGATCTATGTAAGATTTGTGTAATTTCATCTAACTTATGCCAAAATTTCCATCTACATCCCCGTGTCTATCTTCACTCATGGCATTAATGTTCCTTCATTTGGAGAATAATTTAGAGCATCCTCAATCTAAAAACTACAAGATTATATAATTTTATTACTTTATAAATTATATCATTAAGGTTTGTAATGAAGACCTTGGACAAGGGTTTGTTATCTTTAGTTGTTTATATTTCACTTTTGCTAAGTTTTCCACTACTTACAGTATACTACATTATGTTGTGACGAAATTTTCAATCCTAGAAAATAATATTTTAATCTATAAAAAACTTGAAAATCATCACATGAGCGCATGAATTTTCATCTCCATCCCATGAGATGCTCATTCTTGTTGCATCACCTTTTCTTTCTTCCACCTTGTTATTTTTTTGAAACACTATGTTTTATTGCAGAAATATTCTCTTCAATTTCTCAATAATTTGATAAGCCATGATTAACTTATTTGGTTGTATTATAGTATAGTCATGATTATTCCATGTTATTCTATTTTTTTTTAATGAAATTTTATATATTATATTTATCTCACAAGATATAGCATAAATATGTCACAAACTTTGACCTATTCCACCATTCTTTGCATACTACATGAGGTTGTTAGTAGTAAATATTAATCAATTAATGAGTTGAGTCATTCTTACGACATAAAAATTTGGAGAAATTCTTGGAACATTTTTTCATATCTTCGGTGATTATAGAAGTTAATATTTATAACTCTTTACATGTAATAGTGCATAAAAAGAGATACACACAAACCAAAAGGACCATTATCTAATCAACCAAAAATAAATTCTCAATCTAGAATCAAAAAGTTTCATCGATCAAGGGAATGATCCTATGCCTTGTAATGTGTTTTGAATTTCTTCACAAGTATCCCTCCCACATGTTATTCTTCTTCCTTATCCATAAGCTTCTATAAATAACATAGTTTGTTATGTTATCTAGGCTCTTCATCATTTGTAAAATTTCTTACACTTTTGGTTCCTTTATCTAAAAGATATTAATCATTTATCCTTTCATTTATTTCTTATCCTTTATCCTACATCCAATGAATCTTTCATATTTTGATATAATTATTCATATTTAATGCAATGGTTTATTTGATGTGAAATATATATTCCCTTCTTATTTATTTTATTATCTTTCATTCTCTCTTAAATTTAATCAATGTGTGTGTCAATTATACTTGTATTTATTTAGTATATTGTGTTACCCATAAGCATAGGAAGAAGAAGATCCCTATTTTTCTTTTGGAGGATCTTCATTTTCCCTTTCATGTTATATTTTTCTTAATTTTCCCCTATATTGTAAAAGTAGGTAAGAATAGGGATATACGAGAACCAACTACCTCTAGAGGTTTTCTTCACTCATTCAAGTCCCACACGAATTATTACCATGTTGTATTGAAAGTGAGCTAAACTCATAACATTGACACTTTAAACCACCACCAAAATCATAATAATATTCATGAACGACTCTAACGATCTATTACATGTATTTTTCTAAAAATCCCAAAATCTCCTATCTTTCAACATTGTGATCCTTACCCATCTACTTTTTTATTATACCTTATTTCAATGAAAATTACTTATGACCTATTTATAATTTAAGGATGATCTAATTATGACCTATATATCCTCTTTATCTAACATTATCTTATCATTTTTCCATGTTATCTCCCTTAGCTTGGGGTTCACTTCTTACTTATCTAATTTTTCTTCTAGTTTTTATTTCTAATTGTGTACTAATTGTATTTTTGTATACACCCCATTTTACACAATGCCAAAGTAAAAATACCAAGTGATGATGATGAGGATTTACAAAAACATGATTATACATCTCAAAGTGATTAAGACCAATTCCTAGAACCCTTTTGACCCTCCAAACCACTTTCACCTCTTTCTAGCCCTTTATAGACACAAAATTATGAACTTAGTACTATTACATCACGCCTTTAGTATATCATTAGATGCATGATTCCTAAGAAAGAAAAATATACTTTGAAAACACTTTTTTCTTTACTTTGACATTGCTTTATCTCTACATGCTTTTATTTTCTAATTTTATATGGAATTATCCCATTTTATTTTGGACATCATGTAATATGTTAACCAGATCAATAGTTCATGTTTTATCTTTGGAGATCTTCAAACACTAGTGATTAATAGGGAAAAGAGCACCTAGGCACTACTATACCCTTTGGGTGCTTATGTCGTTATGACTTGTTTTCTTATGTTTAAAATGCCACATATATTTTTATCTTTTCTTGACTTCTACTTATCACTTTGGGCTGGCGTTTAGAGTTGTTCATGATGAAATTCAAGACAATGAATCATATATATACATGAATTACTATTTATTATAAGGGACATGAGGACAACTAGGAAATTGGGATATTAGTCTCTATCTACTACTTGGACAAAAATAACACTTGAAGATCGCATTTAGGCTACATTATTCACTACATACGAAGGGAAAATTTAGAATTTCATCACACACATTATCTTGGGGGAAATGTAGTTGTATCCCATTATCTTTATATGAATGACACAATGGAAACCTAGATTCAAGGTACATGATTATATCAAACACACACACCATAACTATATTGAGTCTTAATGTAGTGTAATGCTTCGTGAAAATCATATTGGGGTAAATTTATTAGTCATTCCAACTCAAGAATATGCTTATTCTATTCCAAGAAATGTGTGTTTGAGCCTTGTGTAGGTAGGTAGGATTTATTTTGTATGAATAGGCGTGACAGAAAACCCTACAATGAAGTTGGAGATACACATAATGAAGTGAAGGTGACATGAACAAACCCTAAAAACTAGATCCCGATTCACTACAAAGAAAATAGTACCCGGATGGTATTGTCCCATTTTGGGTACTACCATCCAAAGATAATTACGATATTTATCCTCTAGATGAAGCACATTCAGCCCGGATATAACATGTTTCATAATTATTCCAGCCTAGATACAAAAAAAGAAACAATTTATCAACTAAGTGACTCTCTTCATCTCATTACTTGCATTTGCTTTCTATTACATGTTGTATCTTATATGTCTCTGATATTTATCTGATTGATCTCAAGTAACCTTATTAAAATTTAATTTTGGTTAAATAATTTTCTCGAACCCCAAATTTTATCATACATCAAGTTGCTTTCCTTCTTCTTCCTCTTTTTCAAGGTTATGGCTAATTCTTCTTCTATTATCACATGTATCTATTCCTACAAGGACATCCAAGATGATTATATACTAGTTCTTGCTCAACATCCACATTACTTTATGACAACCTTAGTAGACCCCACTATGAATATTGTAACTACTCATTGAACTAAGAAACCTATGGGGCTTCCTTCCTCTTTCCCCATCCTATTATTGTCCAACCCCTTCGACCCATTGATTCATCTAAAGAATATGATATCATTGATAAATTAGAGAATACCAAAACTAAGATATCTCTCATTGATCTTTTACATTAGGCTCACGATTTTCATTGTACACCAAAAACCACATTATTTTCTATTCAAATACAAAGTTATGACCCTTTCGTAGATTTTTCCAATCTCTTGGAATATTTTTAAAAATAACCAATTCTATTATATTTTTTTATGAGTAATTTCCACACACATCTTCTACGATTCTCCTCCTCCTCTTATCATGGCTCGGGTTTAGGGTTTTCAAATTAAGCATGTGATCATTTATAATAGATTTACATTGAATATTTTTCCTTTATAATTACTATCACAATTAGGCATCCCTCACACTGTAATTGAACAATATACTCTTGTTTTCTACAAATATGATAATACTACTCATGTATGCATCATCAAATTAGAATTGCAAGAAGGACCTTACACATTCTTTACTCCCTTTTATGTTATGGATGACCCATTATAATTTAATCTAATCTTTTGTTGACCCTAGATCCATCCCGTGAAGGATAGTCCTCTATAATCCATCATTATGTCAATTTTATATTTGATGGAAATGAGCATATTATTCTTATTTATCCCGAACCATTCAATTATTGTTACATGGATTCTACTACTTCTATGTTTTTCCCCTAGCTCAATCAATTCCCTCACATTGTAATGATACATATGATATTGGGGAATCTATAAATCCCATACTATTTCATTATCTCCCATTTCTTACTCTATTCATATGAACACTATCAATCTCATCTCTCCCACCATATCCCCTTCTACACCACTTTCTACAACTACTCCAAATCCTCCAGACCGATGTACAATTTTTTCAAGTTATTGAGACCGATGAATATGATGATGATGTTTATACTATTGAGCTTACATATGAAACCTTGTGTAATATTTATTTTACTCCCATATAATTTGATGATTCTCGTAATTCATGCTCGGACATTTCTACTAGTCCTAGTGAATATCATATCAAATCTCATAATACATAGGCTACTGCTATTGTTATGGTCTCTTATCATAATACTGATACCCTTGATTCTATTCTTCCTTATACGATTACTCTTATGTTTATTAATCATGGTCCTATTTCTATTACTTCTTATTCCCAACACCACTTCCTTCTTTTGATCTATTCACATTAGACATTAATCAATTGTATTAGCAACATGTTCGTTTGATCCTACTTTCCCTGAAAAACATATGCACATATGAGGCACTAACTCACTTAGGCCTCACCGCTACTGATATCATACCTTTTTCGAACCACATGATAAATATCAATGTGACATCTTATTCCTAGAATCTTATGGTATAAAGGTATTTTACATGCAAGTTTGGGTTACACTTGATTCCCGACCCTCTTCACTTACACTTGGATAGTCTTGGATAGATTACATCGGTGGTATCATTGATATGCATAATATTGTTCTTACTTATCCCATGGAATTTAGGACCATTACTATTTAATGATTCATTTCTTGATTATAATCCTAGTGTTTCATAATGGAATGCAAATAAGTTCCTTAGTTCACCTTTTAGTGATGAAGAATATGGCACGAGCATGCAAAAATTACATCTTACATGATTATTTAAAGATAAACCAAAATATTTTTAAAATTATGCATCTAAACCAAATCCCTTTAGGTATGAATAATATTTAGGAGACTCTCTCGATGAAATTACATTAACACTTGGGAGAATACCAATTCCCCTTGATACCTAATTTTGCACTCTTGTTTAAGGTCAAATTTTTAGGGCACAAAAAACCTACATGAACATCAAGTTACACAAATACAAAGAGGGTAACCTTTCTTTCCTTCCCTAGTCATATTATTTCTTATTATAATATACTAAAATATTAATATATTTGTGAAAGTCCAAAAACATTATCTTAGATCTTGGCTTCATGTATCTTTGCCTATTTATACTTTCCATGTTGCACTTAGCTTATCTTGTTTACTTAATACTTAGTATGTTCTATGATTTTACATATACACATGTGCATTCACACGGTAATTTGAGGTATATGCAAGTCATATACATGTTATCATATGATGTATGATACTTGACACTATTCTCTACTAGTCCCTTTGAGGCTCCTAAGGGCATCTAACTTCCATGCCTTTCTACATTCAGTGACATCATTAAAATATATATTAATTTCAATCCTATTTTAAGATATATCTACTTTTACATACTATAAATTATTATAACATGTTAATGGGTGCTTCATATGTAATATTTGTCTTGCAATCTCACTTCCAACCATGGCTATTTGTTTTTTTTTTTTTTTTCATATGGATTGTTTTCCGTTGTTTTTAGGCTATGCCCTATGCTTTATTTCTTGTTTACTTGTATGGAATTTAATGCATTGGATTTATTATGGCATCTTGAGTGGTATCCCATGTTTTCCACTAGCTATTATGTTATTCTCTTGCTATGTTATTGATTTTTTGAATAGTTTCTATTAGATTATGTCATTTTTATTTTTCACTAACATTATTTTGTATCTTTTTTTCCCTTAGTTATGCATGTTCCATGATTTTTACCATGCACATTACCTATTCCCCTACAAGATTTATTATTTAGATGTACACATCATATTTAGGTTCCCTTGTTTGTGATGTTCACACATAGACTTATCTCACATAACCAAATGATTAGCAGGAAACATTAGGTGATTTTTTCACATTCTCGTCAGTCAAAACCAAATACATAATGGTACTGTGTGTGCATGGTTTAGTTTAGCTAAGTTAAGAAAATTAGAACTAACACCTAGTAGTCCTACAACAAAGCTAAATCGAAATCAAAACACCATCATGCTAAGAGCTAAACAAGTAACAATCATCAATACTATGCATTAGAATCTTGAAAGAAAAACCTCAAGCTAACATATTAACATTATTATTTAATAAAACTAGACCTATGTAGATATTTTAGCTATCAAAAGGAGATTAGTGGTTGTTTGATCCAAGATGATCAAATATGGAGGTTCATCAAGCCATGGCTTATTAGGCCTTTCTTGATTAACTCCATTTTTCTTCACAACACTAACTTGATTGTTGGAATGCAAAAGGATGATGATTAGCTCCACTCTAATGGAGAAATGCTCAAAGATGAAAAAATGGCTATAGTGTATTTACTATATGCTCACTTTTGTTTTTCAAGGAGTAGGTGTAGGTGTAAAGGTAGGAGGGATCTTTATATAGCCCAATGGATAGAGGAATCTCTACATCCCTTTGTATGTGGGATAATAGAGATGTTGAGTTAGTTGTGGATAAGGGGGTTTAGAAAGGGTTGAGTTAACTTTAGGAGAGTTTAATTTGTCCTTTAGTGACTCATGGGGATAAAGGGGGTTTATTAATTAACCAAAGTGATTAATTAATAGGTGTGTAAGCTTATAAAAGATTTTTAGAGGAATATTAGCATGATTTAGACTATAGAAGGGAATTAAATCAACTAAATAATGATTTATTGATTTAATGAAAGGGGAAGCTAATTAATTAATAATAATTAATTAGTCTAGATAGAAGGAAGGATTAATTAATGGAAGGTCGTTAATTAGGGTATTTGTTGAATAGAAGACTTAATTAATTAACGTAATGTAATTAATTAATGATGATAAGAGAGAAGATGAGCACTATTGACGATATGTCACCAATTTGTGGGAAGATAATTGATTAATAATAATTTATTAGTCTAGATAGAAGGAATGATTAATTAATGGAAGGTCATTAATTAGGGTATTTGTTGAATAAAATACTTAATTAATTAACGTAATGTAATTAATTAATGATGATAGGAGAGAAGATGAGCACTATTGATGATATGTCACAAAATGGCTATAGTGTATTTACTATATGCTCACTTTTGTTTTTCAAGGAGTAGGTGTAGGTGTAAAGGTAGGAGGAGGGATCTTTATATAGCCCAATGGATAGAGGAATCTCTACATCCCTTTGTATGTGGGATAATAGAGATGTTGAGTTAGTTGTGGATAAGGGGGTTTAGAAAGGGTTGAGTTAACTTTAGGAGAGTTTAATTTGTCCTTTAGTGACTCATGGGGATAAAGGGGGTTTATTAATTAACCAAAGTGATTAATTAATAGGTGTGCAAGCTTATAAAAGATTTTTAGAGGAATATTAGCATGATTTAGACTATAGAAGGGAATTAAATCAACTAAATAATGATTTATTGATTTAATGAAAGGGGAAGATAATTAATTAATAATAATTAATTAGTCTAGATAGAAGGAATGATTAATTAATGGAAGGTTGTTAATTAGGGTATTTGTTGAATAAAATACTTAATTAATTAACGCAATGTAATTAATTAATGATGATAGGAGAGAAGATGAGCACTATTGATGATATGTCACCAATTTGTGGGAAAGGGGATAATTAGCACAATTTAAGTATTTAAATTGTTCAGGATAAATTATAGGTGTCTACATTTTCCCCTCTTTGGGGTGGCATAAGTGATGCCACTTCAAAGATAGTAGATGGATAAAATTTTGAAGGGGTAGAAGAAAAATTAGTAGAAGTGAGAGATGCCCCCTCGAGTGTCGATGGGGTGATGAAGGAAGATGATCAACGATCAAAAAAGGTGAGAAATGGATAGAAGAAAGGAGAGGGGCAAGATGCCCTAGGTGAAGCGGAAGAATAATGTTGATAGGAGGGTGATGTAGAATAAATACAAAGAAGTAAAGAGAAGAGTTAGCTTTCATCCTTTGCATTGGAATAACTTCAGTGTCATCATATTGCCAAAATATCTACGTCATCGGTCCTTATTAAAAATATAAGAATACGACAAAAGTAGAATGACATGAAATCCATACTACAAATAGTTGTCCATTGCTGAAAACACCAACTCTATGCAACATACAAAAAGCAATGCAATATGAGAAGGAAACAAGCTCATTTAACAGGGAAAACAAGTACAAACACACATATTCGAACCAACAATAGTCAAGATGATTGTACAAATATTTTTTTATCAAGTTGAAGATTTCCACATGGTCGTGATTGATGAAAAGGGTTAAAAATAATGCCCCAAGAAAGGATACATGCAGGGGAAATGATGATGGACACCGGGTCTAAGGAGAAAGCTTTGTGTGCCATGAAATAACACTAGGCAATGAGATGTGCCCCAAAGTACGAGACAAAGAAAGAGAAGTAGATTTGTGAATGGTTGTGAATTTGATGATCCACAAGTCGTGTGATCGGTGAAGATGTGAAAATTTCTAGCAGGATATGGAAAGAATACCATGCGCAAGACACAAGTTTCAGCTGCTATAAGCGGGTTTACCTATTTTTGTAGGTTTTATAATTTTTAGGATTTTGTTGGAGAATTTTACTTTTTTGGATTTTGGATGGATATATACATTTTTTTCTTTTTTTCAAATTTTCCAAATTGGTGGATGTGGGACACATAGAAGAAAGTAGAAGAATCAGTATGAATCACCCAGATGCAAGAAAAATGCCCCAGGGGGAAGAAATAAGAAGTAGGTGACAAATAATGTCCCTACACAAATGAAAAATAATAAAATAATTATTTAATAAAAATAATTATTTGATGGAGTGTGTATAGGAAGGAAATCACCTAGGAGCAATAAAAATTGTCCTAGTGAGAAGAAAGGGGTACTAGATGGCAAAAAATGCCCCAACACGATGAAAACTGAAATAAAAATAATTATTAATGTCAAATAAAAGAGAAAACAGAGGTTAAAACAAGCCTTCAGCATCACGACCGTGAAAAATGTCTTGATATACCCCACTTAGGGGGGTAAATCACCGTGAACAATTCATTTATTACTGACCACTACTAAATTTTTACGACGAGATCCTAATAATGATGAGGATGATGGTGAGAGCACGAGACTGTAGGAGACGTGGTGACAGAGTTCAAGGATATGCCCGGCATGCCAACGATGGATTCTTCATGAGTAGCTCAACCTTCTTTGTCAATTATTGTAATTAATGCCCTTAATTAATGCTAAAATAGGGGTAGGTTAGGGTATGACATAGGCATGCATGTGTGGGGGTGCATGTGTCCTAACAATGTCACAGGCACCCTTGAAGTGCATGTACGCATGTGTAGGAACCATGAGGCATGTGCATGCACATGCATACGCTCTAGAAAGCATATGCACATCTGTGCACATGCCACTAATGCATGTGCGCATGCACATGCACCCAAATATTTTCACACACACTAGACACCCTTGTGTGCATGTGCATGTACACAAAGGATGGTGCAAGTGCCCTTAGGTAGATGTGCATATGCACGTGTGATAAAAAGGGAGCACACATGCCAGGGAGTATGCACATGCCCTAAAGTGCACACAAGCACATAGACTAGATGAATGAGAGAGAGAAAATGCCAAAAAAATGAAACTTAGAAGAAAATTAAGATTTGTAGATAACCCTTATAGAATGATAAGAGGACTTAGAATAAATTTTAGTATCTGACATACAAAATGATTTTTTAGAGATGATTGCCCATGCTATAGATGCGAGAGTGCCACTCCCACATAGTTGAGATGGAGGGGAGCATGTGCCAACAAGATCGGTGCATGATGGCGATACTATTGGAGGTGATGGGCCTTGGCCCTATATCTCACATGCCTTCTATCACACTGAACCATGGTTTACTAACCATGTTGATTAAGTAGTGGCAGAGTGAGAGCCAGTGCTTTAGGCTCCCGATAGGAGAGATGACTATCACTTTGGAGGACGTATGGCGGATCCTGTGTGTGTACCTATTATAGGCTCGATGATCGAGTACACAAGTAACCTTGGGTGGATCATGGCAGTGATCAATGACCTTTTTGAATGTGAAGAGATACCCCACGAGGGTATGAAAATTTTGTTGCATGAGTGCATAGCTGATCCGACTTTACACCGGGGCCACTCTATGTGATGTCACTTATCAATGGGTTTTTTCTCACTGATAAGACATGGACATCCTTTCGATGGGTTTGATGACACTGGTACATGGAGTATTCAGTGGTGAGTGATACTACTGGGGCCAAAGTGCATACTGGCACATCTATATTGGGATCTGCATTTGATTACCTACCACTATCAGAAGATGGTGGGGCTGGCCTCCTTATTACAGATCTGGTCTTGGGATCACATAGTGATTGGGCACCCTATAGGTGCATTGCATGCCCAAGTCCCAGAGGAGCCGACATATATGGCTTGGGTTTCTATAGGTGATGATGTACAAGGAAACTTAGGAAGCATGTACCATTATTGACTAGAGTTCGACAAGATGCTAGATAGAGATATTATATGGAGGCCCTATAGGCATATGTAGTGGCCCAAAGATGGAGAAAACTTGGTGTCTCAGTAAAGTGGAGCACTTTATTCTAGGTAGCCACAACTATATCACAAAATTATATAGGGTGGACCGATGTGAGCGACAGCTGGGTAGATTTCAGGGGGTTCCATAGCTAGATTTTTTGTTTGCCCACTGGGATGCAGAGAGGCAGACTATGGGGCTATATATACAGTGGCTCAAGCCAAGGCTAGGATTTTGTAGGTGGTACCATAGGCATGGGACCCAGTCCCTGCAGATTAGAGACACAGGTATGACAAATGCTAACTACATGGATTAGTATGCCACTATTTTACCATGGTGCCTAACCATACCCGATGAGGTATGGGTAGCAGACATTCATCCACCACCATAGATCACCTAAATTAGTGACGAGGGGGAGGATGTAGTAGCTCATGACCCAGATGATCCATTTGATGGGAAGCCACATAATGGGTAGGGTCTAGCACGGAGTTCGAGACAGAGGCGAGCGGGGATCCGTGAAAGGGACATGCACACTATCCCGGCTTAGATTGCAAGATCGGGATAGGACCTTAGATAGGTACATGGAAAGATATGGGATAAGCCCATATGGTGTAGCTAGTGGTATAGATATCCACCTTATAGTAGCAGCTATAAAAGGTTACAGTGGAGAGAGATGAAGCCCGATCTCACATTTTGGAAGTGATAGTAGAGAAGGACCAACCCAAAGCCCAGGTCGGCTAGGGAGGAGATGGATATGTTCACTTCTGCAGATACACCATATGGAATCTCAAATGGCCCAGTGACGATCTTGCTATAGCAGACGAGCTCGCCTACATCCCGTGACACCGGAGAGAGATTGGTTGAGGCGAGCGGTAAGTTTTTCAGCCGAGGTTTCTTGACTATTAGCAGAGATAACATCCTTTCGATGCACAAATGTGACAAAGAAGTGACAACCCACACTCATAGAGACCTCGGTTACCATAGAGGGAAGAGATTCCTACTACTGATCCTTGTAATAGGAGGTATTTCCAGCTTAGTGGCAAGCACCTTCATATAGCCAACAATCGAGAATATTGACAAGGTCAAAGAGTCCTCATGCCTCAATAGAGAAGCCATGGGAGCAGCGATCTTAGGACACTCGGTGCACAATCTATGGGTCCTCCACGGGGTAGACCAACCAACCCATCGAGGGCTCCAGTCATCCTTGATTGATCAGTGTATTGATACATTTTCCTCTTGATGAAGGCTATGAGCATCCTATGCTTGATGTACAATATTTTTTGATATATGCCTCTGATGAAGGCATTAGCATTCTCTCGATCGATGTATAGAATTTTTAATGTATGTCTCTACGATGAAGGTAGGAGTATTCTCCGATCAATGTATACAATTTTTGATGTATGCCTTAGATGAAGGAATTTTTGATGTACGCCTCAGATGAAGGCATTTTTGATGTATTGATGATGCATATCCTTGTTGAGATAGACATACTACACATGTGTATATATATATGGACATTTTTGACATGACACATGTGTTATGAGATGATGGATGTTATTGTTGTTTTGATTGATTACATAGATTTATGGATGTGTAATGATGTTATCTGATTCGGTATCTCCATTTATATCTATCCTGATATTTGATGTATCACATGCGCTTTGCTTTTTAGATGATAGATTTACAGATGATATCAAATGTATTACTCATGTGATGTGCTAAATGTAGTAGATTTTATGATATGATGATATTGGTGTAGGGGGGATAGATTTTAATATTTACAACCCCTCTTGCCCCCATTTGATGATATGATATGTGATGATTAGCTTAGCATTCATGTGTGATGTATACTTAGCTTTTTATTTATATGATGTATAGATGATGTTAGATGTGATGATATTGATGGAAATATGATGATGTGATAACAAAACGATGCACATGCAACAAGCAAACACAATCAAATGCTAACAAAAACATAATGAATCAACACAACAATGTACCACTATTCACCAGCATGCAAAAACACACTTCAATATGCACAAGTAAGAATAGATCTAATCTAAGAAAGAAAAGATGAATCCTAACAAAGTATGTCTAAGCAACAAACTATACAAATGTACAAACATGAAGCAACTATACAAGCAAATAAGCAAAGCAAGAAACAAGATAAAGGAAGTAAACTAAAGTTAATGTTTTTGTAAGATTGTTTTGTGAAAACATTTTTCTATTGTTTTGATTTTTGTGAAACAATTTTCTATTGTTTTGATTTTCTAACATTTTTGAATGTTTTTGTGTTTTTCTAAGATTTTTGATTTTTTTTGTGTTTTTCTAAGATTTTTGAATGTTTTTATGTTTTTCTAATATTTTTGAATGTTCTTTTGCTTCTCTAAGATTTTGAATGTTTTTGTGTTTTTCTAAGATTTTTGAATGTTTTTGTGTTTTTCTAAGATTTTTGAATGTTTTTGTGTTTTTCTAAGATTTTTGAATGTTTTTGTGTTTTTCTAACATATTTGAATGTTTTTGTTTTTTTCTAACATATTTTGAAGCTATGCACATGTAACCAAAAAAGTCTGGATGCCCTAGCGTTAAATAGGGAATAAACAAGGGAATAGGAATAAACAAGGGAAAGTGCCACGTGCTTAAAAATAGGAAGGCGAAGTCGTGGAAGTGCCCCTAGCATTAGACAGGGAACATACAAAGACCATCCATCCATAGATTGACAACAGGAGAAAAATCTAGATCAAGGATTGACAAGACTAGGCTCACAGGGAATCTCGGATGCAGATGTAGAACTAGCCCTAGGCTAAGTAAAAATACCCTCTAGATGCAAGATTCTTGTGAACAACGAATCCTCCCAAGGCACCGGAAACTTGTTTTCACCCAAGGGCCTATCCAAAGTGCCAAAATTGTGTGGTTTTCATGTATGGATGACCTATTTTCTCTTTGTCTTTTTCTCTCTTTTTTTTTTTTTGTATTTTGATCATTTTACTCTTTTTAGTATGCTTTTCTGATTTTTACGCGCCATGTTTGAGCATAGAACTGCTTAAAGTGCATGGCATTCATGAGCTCACGGAGATCATCATCATTGGGGTGGGAAATTTTGTATTCTCCCGTGCCATACTTGGCCACGATGACATAAGGTCCTAGCCAATGTGGTTCAAACTTTCCTTTCTTCTCTCTTTCCACCCTTGTGTTGAACTGATTTTCCTTCATGACCAAATCACCAACCTCAAACTGACGAGGTATGATTCTTTTGTTGTAATTACAAGAAACTTTTTCGATACACTTTAAGATGATTTAGGGCACAAATGTGCTTCTCATCCAGGAGTTCCAACTCTATCTAGTCTAGCCACTATGTAATCCTCATCCTTGTCCAGATAATCCCTAAGAGAGATTTGTAGGGAAGGAAGCTCGATTTCTAACGGGATGATAGATTCTATTCCAAATACCAAGGAATATGGTGTCACACTAGTAGGAGTGTGAATAGAGGTCCTGTAAGCCCAAAGAGATGGGTGAATTTGCAAATTCCAGTTGCGACCTGTCTTACTTACCATCTTTTCCATGATTCAAACTAAAGTCTTGTTAGTGGCCTCAGCTTGTCCATTGCCTTGGGGTAATATGGTGTAGACAAATTTAATCTTATTTGAAATTGATGACAAATATATTTCACAGTCTTATTCTTAAATGATTTTCCATTGTCAGTAACTATGGCTACAAGAATGTCATACCAGCAAATAAGATGATTCATGATGAACTTTGAGATTTGATCACTCGTTACATAGCTCAAAGGGACAACTTCCACCCACTTTGTAAAATATTCATTATCTATAATGATGTGGGTGTGGCCATCAGATGAAGTAGGGGTAAGATTCTCTATTAAATCAAGGCCCTGTTGGAAAAATTCCATGGTGTTGTGATGGGTTGCAGATATGGTCATGACAGGCATGGATGAAATTTCCATACTTTTGATAGAATACACACTTCCTCACATAGTTGCAGTAGTCAGTTTCCATGGTAGGCCAATAGTAGCCCAATATTAACAATTTCTTGGCTAAAACAATCCTCATTTTATGTGGGCCCCACACACCCCATCGTGCGCCTCTCTAATTGCTTGGGTGACTCATGTTGTATCGAGACAACATAAAAATTCCCATCATAGCCATAATGATAGAGCGTACCTCCTAAGAGGGTATAATGGGCTATCTGGCGGATAAGGATTTGTTTTTTAGAACGGAGATGTCAGGAGGGAATGTGTTGTCTTTAAGGTAAGTGAAAATGGGTTCATACCATGGGGAATTGGGACCAACAACATCACAAGCTAGACAAGATTCTGGCATGTCATATACAGGCTAGTGTAGATTTTCAACAAAGAAAGGCATATCATTGCTTTCTGGTGGAATGTGTAATATAGAACCTATGGTTTCCATAGATCTCAAATAAATCTGTTCAAATGTGATGCACATAAAATACTCTTTCAAAGTTTCGACCAACTTCTTGTAAGGGATGAGATTCTCATCCTTGAATTTGTACTCATCATTGACTTGTTTGATGATTAACTATGAGTCACCAATGATCTTAACATGATGAATGTCCCATTTGATTGTGAGCTTCATCCCAACAATGAGTGCCTCATACTCTACAATATTATTCATGTAAGGAAAACCAAGGTGAAAATCCTGAGGTATGGGGTCACCAGAAGGAGTAATTAGTACCACACCTGCCCTTGAACCATGAAAAGTAAAAGATCCATCAAAGTGTACCTACCACATGACATATTCCTCAATGTACAGTAATGAAGCATCTGATAAATCTATATTCATAGGTTATGTTCCTCGTAAAGGTGCTTCTACTAACTGATCAACAAGTACTTGTCCCTTGACTGAATTTTGGTGTAAAAAATTGATGTCAATTTCTCTTAGTAGAATGATCCAATTAGCCATTATACCAAGAATGGCGAGGTTTAGACATCGTATTTGAGAGGGTTAACTTTTGATATAGGTTTAGTTTTAGTATTTAACAAGTAATGGTGAAGCTTTTGAAAGGTAAAAACTATAACCAAAAAGTTTTTTCAATTTGAGGATAGTTGAGCTCATAAAAGATGAGAGTGTGACTAAGATAGTATACTTGTTTTTCTTTTTGGTTGAGGTAATATTGGGCTAGCAATGCACTAAGAGAAAATTGTGTGAAAGAAATATACAATAGAAGTGGATCACCAGGATTTAGAGGCATGAGGACAGGTGGATTGGCTAAGTATTGCTTAAGCAATCCAAAATCTGTTGTTACTCTAGTCCACGAGATAAAGGAAACATCCTTTTTTAGCAGATGGGTGAATGAATGACATTTGTCGGCAAGTTGGAAAATGAAGTGGAGAATAGCATGTACCTTTCCCTATAAGATATGTAGTTGTTTAATGTTTTTGGGAGGAGGTATTTCAGTAATAACAATAACTTTAGTGGGTCTACCTCAATCCCTCTTCATGATACAATGAAACCAAGCAAATTTCTTGACAACATGCCAAACACACATTTCTTTGGGTTCAAATAGACCTTGTACTCCTGCAGCATTTGAAGATACGCCATAAAATATCAGGGTGATCTTCCCTTGTCTTGGATTTCCCAAGGATATCATCCACATAGTCTTCCATGATGTCATGGATCATATCATGGAAAATCACCATCATCACCCTTTGATAGGTTGCTCCTACATTTTTAAGGCCAAATGGCATTACCTGATAATAGAAAGTACCCCAGGGAGTTGTGAAGGTCATCTTGTGTTGATCTTCATCAACTATCTTGATCTGATTGTAGCCTAAAAGCCATCCATAAGAGATAGCATTTCATATCCTGCAGTTGAATCAACAATCATATTGATATTAGGAAACAAAAAATAATCCTTTGGGACTGCCTTATTTATGTATCTCGAAATCGGTGCAGATTATGATCCCAACAGGCTTATTCAAGACAGGGATGATATTTTATATCCATTCAGAGTAATCAATGGGTCGAATGAATCCTGCCACGCCATGAGCAATCTTTCGACTCTTCCTTAACTAGGAGAGCCACCATTGGGTGCATCTTTCGATATTTTGCTTGATGAGCTTAGCATTTGTGTGTATATATACACTACCAAAGTTGGTTATAAGCCTAACATATCCTTATAGGACCATGCAAACACATCTATAAATTCCTACAGAAACATGGTGAATGTTTTTTGTTCCCATGCTAAGAGCGAAGCTCTTAACTTGACTATTTTTGGGTCATTATCCATGCCAATGTTTACATCAATAGTCTCTTCTACCAGTAACTTTGACAAATCCTCCATACACGTAGGATTGGGAGGAAGGTTGAGATCTTTGTCCAAGGATGTCTCTATGATATTTTCATCCTTGGCGTGGTCACTTTTATTGTCCTTTGATTTTTGTACCTATTTGTCTACCAGTGCCTCAAAGAGGTTTTCACTGTGCGATTTGGACTTTGAATTTTTGAAGGATTTTCATTGCAACTTTTTCCCTCACTTTTTCTTAAATTTTTCGACCATGAAGCTTAGCTTCCTCTCTAAAGTAGGTGCAGGTATCTAAGTCAATGTAGAAACCCTATTTGTGATCTCCAATGGGGATTGTATCATGAATGCCCATGAATTCAACGATGGCTTCATAATTTTCAAATATATCTAGCGGAACATGAAGTTTTTGGTCCCATTCGATAAGGAAAGGGTAAACAAGGTCAATTTTAGGTTCAGTAGGGGTTATGTTGATGAAAACAGTATTCATGAACAAGTTTGTGGAGGTAAGATCCTCGTATTGGCTATAGTGGGAATCAGACATTCTTTATCAAATAGTCGAGAGATATCTTTGCACTCGAACATGTAGCATCTTGATCATTGGGGTGTAATCCATAGGGTCGAATGCTGATGTCATACATTTCCATCTTAAAATGTGGGAGATGAATTGGTTCTCATCGTCCTTGCTCATTCCTTCCGCATCCTGGACCTTTATAGCCCATGGAATACATCATTCAACTAGAATTCTCATACTTAGGGATTTGGTAGCAAGTTGGTTGAGTATCTTTTGGGACCCAAGTCATAGGTGGATCCAATAATTTCTCTTCAGATAAGGTAAAAATGACCCAATAGTTTTCTCATCTCTAGGCCATCTGAAATGATAGTTGGGTCAGCCTCTAGTTTTAGGTGACAATGAGAGGTCTGAAACTAAAAGGGCTTGTTGCACATTATACTCCCCACAACCATATTCTAGAACCTTCATCTCCCATGAATCAAAAGGGGAAGTTGATGTAGAGGCATCACGGGTGCAAGAACTAAGGGAATCTAAATCTACTCATGACTCCATGGCTTCGGATTGAAGAGGAACAACTATATCAGTAGAGGGACATGTATAGGAACCCTTACGCACAAAACTATTGAGATCTCTATACTGAGAAAAGGGCTCTGTATCTTCCTGTATCCTTATAGTGTGTCCCTTGTGTTTCAGTTTGATGCATTGATGGAATGTTGATGGCACAACCTACATGGCATGAATCCATGGTCAACCTAGAAGCATATTGTATGGGAGTTCCAAGTCTAGGACATGAAACTTCATGTGATGAAAAGTGGGTCCGAATTCCATGGATAATTTGATTGTGATAGATTACTCTCTTTCAACATTGTCGTAAGTGGTTATGGTAATGATGTGGGACTCGAGGTATTCTTTTGTATATCCCAATTTATTGACTAATTTTAATGTGCATATATTCAATCCTAATCTACTTGTCTAGAAGCACCCGTTTTATCTTTCAGCAGGTAACGAATACCTCAATATATGAGGGGATATTATGCATTAGATCTTCAATAGGGATCTCCCTATGATTAATGGAAATGTGCTTAGTTGGTAAAATATTGGCTACTATAGCCTAAAGATGTGTAGGATATACTTCTAGTGGCACTCTTGACCCTTGCAGAGTTTTGTACAAAATTTCCTTATATAAATTCGATATTTTGAGGAGATCTAAGATTCAAATATTGACAGATGTCTTCTCAAGTAGTTCTACAAGTTTGTACCTACAATTTTGTGGGGTTGACAGAGAGGGTTCCAGAATCATGAGGTGGGAACACCTTGTTACTACAGTGCAATCCTTTCCCTTGATTTGAATGGTGTTCACATGGTCACTAGGAGATCAGATACATCCAATGAGTGAATTATAATGATTATTGTCCTATTTTTGTGTTTAGATAATTCGTCACTTTATAACTCGGGATGACTCTCCTCAATCCAACTTTGACTCCTCTAGACTTACCATGTTTAGGGAATGGTTCTTTGTATATCTCCATCTTTTCATTAGGTTTCTGAGTTTTTTTCTAGGTTTTCCATTTCTATCTCCCCATTTTTGATGAGGTCTTGGATGTAGTGATGAAGTCATACACATTTGTTTGTTTTGTGTCCCTTGACATAATGTAATTCAAAATAGTCACGCTCTTTGTACCATGATGGTTTTAGAACATTGTAATCAAAGGGTTGTGTTATGGGATAAGTCACCATGTGAGATGCATATGGATGAGGGACAAAGGCGGATGGCGGAGGCTAACCTTGGCAGACTTGGCAATTACTAAGTTTTGAAATGAACTTGAGATTTTGATGGACTGTCGCCAATTTTGGCGGTCGGTGGGAGTAGAGATTAGGCGGGAAAATTGGTTTAATGGCATTTATTGTTTAGGGAGTCGAGCCCGGAGCTCGCGAAACGGCATGCAAACGAGAAGTTGGAAGGTTTGTTTGGTGTATCGCGATTTTCGGTCTACTCTCTCTCTCTCTGCTAGTTTACTGGTTCTTCGCACCAGTTCTCTTTGAGTTGCATGGCGAGAATGAATTTCTCTGGCTCTTTTCTCTGCCATGGAGGATATATTGTAAACGGACAAATAAATTTTGTTGGTCGCTGTATTTGGGAAAAAGAAAAGGAAGTTTGAGCTCTTCCTGTTGTCTTCTTCGGAAATTCGATCAAAATACAGGCATGTTAGGCCCTATCCTTTAAATATTTTGCTGTCTTTCAAATGTCTTCATTAAAACAACTCTGTTTATTTGTTTGTGAAGATTAGATAAATTTTCTATGAAGATTTAGTTGATTTTGGCTCTGTATCTCTTCTGCCCGATTTTTGGCAATTTCCGCTTGTTGGGTGTTTGTTGAAATCGAACTTCAACTCTGTTTGTTGTGTATTCCTTCTGGTTTAAATATGAGAGATTTATATTTATAAAGGTTTGAATGCTCGGCCTGTTTGGCGAGAGCCCGTCGAATATACTTGTGAAGGGTATAGATCACTCACTTTTTTTGTCGAATTTCGATCGTCAATCTTTGCCGTGAGGACAGAGAGGGAATGATACTGGTGTACCATTTGATTGTTCTGTGCTTTTGAAGATTTTCGAAGCTCTGTCATGGTTTTGTTAACAGCGACTAATGATACTTTGTGGGTTTCATTGTTTTCTAATTTCTGGCTTGGAATAGGCAACTGTTGAGTTACCGTAGTCTTTAACGACTCAGTGGATTTCATGATTGAATCGTTTACAGTAATCTACTGTTGTGAATGTAGATTCATCTTGAGTTTTGTTATTATATTGTCGTGGAAGCCTTGTGGAAAAGACGCAGGTTTTGTAGCTCTCATTATTGTAGTAAATACGAGTATTGACTTTTTGTGGATGTATTGCCTTTCCTTGCGAAAATTGTTCGAAGGTTTCAAGCGGCTCACTTTTATTTCATTGTTTTGGAATGAGTATATTGATTTGCTTATACTTGTTTCATTCGGAATGTTTGTCTTGAATGGCATGGAAGGATTTATCAATTAATTCTATTTTTATATCATTGTTGTTGTTTGTGATTATGGGCACAAATCCGTTATCGATATGTAGTGTGAATTAGTGGATTTATTAGGATTGAATTCGAACGATTTGTGAGGAGACGTTTCAATGTTCTATTTCTATTTTGGTCACTTTGTTCTGCTTAAAATGTGTATATACAAATGTTAAGTGTTGATCCAGGTGACTTGAAGAGAAAATCAGCATCAAGACCTCTGTATTTTCTTGGAGTACTTTGTGTTGCATGTTGCTTTGGTGGTACAGATTCCTTAGGTGATCAACTACATATTCAACCTGTTCTATTTGTGCTAAATTATTGGCGAGTACAATCGGGTTTCTTGGTTGAAATAAGAGCTTGATTGTTTGTCGATTTTTATATCGTCATTGATGACATTTTTCGTGTTCTCAGCCTGTTTGGGTGAGTTGCACTAGGGATTTGCATGCACCAAGGTAGGGATCGATTGATGGTGTTCCTTTCCATTTGTTCAGCCCCGATAGGCGAGAAAGTATAAGTATGCTAAGTTCCTTTCTGTTTGTTCGATTCGATTGATTGAACATGAATTGGAATCAATGTGTGGTCATCATAGCATAGTTTCTCGAAACCTTAAAAGGCTTAATGTTATAGAGTTGTTGATTACAGCAATACGCTTGAAGCTCTTGCTTTCGAACTTGGTTCAAAAGCCTTACTTGTGTTTAGGAGAAACTAGTTTTGGACATCGACTGATTTATGGATAGTTGATGTGTTAGTTCTTCATGTCTGAGAGATTTCTTTGAGTTTCTATTTTCGTGATTTAGAAAAGTGATCTTGATTTCGCTTGTCTAACTTGTTCATTTATATCTTGGTTGATTTGTTCTCATAAGTGAAGGCGATGATGTGATGAACTTATGTAAAAAGGGAAGTAAGAATGGATTGATTCTTTCTCTTCCTTTATTTAATATTATTGATAATGAACTATCGGTAGGAAATTAATTTGGTAACGCGTTTGGTAGGATTCCAAATTGTTATGATATTTCCTTTTTTTTGAAAGAATGCAACAATCGACATTAAGTCGATTTGGATTCAATGATCGTTTATATGCCTTCGTTCTTGTTTCTTTAATATCGATGAAAAATTAGAAAGTGTTTAAGACTATTACTAACAATGATAGAGTTACATGTTTGTAATCATTTAGTATTACAAGGACATAGCACGAATATGTTTTCTTATTTGGATATTTGATCTCATTTAAACAGGGTGTTTAATGGAAACAATTGATGGATTGCGAATTGTTTTAAAAGTTAGTGCTTATCATGCTCGGTTCATTGAATCGACTCATGTTGACTATTTTTGCGAGATGGTTGCCGTAAGAGGTAAATACAATGCGAGATCCGGCGATCCGATCGATAGTTTATTTGATTTATTATGAATTACAAAAGATTTTATGGATGTACTATATGAGAAAAGATGTTTCTTTTCCGTTAGCATTATATCAAGTATCTTTGTTGCATAAAATGTAATTGTGCGAGTTTGAAAGGAATGAAAATAAGTGTTTGATACTTATGTGTTGTATTCTATTATGAATGATGAACTTCTTCGGTTTACGTAACGAAGAGGCATAGTTATCTTTGTATAATATGGATGCTTTTGTGATTGACAATGAAAGCTTGTAAGTAATTAGACTAAATTCTTATGAGTATTTAGTAGTTCTAATTTGATCTGGATAATGCAATATTGTAACTTAAATATTGTCTCTCTAGAAGATAGGTTAAAAATTGAGCCTAAAAGATAACGCTAAACAAGTTGGATTGAATTACTAATCCCTAGTCCTAAGTATAACAGGATAATAGTAGATTGGATTCTTAATCATTCATAGCTTTAAAATGAAAGGTATGATATGAATTCAGTTAAGAGAACGATAGGCAATCAATGGAGTTTCGGTGTGCAATCTCAAGCATAGGTTATGAGATATTATGCGAATGATACATTGCTTAGAATCGATGTATTCTAATGACTCCTTGATAGAAACTAGGCCATAATACCTCTACCAAGTAATGGAATAATAGAGGAGGGTCGTCTTAAGAAAATGAATCCAGGGATTTGCAAAGGCTAACCTTAGGGAAAAGTCTTACGAAGTAATTTAAACTCTAGTGCGTAACGCTTGTTTTGGGTAGATCTTCTCGAGGCGGATCTAAAGGTTGACGGCATAAAGTCGACTGCAGGGCTGTACCTCCGAGAAGATTAGGATCTTCTCGAAGTTACAACAATGCAGGTGACTTATGGCGACACCCCTTGCATTGATCGTTGAGATTTACACTTGATTTCGCACGAGTTACCCAGGGACCGATTAAGAACGTGGTCATGTTATATGACTGCCTCGAAGATTTGGGGTGTCATGACACACTGGTTGAACTGCAAGGTTGAACCAGTATGTCATCATATCCCTAATCCTCGTAGGCATCCATATAACATTATCACCTTGTTAATCTGCCTCCGAGTGATTCAGCTGTGAAAGAAAGGACTGACAGTAATCAGTATAAGACATTCTATATAACATATGAATGGGGTGAAGGACGTATTCCAGATTGACGAGTATGCCGTTAAGGAATACGAGACATGAACAGTATGTTTCAAATCTTTGGCCAAAGTATCGCAAGCTGCTGATTGCGTTGTCCTGATTCACCTAGTCTAAGGGATGAGATGCCGATGAATAATGGTAACAGTTATTCAGTTAGATTCCTTGGACAGAGCATTCTGAATTCCCAGATTAGGGAAGAGAACCGCAAGAGTGATGTGTTAAATAAAAACACCGACTCTTATTACTCATGAATAGATCGGTAGATTACCGAGTCATGGAATGAATAGATCGGAAGTACTCCGAGTCATTACAGCTGCATATGGTTGCTTGTTATATGAATGGTTATTTGAATTGTGAGTTCTAAATTATGTATTTAGAACCAGTATGCAATTATCAAAAAAAAAAAAAAAAAAAAAAAAAAAAATTCACTTGTTCTAAAGTTAAAAATGAGGATGTTACATCTTGGTATCAGAGCTGAAGGTTGCAGCTCTTGGACCTATTGAGTCCATAATCTGATAAAAACCCGAATTTTCTTGTAACAGAAAATGGTTAGAACAAGGGGGAACGTTGCGAGTAATGCTCCACCTGAAGAAGGAGCGGCAACAACCCAGAAACTGGATGAGATCCTTGCTGCCCTGTTGGACACAAGAGATCGTTTAGCTGTACTCGAACAGCAGGTGATGGGGAATGAGGAGGAAGAAGAAGCTGATAATGATAATCAGCAACCTCCTGAGGACAACCCCGAAATGGGTGTTGATGTTAATCTTTGAAATGTACCATCCAACCGAAAAAAAAGGGCGGTTAGCGTGAGAACTCACTAATGATATAAAAAGGATAAGCCCACCTAAGTATGATGGCACCACATTAGGAGATGGAGCTGAGAACTGGCTCAGCGAAATGGAGAAGTACTTTGCTATAAGGAACTTCTCAGAAGAAACCAAGGCAATATGGGGAGCCTATCAGCTTTCTCACGAAGCATCTTCGTGGTGGGATAGCCGAAAAGCTGAACTAAATATTGATGAGACCAATATCACTTGGGATCAATTTAAAGGCTATTTTAGGCAACGTTGGCTGCCACAACTTTTCTATGATCAGAAAATGACAGAATTTCAGAACTTGACTCAAGGGAAGTTAACAGTAACTGAATTCTGGGAGCGGTTTACAAAACTTCTCAAGTATGTACCGCAGTACCAAACTGACGAAAAGTTCAGGATACGGAAATTCATCATGGGATTGAATCCTGTGATAGGGGGAGAGGTCGATGTTCACAGTCCAACCACTATGGAAGGAGTTGTTGAAAAGGCCATAAGGCAAGAACAGAAATTGAAGGCTATTTCTGCTCATAAGGAGGAAGTGCGGAAGAAGACTGCAAACCCTTCTTCAACCTCTCTTGCACCCAGAAAAGGACCATGGAAAAAGTTTGGGAATAAGAGTAAGTTTCCAGGAGATAACAATAAGAAGGCAGCAGTAAATAAGCCTGCAGGAAATGTGAAGGATAATTTTGCAAAAAATTATAATAATGGTCAGAAGTCCTATGGAGGACAGCGTGACAATTATAAAACTGGAAGCAACTTTGAGCCTAAGAAGGGACCTGTAGGAGGCTGCTACACTTGTGGTAAAGATCATTACGCAAATCAGTGCCCTTTGAAGAAGGATGATCGTGTCGCGATAAGATACATGCTTTGCGGTGAGCGGACAAACAAGCTGAAAAGCAAGTGACACCTATAGAAGTTCCGGGTAAGTTATTCGGCATACCTGTCACTATTCTTTTTGATACAGGAGCTACTGAATGTTTTATATCTAACAAACTAGCTTCTAAACTTAAAAGAAAAGCTGGAAAAATGGATAAATCTTGGACTGTACAGTATGGTAATAATTCTGTTCATACAGTGAGTATGTGTCTTTTTGGAGCGGTCCTTGACTTACCTAACTTTTCCACGGAAGTTGATCTCTATGTTGCACCTTTGGGATCGTATGACATTGTCATCGGTGTTAATTGGTTAGCTGACCATAAAGCAAAGGTAGATTGCTATGAAAAGAACATAGAATGTTTAGATGATCAGCTGGAATCAGTAGAAATTCAAGGTGTGAAACGAGAAATTACAGTTAGAAAGCTGTCAGCTATGCAGCTTAAAAAGGCTAAGAATAAAGGATGTACCCTTTATGCAGTAAAGATATCTGAATCTTCTGAAGAAGATAGTGATTTCATGAAGCAAATCCCACTGTTACAAAGTTTCAGGGATGTTTTTCCTGAGGAATTACCAGGGTTACCACCCAAGAGAGAATTTGATTTTACTATTGAAATCAAGCCTGGAACTGAACCTATTTCCAAGGCGCCTTATCGGATGACTACTATTGAGTTAGTCGAGCTAAAGGCTCAGTTACAAGAGCTTTTGTCAAAGGGATTGATTAGACCAAGTGTTTCGCCTTGGGGAGCACCTGTGATATTTGTGAAAAAGAAGGATGGAACTCTGAGACTGTGTATTGATTATCGGATGTTGAACAAAGCAACAATTAAGAACCGATACCCACTTCCTAGGATCGATGATCTGTTTGATCAAATGCGTGGAGCAGCGGTTTATTCTAAGATAGATCTTCGATCTGGTTATCATCAGCTAAGAATTAAAGAGGAAGATATTCATAAAACAGCTTTCCGAACAAGGTACGGACATTATGAATTCACAGTTCTAGCCTTTGGGTTAACTAATGCACCTGCAGCCTTTATGAATTTAATGAACAATATTTTTCAAGAATACCTGGACAAGTTTGTACTTGTATTCCTGGACGATATTCTCATTTATTCTAAAAGTGTTGAGGAGCACAATGAGCATCTGAAGATAGTTTTGGGAATTTTGAGAAAGAGAAAGCTGTATGGTAAGTTATCCAAATGTTCTTTCTTTGACTCAGAAGTTCACTATTTGGGTCATGTCATAAGCAAGGAAGGAATCGCTGTAGATCCTTCGAAAATAGTGGCGATAACTGAGTGGCCTACACCAAAGAATGTGCATGAAGTAAGAAGCTTCATGGGTCTTGCTGGTTACTATAGAAAATTTGTAAAGGATTTTTCTAAGGTAGCTGCACCAATAACTTCATTGCAGAAGAAGGATAAGAAATTCATGTGGAATGACAAGTGCGAAGCGGCTTTCAAAAGTCTGAAAGACCAGCTGACTTCTGCACCTATATTGGCTGTACCAGACCCTAATGGAAATTTTACAGTGGTAACTGATGCTTCTGGGGAAGGTCTTGGGGGTGTTTTGCTACAAAATGATCAAGTCATTGCTTATGAGAGTAGAAAACTTAAGATTCATGAGCTGAATTATGCCCCTCATGATCTGGAGCTTGCTGCCATTGTTCACGCACTTCAAGTCTGGAGACACTACTTACTAGGGAAACCTTTTGAGTTGAAAACTGATCACTTGGGACTGAAATATATTTTTACTCAGCCCAATCTGAATGCCAGACAAAGAAGGTGGTTAGAATTTCTATCACAATATGACTTTGATATCAGTTATATCAAAGGAAAGGAGAATAGAGTAGCTGATGCTCTAAGTCGTAGGAGGCACATTTCTGCTCTTATAACATTAAGAACTCAGTTTAAAGACGAGGTAAAAAGTGCCTCAGAATCAGATACATATTTTCAGCAAGTAAAAGCAGCGCTTGCTGCAGAACCTAAAGATAAAAGGTATGAAGGTTTTCATTTAGATAATGAAGGAATCTTGCGTTATGAAAATAGGGTATATGTTCCTGTGCTGGATGATTTGAGAAAGAAGTTGTTAGTTGAATTTCATAATTCACCTTTCTCTGGACACCCGGGTATCACAAAAATGTTAGCTGATTTGAAACAGCAATACTTCTGGAAAGGTATGAAAAAGGATGTGATAAATTTTGTGACTCATTGTCTGGAATGTCAGCGGGTGAAAGCAGAGCATATGCATCCTGCTGGATTGTTGTATCCTCATAGCATACCGCAGTACAAATGGCAAGTAATAACCATGGATTTTGTACAAGGACTACCCATGTCCAGGAATAAACATGATGTTATCCTGGTAGTTGTAGATAAGCTAACTAAGGTAGCTCATTTCATCGCTGGAAATCTAAAGGATGATTCTCCAGTGCTAGCCAAGAGGTTCGTACACGAAATTTTCAGATTGCATGGTGTACCTGAACTGATTATTTCTGACAGGGATCCTAGAATGACGTCAAGGTTTTGGCAAACGCTTAACGCAGCCCTAGGAACGAAACTAAACTTCAGTTCTGCATATCATCCAGAAACGGATGGGCAAACTGAGAGGGTAAATCAAGTGTTGGAGGACATGTTGCGAATGTATTGCATGGATCAACAGTATAAGTGGGAAGAGTATCTCCCATTAGTTGAGTTCGCATACAACAACACTTATCACTCATCTCTTAAGATGGCACCTTTTGAAGCACTTTATGGAAGAAAGTGCAGAACCCCTGTAAGTTGGGACAGTGTAGAGGATAGAGTGGTAATTGGACCAGAGATTCTCACAGAGATGGAACAGCAAGTTAAGCTGATTCGTGAACGATTAAAGGAAGCAGCGGATAGACAGAAGAGCTATGCTGACCTTAAGCGGGTTGATAGAAAGTTTGAGCTTGGTGATAAGGTTTTTCTGCGTGTTAAACCCGAAGAAGAGTTCTATAACTTTTGGCAAGGCTGCAAGTTGTCACCACGATATGTGGGACCTTTTGAAATTGTCGAGATAATCAATCCTCGTAGCTTATCGTTTAGCATTGCCTCTGCTCTATCTCGTATGCATGATGTTTTCCATATTTCTTTGCTTAAGAAATACGTTTGATCTCATCACATGTTTTAAATTGGAATTCCTTGCAGGTCCAAGACCCAGGAATAATCGTGGTTAAACCCACAAGGGTGCTGGAAACTCGCCAGTTGCATTTAAGGAATCGAGATATTCAGCAATGTAAGGTCCAGTGGGACCAGTTTAGCGAAGAAAGTGCAACTTGGGAAAACTCGGAAGAGATGAAAACTTTTCCTTCTCTTTTCGCAATGTAGAATGAAATCATTGATGAAATACTTTATGAACTGATTGTTTTTAAGTATTTATGAAAGCTTTGATTAAAGCGTGAGACTTTATTCGAGTTGAATAAAAGGGAGGTGACATTGATTTACGAAACTATTAAATATGGAAGTAAACACATTGTTT
This sequence comes from Taxus wallichiana var. yunnanensis, assembly GCA_018340775.1. NCBI lineage: Eukaryota > Viridiplantae > Streptophyta > Pinopsida > Cupressales > Taxaceae > Taxus > Taxus wallichiana. The sequence continues at coordinate 83,334,040 of CM031243.1, forward strand.
GTGTAATAATAAATTGATTGACCGGAAGGTTAAGTTTAATATGTAATTCATCGGGATGATGAATCCTTTTAGGAGGGAAGCATGTAACACCCTGAACTGTTGTTACTTTCTCCTAAGCATTCAAGTGTTGATATGTGATTTCTAGTAAATGGATTGTGTACCTCGATTCGGAAATCATGCTTGATATGTATTAAATTTCTTGCAGATTGCAGATCTTGGTAGTCAAAATATTAATAGACTCTTTTATTTATTTCATCTTGTGACCAATATTAATCGATCACGGAATGAAATTATACAGTATTCATCAATAATATCTAGACTTGGACCGAGAGGAATTGATCCAAGTAATGCTTTAATTTTGTGAAGTGATAAAATTAGATCCCGAACCTTGAACAGGGTTGCAAGGTATGGAAGCATTTGGTAAGTCAGGTCGGAGTATGACTCGGGCTGATCTTGAGAGATGAAACGGTTCCCGATATCTGGTATATCTGGAAGGTCTCGATTAAAGACCGTAATAATTCATTGACATACACTGTGAATAAGAATAAGAGCGGCTCTGCTTGTTCAGAAAGTATGATGCGAGTCTCTCCGAGTTTTCGGGAGAAGGACCAAACCCAATTACTAAGGGTTAGTAACCTAAAACAATAACCTAACCTAGGGGTTAGATTATTGTTAGTCTAACCTAGACCTAGGCTATGTGTTATGATCCTAAAATAATAACTAAGTGCAAAATGGTTAGCATGGTTCTTACCCTAAAACTCTAACCTAAGATACTAACTTTGGCTAACTAAGAGTTTATGGGAAGGGGCCTTTGAAGGGTGGCGAACCATGGGCGCGCTATTCTCTATGGCAATAAATGGGAAGGATAAGGATGAGGACGAGCGGATGGCGGAGGCTTAGGCGGCGGCTAACCTTGGCAGACTTGGCAATTACTAAGTTTTGAAATGAACTTGAGATTTTGATGGACTGTCGCCAATTTTGGCGGTCGGTGGGAGTAGAGATTAGGCGGGAAAATTGGTTTAATGGCATTTATTGTTTAGGGAGTCGAGCCGAGCTCGCGAAACGGCATGCAAACGAGAGTTGGAAGGTTTGTTTGGTGTATCGCGATTTTCGGTCTACTCTCTCTCTCTCTGCTAGTTTACTGGTTCTTCGCACCAGTTCTCTTTGAGTTGCATGGCGAGAATGAATTTCTCTGGCTCTTTTCTCTGCCATGGAGGATATATTGTAAACGGGACAGCGAAATTTTGTTGGTCGCTGTATTTGGGAAAAAGAAAAGGAAGTTTGAGCTCTTCCTGTTGTCTTCTTCGGAAATTCGATCAAAATACAGGCATGTTAGGCCCTATCCTTTAAATATTTTGCTGTCTTTCAAATGTCTTCATTAAAACAACTCTGTTCATTTGTTTGTGAAGATTAGATAAATTTTCTATGAAGATTTAGTTGATTTTGGCTCTGTATCTCTTCTGGTTCGATTTTTGGCAATTTCCTTTGTTGGGTGTTTGTTGAAATCGAACTTCAACTCTGTTTGTTGTGTATTCCTTCTGGTTTAAATATGAGAGATTTATATTTATAAAGGTTTGAATGCTCGGCCTGTTTGGCGAGAGCCCGTCGAATATACTTGTGAAGGGTATAGATCACTGTTTTGCTGTCGACTTTCGATCGTCAATGCTGTTGTGAGACAGTAGGGAATGATACTGGTGTACCATTTGATTGTTCTGTGCTTTTGAAGATTTTCGAAGCTCTGTCATGGTTTTGTTAACAGCGACTAATGATACTTTGTGGGTTTCATTGTTTTCTAATTTCTGGCTTGGAATAGGCAACTGTTGAGTTACCGTAGTCTTTAACGACTCAGTGGATTTCATGATTGAATCGTTTACAGTAATCTACTGTTGTGAATGTAGATTCATCTTGAGTTTTGTTATTATATTGTCGTGGAAGCCTTGTGGAAAAGACAGGTTTTGTGGCTACTGTTATTGTAGTAAATACTGAGTATTGACTTTTTGTGGATGTATTGCCTTTCCTTGCGAAAATTGTTCGAAGGTTTCAAGCGCTTTCGGTTTATTTCATTGTTTTGGAATGAGTATATTGATTTGCTTATACTTGTTTCATTCGGAATGTTTGTCTTGAATGGCATGGAAGGATTTATCAATTAATTCTATTTTTATCTTTGTTGGGTTTGTGATTATGGCGCAAATCCGTTATCGATATGTAGTGTGAATTAGTGGATTTATTAGGATTGAATTCGAGCGATTTGTGAGGAGACGTTTCAATGTTCTATTTCTATTTTGGTCACTTTATTCTGAGTTAAAATGTGTATATACAGGTTGTTAAGTGTTGATCCGGTGACTTGAAGAGAAAATCTATCTTGAAGACCTCTGTATTTTCTTGGAGTACTTTGTGTTGCATGTTGCTTTGGTGGTACAGATTCCTTAGGTGATCAACTACATATTCAACCCGTGTTCTATTTGTGCTAAATTATTGGCGAGTACGATCGGGTTTCTTGGTTGAAATAAGAGCTTGATTGTTTGTCGATTTTTATATGCGTCATTGATGACCATTTTTAGTGTTACGCCTGTTTGGGTGAGTTGCACTAGGGATTTGCATGCACCAAGGTAGGGATCGATTGATGGTGTTCCTTTCCGTTTGTTCAGCCCGATAGACTGAGAAAGTATAAGTATGCTAAGTTCCTTTCTGTTTGTTCAGTTCGATTGACTGAACATGAATTGGAATCAATGTGTGGTCATCATAGCATAGTTTCTCGGAAACCTTAAAAGGCTTAATGTTATAGAGTTGTTGATTACAGCAATACGCTTGAAGCTCTTGCTTTCGAACTTGGTTCGAAAGCCTTACTGTGTTTAGGAGAAACTAGTTTTGGACATCAGACTGATTTATGGATAGTTGATGTGTTAGTTGCTGTACAAGAGATTTGCTGAGTTTCTATTTTCGTGATTTAGAACAGTGATCTTGATTTCGGCCTGTCTAACTTGTTCATTTATATACTGGTTGACTGTTCTCATAAGTGAAGGCAGTACAGTGATGAACTTATGTAAAAAGGGAAGTAAGAATGGATTGATTCTTTCTCTTCCTTTATTTAATATTATTGATAATGAACTATCAGTAGGAAATTAATTTGGTAACGTTTTGGTAGGATTCCAAATTGTTATGATATTTCCTTTTTTTTTGAAAGAATGCAACAATCTGACCAGTGTCGTGATTTGGATTCAATGATCGTTTATATGCCTTCGTTCTTGTTTCTTTAATATCTGATGAAAAATTAGAAAGTGTTTAAGACTATTCTGTAACAATGATAGAGTTACATGTTTGTAATCATTTAGGGGTTAGATTATTGTTAGTCTAACCTAGACCTAGGCTATGTGTTATGATCCTAAAATAATAACTAAGTGCAAAATGGTTAGCATGGTTCTTACCCTAAAACTCTAACCTAAGATACTAACCTGGCTAACTAAGAGTTTATGGGAAGGGGCCTTTGAAGGGTGGCGAACCATGGGTGCTATTCTCTATGGCAATAAATGGGAAGGATAAGGATGAGGGACAGGTAGATGGCGGAGGCTTAGGCGGCGGCTAACCTTGGCGAGACTTGCAATTACTAAGTTTTGAAATGAACTTGAGATTTTGATGGACTGTCGCCAATTTTGGCGGTCGGTGGGAGTAGAGATTAGGCGGGAAAATTGGTTTAATGGCATTTATTGTTTAGGGAGTCGAGCCCGGAGCTCGCGAAATGGCATGCAAACGAGAAGTTGGAAGGTTTGTTTGGTGTATCGCGATTTTCGGTCTACTCTCTCTCTCTCTCTGCTAGTTTATGGTTCTTCGCACTTTTGATTCTCTTTGAGTTGCGTATGGCGAGAATGAATTTCTCTGGCTCTTTTCTCGCCATGGAGGATATATTGTAAACGGGACAGCGAAATTTTGTTGGTCGCCAGTATTTGGGAAAAAGAAAAGGAAGTTTGAGCTCTTCCTGTTGTCTTCTTCGGAAATTCGATCAAAATACAGGCATGTTAGGCCCTATCCTTTAAATATTTTGTTGTCTTTCAAATGTCTTCATTAAAACAACTCTGTTCATTTGTTTGTGAAGATTAGATAAATTTTCTATGAAGATTTAGTTGATTTTGGCTCTGTATCTCTTCTGGTTCGATTTTTGGCAATTTCCGCTTGTTGGGTGTTTGTTGAAATCGAACTTCAACTCTGTTTGTTGTGTATTCCTTCTGGTTTAAATATGAGAGATTTATATTTATAAAGGTTTGAATGCTCGGCCTGTTTGGCGAGAGCCCGTCGAATATACTTGTGAAGGGTATAGATCACATTTTTTTGCTCGATTTCGATCGTCAATCTTTGTTGTGAGAGACAGATGAGGGAATGATCTTACCGGTGTACCATTTGATTGTTACGTGCTTTTGAAGATTTTCAAGCTCACATGGTTTTGTTAACAGCGACTAATGATACTTTGTGGGTTTCATTGTTTTCTAATTTCTGGCTTGGAATAGGCAACTGTTGAGTTACCGTAGTCTTTAACGACTCAGTGGATTTCATGATTGAATCGTTTACAGTAATCTACTGTTGTGAATGTAGATTCATCTTGAGTTTTGTTATTATATTGTCGTGGAAGCCTTGTGGAAAAGACAGGTTTTGTGGCTACTGTTATTGTAGTAAATACTGAGTATTGACTTTTTGTGGATGTATTGCCTTTCCTTGCGAAAATTGTTCGAAGGTTTCGAAGCAGCTCAGTTTATTTCATTGTTTTGGAATGAGTATATTGATTTGCTTATACTTGTTTCATTCGGAATGTTTGTCTTGAATGGCATGGAAGGATTTATCAATTAATTCTATTTTTATACTGTTGTTGGGTTTGTGATTATGGGCGCAAATCCGTTATCAGTATGTAGTGTGAATTAGTGGATTTATTAGGATTGAATTCCGAACGACTGTGAGGAGACGTTTCAATGTTCTATTTCTATTTTGGTCACTGTTCAAGTTAAAATGTGTATATACAGTTGTTAAGTGTTGATCCAGTGACTTGAAGAGAAAATCTGTACTGAAGACCTCTGTATTTTCTTGGAGTACTTTGTGTTGCATGTTGCTTTGGTGGTACAGATTCCTTAGGTGATCAACTACATATTCAACCTGTTCTATTTGTGCTAAATTATTGGCAGAGTACAGTCGGGTTTCTTGGTTGAAATAAGAGCTTGATTGTTTGTCTGATTTTTATATGCGTCATTGATGACTGTTTTCGTGTTCTGGCCCTGTTTGGGTGAGTTGCACTAGGGATTTGCATGCACCAAGGTAGGGATCGATTGATGGTGTTCCTTTCCGTTTGTTCAGCCCGATAGACTGAGAAAGTATAAGTATGCTAAGTTCCTTTCTGTTTGTTCAGTTCGATTGACTGAACATGAATTGGAATCAATGTGTGGTCATCATAGCATAGTTTCTCGGAAACCTTAAAAGGCTTAATGTTATAGAGTTGTTGATTACAGCAATACGCTTGAAGCTCTTGCTTTCGAACTTGGTTCGAAAGCCTTACTGTGTTTAGGAGAAACTAGTTTTGGACATCAGACTGATTTATGGATAGTTGATGTGTTAGTTGCTGTACAAGAGATTTGCTGAGTTTCTATTTTCGTGATTTAGAACAGTGATCTTGATTTCGGCCTGTCTAACTTGTTCATTTATATACTGGTTGACTGTTCTCATAAGTGAAGGCAGTACAGTGATGAACTTATGTAAAAAGGGAAGTAAGAATGGATTGATTCTTTCTCTTCCTTTATTTAATATTATTGATAATGAACTATCAGTAGGAAATTAATTTGGTAACGTTTTGGTAGGATTCCAAATTGTTATGATATTTCCTTTTTTTTTTGAAAGAATGCAACAATCTGACCAGTGTCGTGATTTGGATTCAATGATCGTTTATATGCCTTCGTTCTTGTTTCTTTAATATCTGATGAAAAATTAGAAAGTGTTTAAGACTATTCTGTAACAATGATAGAGTTACATGTTTGTAATCATTTAGTATTACAAGGACATAGCCTGAATATGTTTTCTTATTTGGATATTTGATCTCATTTAAACAGGGTGTTTAATGGAAACAATTGATGGATTGCAATTGTTTTAAAAGTTAGTGCTTATCATGCTCAGTTCATTGAACTGACTCATGTTGACTATTTTTGCAGATGGTTGCCGTAAGAGGTAAATACAATGCAGATCTGGCAGTCCGATCAGATAGTTTATTTGATTTATTATGAATTACAGCTTGATTTTATGGATGTACTATATGAGAAAAGATGTTTCTTTTCCGTTAGCATTATATCAAGTATGCTGTTGCATAAAATGTAATTGTACGAGTTTCGAAAGGAATGAAAATAAGTGTTTGATACTTATGTGTTGTATTCTATTATGAATGATGAACTTCTTCGGTTTACGTAACGAAGAGGCATAGTTATCTTTGTATAATATGGATGCTTTTGTGATTGACAATGAAAGCTTGTAAGTAATTAGACTAAATTCTTATGAGTATTTAGTAGTTCTAATTTGATCTGGATAATGCAATATTGTAACTTAAATATTGTCTCTCTAGAAGATAGGTTAAAAATTGAGCCTAAAAGATAACGCTAAACAAGTTGGATTGAATTACTAATCCCTAGTCCTAAGTATAACAGGATAATAGTAGATTGGATTCTTAATCATTCATAGCTTTAAAATGAAAGGTATGATATGAATTCAGTTAAGAGAACTGATAGGCAATCAATGGAGTTTCAGGTGGCAATCTCAAGCATAGGTTATGAGATATTGTCCGAATCATTGCTTAGAATCGATGTATTCTAATGACTCCTTGATAGAAACTAGGCCATAATACCTCTACCAAGTAATGGAATAATAGAGGAGGGTCGTCTTAAGAAAATGAATCCGAGGGATTTGCAAAGGCTAACCTTAGGAAAAGTCTTACGAAGTAATTTAAACTCTAGTGCGTAACGCTTGTTTTGGGTAGATCTTCTCGAGGCGGATCTAAAGGTGACGGCATAAAGTCGATTGCGGGGGCTGTACCTCCGAGAAGATTAGGATCTTCTCGAAGTTACAACAATGCGGGTGACTTATGGCGACACACCCTTGCATTGATCGTTGAGATTTACACTTGATTTCGCACGAGTTACCCGGGGACCGATTAAGAACGTGGTCATGTTATATGACTGCCTCGAAGATTTGGGGTGTCATGACACACTGGTTGAACTGCAAGGTTGAACCGGTATGTCATCATATCCCTAATCCTCGTAGGCATCCATATAACATTATCACCTTGTTAATCGCCTCCGAGTGATTCAAGTTGTGAAAGAAAGGACTGATGTCGTATAAGACATTCTATATAACATATGAATGGGGTGAAGGACGTATTCCGTTGGCGAGTATGCCGTTAAGGAATACGAGACATGAACAGTATGTTTCAAATCTTTGGCCAAAGTATCGCAAGCTGCTGATTGCGTTGTCCTGATTCACCTAGTCTAAGGGATGAGATGCCGATGAATAATGGTAACAGTTATTCAGTTAGATTCCTTGACGAGCATTCTCCAATTCCTGCAGATTAGGGAAGAGAACCGCAAGAGTGATGTGTTAAATAAAAACACCGACTCTTATTACTCATGAATAGATCGGTAGATTACTGAGTCATGGAATGAATAGATCGGAAGTACTCCGAGTCATTACAGCTGCATATGGTTGCTTGTTATATGAATGGTTATTTGAATTGTGAGTTCTAAATTATGTATTTAGAACCAGTATGCAATTATCAAAAAAAAAAAAAAAAAAAAAAAAAATTCACTTGTTCTAAAGTTAAAAATGAGGATGTTACATATAATTGTTTCAATATAACTGAAAAAGGCTTGTTGAGAGGAGTGAACATTCTATGTTTAGGTGGTGGTTGAATAGGTCCTTTGGTCAGTTTAAAAGGTTGACCGGTTTGAACCGTTTGCACACATTTGGAATTTGTGATTCCATATCCCACCATGTTCTTTTTTTTGTTGAATATTTTCAGATTTTCCATAGGTTTAATGCTTTGGTTATCTTTAGAGTGTGATTTAAGATTTCCTTTGGCAATAAGGGCTTTCTCTATTTGAATTCCCTTTTCAATAACCTCCTCGAAAGTGTGAACACAATGCATTTGAAGGTGGAAAGTGATGTCTAGATTTAGATTAGGCACAAATATACTCACAAGCTACTTTTCGGGAATGTACAGGGGAAGCGACTGGCTATCCCTCTCCATGTCTTTAGGAATCTAGAAAATGTTTAATTGGGACATTGTTTAGTGCCACACAAGTCTGCCATGGTTAAGTCACTTTCTATATTGTACAATAAATGTCATACAAGTCTTTTTGATAGTTTGGGCCATGTAAAGATAGACCTTTGAGAAAAGCGAGTAAACCATTTTAAGGCTTGGCCTCCTAGAATATTTGGAAATAGTTGTATGAGGTAGTTGTCACTTTGTAGGCCACTTCTTGGCATGCCATATAAAAATATTTTACATGGTCTCATGGGTCACCCTTCCCTCTGTATTTGTCAAATTTTGGCATGTCAATCTTTTTAGGGAAAGGTTGAAGTGTCATAGTTTTGTCAAATGGATAAGGACATAGCTCTTCATATTGATATTTTCTGCTATTCCCCATAGTGCTCTCTTGGAGGCTTGTAAGTGTCACTTTCATAGATTGCATTTCTTGAGAAAGTAATTGTTCTTTGGTATGAGAGGCAAGGATATACACTTGACTATATTCTTTATTTTCCCCTCCTTGATTTTACCTATGAAGTTCACTGATTTTGACCTCAGGCTTTGTCTTTTGGACATTCTTGTTTGTTTATTTTTGTACATGAGAGGTTAACAAGGCTAATTGTTGACTAAGGTTAATTTTTTTGCTGAATAGTGACTTCTTCTTCCAAAGGTTCATCTTCTTCTTCATACTGTGGAGGTTCTTGAACATTTTCGTGTTCTATCCCAACTTTACATGGCACTTTAATGAAAGGTATTCTATATCCCAGACATTATCATTTCTTGTGTTGAAGGTAGAAGCATATCTATGTGTTAAAATATCATCCATGTTGATTTGAGGTCACTCCTCTTCATTAGAATCATTTTTAGGTGGGATTGTTTCTTGTTCAATAGGCATTTTGGCTCCCAATTCTACAACTTGTGCCAGTACCTATCCTTGTTTCTAAAAAGGAATTCATCTAACAAGGTGGGGTTGAAGTCAAACTCCACATGTGGGGATTCTAACTCATCACCACTATGATCTATCATTTCTTCTACCTCTTTTTCTATGGAAAATAAAGGCCCAAGATCATGGCAAATAAAAGGGTTTGACCCTTGTTTGTTTGAGGTTTCCCAAGTTTGCACTTTTTTCTTCTAATGTTTTCTTTTTGAGCCCTAATCTTTTTTAGGGGCCATGATGTGTAACAGATTTCACTAAGGTATCTGTGAATGTGCTCAAATATTTTCTATCAAACCTAAGTGAAATGTAAAAATAATGTCAAGAATATGAATGAGTATAATGAATGTTAAAGTACCAATGTGATAAAGTGATGGCCTAAAAATGCACAAGTCAATAGTGATGCAATGTTTGGTACCAAGCCTATCAATCAAATGAATTAATTCCTAGGTTTGTTTCAAAAAGGTAGTCAATGTTGTAAGATAATTAACAAGATGTCCCTACTTATGTTGAGTTCAAATACATGAACAAGGCGTAAGTAATAACAAGAAGTTAATGTGACCTCCTAACAAGGTATACTAGAAGTAAGCCCAAATTCAATTAATACCCATATCTCAAAAAGTACGAGTTAAGATTGTGAGTGACACAAAAATGTCACAAAGATATGTTAACCAAAATTTGTGAGAAAGTAAGGTATTGATATCAAGATGATATTGATATAACACACATAAGTGGTAGCACGTAACACTTTTAAAAATCGAGGTAGTAATGGAATCAAATTGAAAGTTTATAGTATAACTAAGAATTGTTAAAAATGTGTATAACGTAGCCTTACAATATAGATATTTAGGTCAAGTTTACAACAAACGAGACGTAAATATCAAAATTATAGTGATACGATATAAATAAGGTAATCTTTCCAAGAAATTTCAAGATGATTAACCAAGCCTAACTCTGATGATGATCTTGACTTGGGTATTAAGATCACAAAGGCTACCAATGATGTGAAAATGTCTCTACATACTTTAGACGTTTAACTGACCCAACCGCAAACATGGATGGGCATAAACAGACAAAAAAGCGGAAGAAATAATCAATTGATAATGCAAAGGTAGTCACTCTTATTTTGATCAAAAAAGTGTCAAAAGAAAACAAAGGAAGTAGATCAATTGGTGGTGAAAAATGTTGTCCTTACTTCGGAAGAGTTTCTCCTTACCTTAGGGTAAGTGAAAAACTAAGCAAAAGTAATGCTTCCCACGTTTTATGATGAATAATGGCTCAAAACTCAAAACTATTTTGAAATGGTCAAATTTGGCTCTAGGTCAAAGATATCTTCCTAGGTAGTTCTCTCAAATAGGTGTTACAAACCTATCTTAACCAAGCTCAACTTACCCAAGAATTCGTAATGAATAATTTGGGAGTATCCCAAATTTAAGTTACCCCCTTCAAGCATAGTGGGAAACTAGTGCATCCACATGTACTATCACAAGGGTAGCCATATAGACAACTAGTAACGCTAACTCACAAGGAACAACTAGTCAAGTAGGTTGTGTGGAGCACTTCCCATTTTTTCCACAAGGTTCCCTCTTACATGGACTACTTTTTGGTTCCTAAAACCACCCCCATTGTTATAGATTAAGGGTTATGCCAAAGGGGTTATGTCCTAGTATTAAGCGGACGGGACATACCCTTATCCGAACCTACAAATACAATGTTTTAAATGTGGTGTTATTTTTATCTTGTTTAATTTGGTGTGGTTTTCTTGAACACCTTTTGGCAACTTGCATGGAAACTGTATTAGTAGTTTGATTTTGTTTCGACTCCACCTTTCTTTGAAAATCGTGTGTTTGGTTCTACACAATGGGTTAGTAATCTTCCATAAAGAGAATAGACATCATTTCTGATTCTCAAGATCATCCAAGGATGCAAGAGAAGAGCATACGTGACCTTTTTTAGAATCCAAGAAATTACCAAATGGAAGACAATTACTGCAAACACACTAATTTAACTCATTTCTACTCAATTAGGACATTCTCAACATTTTCAAAGTTCCAAAAGACCTAAGAATCATTTTTAATTCCCAAGATCACCCAAAAGGATGCAAGGGAAGAGCATATGAAACCTTACTCTTACAAGCAAGCATGTAAATTCTATCTAGTCTAGCAAAAGTATGTAAAACATACCCTACAGAAATAAGCATTAGTTAGATAAAACCTGCAAAGAAGTTAGCACTTTAACATACAAGATTTGAGGAAACTAAAATATGAAAGTTAATTCGAACCGAAGCACCTACATGTAATTTTAGGCATGTGTGTGTGGGTTAGGGTGGATGTGCCCCTCTGTGTTATTTAGATTCATAGTGCTCTTGTGTCACCTAAGAGATGCCTACGCTAGGGTAATGGTATGTGCCCCAGGGTAGTCAAAAAGAGGTACGAAAAACTCGAGACAGTGTTCTATATGCTACCTAAAAGATGCCTATGCCAGGATTACGGTATGTGTGTCGGGGTAGCAAAAAGGAGGTATGGAAACTCAGACAATGTTCTTATGCCACCCGAGAAACACCTGCGCTAGGGTAGCAAAAAGGAGGCAAAGAAACTTAGACAGTGTGCTTGTGCCACTGAGAGATGCCTCACGGGGGTAGCAAAAAGGAGGTACGAAAAATCAGACAGTGTGTCTGTGCCACCCAAGAGATGCCTACATCAAGATTATGGTATGTGTGCCAACCTGAAAAGTTTCTAGCTATAGTGAAGGTATAGTACAAATAGAGTGTTTGCACCCCGAAACATGTGTCTCGTGCCGGTTTGATGTGCCTGCGCTTAGGGATAGTGTGCTTGCACAAGGTTTTCATGCGCATGTGCCCATCCTGTAGTCAAAATATAGCCAAAGACACCAAAAATATCACAACACTTCAAATTTTAGTAAGTTAGCTCGAAATTGACAACCCATTAGAATGATAGCTCTAAATGAAAACCTACACATATAATACTAGAAAAATTCTAATAAATTGAACATTATTTTCCATATGTGTATATCAAAGGTTAGCCAAAAACAATAGAATTCGAGCTAGAATGTTAAGGGACTAAGGACCCATCCCACCGAGCGTGCCAAATGTGTGCATGGTTTAGTTTAGCTAAGTTAAGAAAATTATAACTAACACCTAGTAGTCCTACAACAAAGCTAAATTGAAATCAAAACACCATCATGCTAAGAGCTAAAAATCAATACTATGCATTAGAATCTTGAAAGAAAACCTCAAGCTAACATATTAACATTATTACTCTACTCTTTTAGAAAGCTAAATTAATAAAACTAGACCTATGTAGATATTTTAGCTATCAAAAGGAGATTAGTGGTTGCTTGATCCAAGATGATCAAATATGGAGGTTCATCAAGCCATGGCTTATTAGGCCTTTCTTGATTAACTCCATTTTCTTCACAACACTAACTTGATTGTTGGAATGCAAAGGATGATTATTAGCTCCACTCTAATGGAGAAATGCTCAAAGATGACAAAATGGATATAGTGTATTTACTATATGCTCACTTTTGTTTTCCAAGGAGTAGGTGTAGGTGTAAAGATAAGAGGAGGGCTCTTTATATAGCCCAATGGATAGAGGAATAAATACATCCCTTTGTATGTGGGATAATAGAGATGTTGAGTTAGTTGTGGATAAGGGGGGTTTAGAAAGGGTTGAGTTCAATTTAGGAGAGTTTAATTTTTCCTTTAGTGACTCATGGGGATAAAGGGGTTTATTAATTAACCAAATTGATTAATTAATAGGTAAGGAAGCTTATAAAAGCTTTTTAGAGGAATATTAGCATGATTTAGACTATGTAAGGGAATTAAATAAACTAAATAATGATTTCTTGATTTAATGAAAGGGGAAGCTAATTAATTAATAATAATTAATTAGTCTAGATAGAAGGAAGGATTAAGTAACAGAAGGTCATTAATTAGGGTATTTGTTGAATAAAAGACTTAATTAATTAATGTAATGTAATTAATTAATGATGATAGGAGAGAAGATGAGAACTATTGATGATATGTCGCCAATTTGTGGGAAAGGGGATAATTAGCACAATTTAAGTATTTAAATTATTCAGGCTAAATTATAGGTGTCTACAGGTATAAAACAATATTTGGATAAATATGAAATAAGAAAATGATTCATAATTAGACTTAGCTCAAAAAAATCACAGGGATAGAAGCACCCAAATTAGATAGGAATGTTCGGTGCTAGTATCGCATCTAGGATTTTTTATCTTGGGGTAAAATAATTAATTTAAAATTTGAATAGGTTCTTAGTGAGATGTTTTCTTAACATCCAACAAAATATAATTAAATACAATTTACTATCTAGTACACATGAGGAAAATCAATGGCATGTTTCACACTTTGAGAAAGGGAACTAATCACTCTTCTTTCTCAATTAGCATTTTTTCAACCGATATCAAATAATGAGTGGAACCTAAGGAATATATAGGCATAGAGATATGTATGGAACAATGTTTCATTTGTGGCTAGTTACTATTGGGTTTGTGACTATCTACAATGGCACTTATCTGTGGGGAAGTATCAATGGGTGGCTATAAAATTTGGAAACTTTCCAAACACTTTTCCTCTAGTGAAATGATGCCTAAATCCTCAGTATATTCACATCAGTTTGAGAATTGATCACTCTCAAATCTTCCAACCATATCCAAGGAAACAAACACACATGAACAATTATATCCTTTCTCTAGTGACATTCAAGTGTATTCTATCCTTGATTCACTTGTTTTTCATATGCATTTCTATTTTGGTTTATCTAAGTTAAAGTTTAATTTCATATACCATGAGCATTTACTACACTTTTCTTCTTTTGCAGGTCCATCTTTATCGCAGAAAGGAAACCCACAAGGAACAAGGAGAAATCTCAAGCAAAAATCACTTAGGAATAGGTAATATTTATTTACAAACATAGGTGTAATTTCCACTATGCGCAAAATTCTCCCCTAGGGTTCTTATACCCTCTTAGACTACAAAATACACATTGTACAATATCCATGGACACACACAATCTATTAAAAAATAAGAGATTAAATATATGGAAAAATCCTAAACATAATCACAATAGTAAAATCTAATATGTAGAAAGATATTACAGATCTGAAATAAAAGAGAAAAAAATAAATTAACAAAACACAGAGACAAGATTTAATGTGGTTCACCCAATTTGGGCTATGTCGACCAAGAATAACTTGCTCATATTTTATTACAATCCACCTCTTTCTATCAATATAGTACTGAGATCTGTTTCAAGTTGTGCTAAAAAAAATCTCCTGAATTCACACTTGAACTCACACACCTCTACAATGATATGTCTTCCCTACATCAATAGGCAACGGCTTAAGTAGTTTTACAATACCGTGGGTACCAAAACCATGGGAAAAAACCATCCCATAAACATATGGGTCAAAAATACCACCCATATGAGAAGGGTGCATTTCTCAAGATATTTAGCATATTTTTGAGATATTGGAAATATTTCCCGAACCTTGATGAGAATTTTTTTGAGTTTAAAGTACTTTTAGTGTATAGTCTTCAACACTTTTACACATGAAAACAAGCTCCACAACACAACACAATCTTCATTCATATCTTATCACTTAAACTCTCTTTGAATCTCAACACGGTACACTCTTTATATTTACTTTATGCTACCAAATATTCATTCACCGATATAAAGTGGGGGAAAATGTAGAAATGAATTTTTTCACTTGGAACTATTACATCATGCTTATAGTATTTCATTATATGAATTATTCCTACAAAATAAAAATAGACATTGGAAACTCTTGTTTTTCCTTAATTTGAAATTGTTTTATCTTTGCATGATTTCATCATCTACTTTTCTATACCTATCCCTTTTCTTTTGGACATCGGACCATATGTTAACTAGCTTAGTACATCTCGGAGAGAAAAATGTGGAGAGTGTAAAATACTTTTGGTGTACAACCTTTAACACTTACACACATGAAAATATGCTCCACAACATAAAAATATCCTACTTGGAGACTAGTTTTCCTCGAGAAAGCTTATCAACCCTTCACTGTCATCTGTTAAGACCAACCAAAGTTGAAGACAACTTCAGTTTCTACCTTATGAACACCTTGGTCATCATTTCTGTAGGATTCTAACTAGTATGAATCTTTTCCAACTTCAACTTCTCTTCCTCCAAAGTTGTCCTAATGAAATGGTACCTTAACTATATATTCTTCATCCTAGAGTGGAAACAAGATTTCTTAGCTTAATGTATAACAATTTGACAATCACTATGAAACTTCCCTTCCTCTTGTTTATGCCCCAACTCCTTAAGTAATTGTTATAGCTAAATCATCTCTTTATTTCCTCTGTGGAAACAACATACTCAACCTCCATGGTTGACAAATCCACCAACTTCTGTAGTAATGAAATATAGCTCATTATTGTCCCACCTACAATGTGAATATAACTTGTCATGCTCCTCCTTCTATCTACATCTCTAGCCATGTATGAATCTACATAACCATGTAAAGTAGTGTCTAATCCACTATAGCAAAAACATTTCCCCATGGTCCCTCTCAAGTACCAAAGGATTCTTTTTAATTTTTTCTAATGATATTTACTGGATCACTCATAAATCTACTCACAGCTCCCACTACATGAGAAATATCAGGCCTAGTGCACACCATGGCATACATCAAACTACCAACCATTGATGAGTAAGGTAGCTTGAATATCTATTTTCTCTCTTGCTCTATCATGGGACACAAATCCTTTGATTACTTGAAATGTCTTTCCAAAGGAGTCCCAAATGGTTTAGCATCATGGATATTAAACCTCTCTAAGACCTTTTAATGTACTCTTCTTGAGATAAATTCAGCTTTTGTTCCTTCCTATCCCTAGATATCCTCATATCAAGGATTTTTTTTGCTTCCCCAAAACTTTATATCAAAGGAGTCACTTAGCCGCTTCTTGACTAATTTTATTTCCTGCATGTTTATGCCTACAACCAAAATTTCATCCAAATACAAGCATGAGATAATATAAATTCCATCTTGAAATTTCTTTGTATACACAAAATGGTCGAATGACATCTAATATAACCTTGCTACATCATGAAGCTATCAAATTTCTTATACCATTGACGTGAAGCTTGTTTCATGCCATACAAGCTCTTCTTCGATTTTCAAAACATCTCCTCTTTACCTTTGACCTCATAACCCTTTGCTACTGATTATATAGATCCTCCTCCAAATCGGAATGGAGAACTGCATTCTTTACATCTAGCTACTCTAAGTGCAAGTATTATTCTACCACTATTCCAAAAATAGTTCTAATAGAAGTCCTTTTACTACATGAGAAAAAATCTCATCAAAATCAATACATTTTTCTTATGCAAACCCCTTGACCACCAATTGGGCCTTGTATCTATTCTTACCTCCTTCCTCTTTAAATTTTTACACCCACTTGTTCTGTAAATGCTCTTTTTCCTTTGAGTAGCTTCACCAAATCCCAAGTATGGTTCTCCATGAGAGATCGATGCTCCTCATTCATGGTTTTCTCCCACTTGTTCCTTGCATCTACCTGCATTGCTTCATCAAAGCTCTTTGTCCCTCCACTTTAAGTGAGTAGTAAATAAATAATAAATAGAAGGAGAAAAATGTTCAGGTTATCTTCTTACCATAGATGACATCCTCAACATAGTAGTTTTTGGTTCATGTTGAGTAGGTTCTGAATTGATTCATGTGTCACTTTCCCATCCAGAAGATCCTCTACCACTACATATTCTTTTCTGGATTCTTCCTATTTTCTTGCAACTATTTTTTAAATATAAATTTTCCTTTAAATACCACATCCCTTGATCGAATGATATTCTTCTCCTTAATACTCCAAAATTTGTATTCAAATTCATCACCACCATAACCAATGAAAGTATATTTTTCCATGTAGCCTCTAACTTGGCCATATCATACTTTTCTATATAAACAAACACCTCACATCTAAAGAATCTAAGAAAATAGTAACCAATTTTCTTACCATACTAAGCCTCCTCAAGTATGCCTCCATCTAAGGAACTTGAGCATCCTCTATTTATCAAGTGCACAGTTGTGCTCACCATGTTTACCCAAGAAGAAAGAGGCATTCTTGCATTATAACCTCATGCTCGTAGCTCATTCCATTTTTATCCAGTTCATCCTTTATGACACCCCATTTTGTTGTGGAGTTCTTGGAACCATCTTTTTCCTGCGTATTCCCTTCTTAGAATAATAATAATCAAACTCATTTCTGTAATACTCCCTCCATTATTTGACTGAGACATTTCTTGTAAGAACTGTTTTATTCTCTACCAAGAATTTCTAATTAAGAAAAGTGTCAAATACATCAAATTTATTTCTAATTCAATATACCCAAATTTTCCTTGTTGCATCATCAATAAAAGTAACGTAATAATTTTAACCCCTAAGAGATGATACCTGAGCCAACCCCACACATCGAATGTACTAGCTCTAACTTACTCTCTTTCTTCATAGGTCCAACCTTGAGAAACTTTAATCACTTTTGTTTCCCATATACGTAATTCTAATATAAATCCAAACATGTTTCTTTATATCAGGGAGATTATTCTTTATGATCTCCATGCCCTTATGGCTCATATGATGGAGCCTATAGTGCCATAATGTTGTATCTACATCTGAAGTCATAAGATTAGAAGAATTAGTGATATCATTGGTTAAATAAAAGGTTCCAACATTTTTACCTCTTACCACCACAAGAGTACCCTTGGTAACCTTCCAAGAGTCTACTGTAAATATCACAAAGTATAACCATCATTTCCCAATTTCCCGCCAATATAAAATTTCATCTTAATGTAGGGACATGTACGATATCCTTCAATAGCCATATATTACCATTTTACATCTTAACTTGAACAAAACCTTTTCTAGCTATCTTTATGCAAGACTCATCATCACCAAAAAAACATTCCCAAAATCCCTTGAACATAATCAATAAAATAATGCCTATGTGGAGCAACATGGAAAGAATCCCTAAATTTAAAACTGAAGATTCAACAATGTTGTGCAAAGAAAGAATCAAAGCATCCTAACAGACATTAGATTTTTCCACATTCACGTCCTTTTTTTTTCTTATTGTTTCTTATTTTCTTGAAGCTCCCAACAGTCCTTTGCATGCCAAGACTTTCCACAGTCCCAACATACCATCTTACTTTTGGATTTTGACCTTTCCCAATATTTCATTTTTTCATGGCTTCCTCTATTCTTCTTCTCTCCTGTAGTTTCTATTGTTAAAGCATTCCCTAAAGTATAAGATTTACCGATGCTTTTACTTACATTTCATCACATAGAATCACCCCTAGAATGTCCTCAAACTTTAACTTTGAGTTATCTGGAACTAAGTTACTTACCATCATTATAGGGTATTCTAACTCTCAAATAAAGATCATCAAATTAATAAAGCCCTAAATTCTTCATCAAATTCTATTACAACCAAAGCTAGCATATTCACAACTGTATTAAAATCATTTAAATGTTACACTCTTGAACTATTCTCAAACATCCTCATATTAAACAACTTTTTCATAAAAATATTTTGTTAGAGATAGGGGTTTTCATACAACTTCACTAATCCATCCATAAGTTCATTTTTAGTATTTTCCTTTGAAACATTAAATAATACCTAAGATGAAAGACATAGTAAGATTGTCCCAAGTTCCTTCCTATCTAGAAAATCCCATTCCACATCCATCATGCTCAAGGGTTTGTTCCCTTTTTCAGATAGTGGAATATAAATATCCTTTTGATAAAGGTAATATTCCATCTAAATCTTCCAAAGACTAAAATTCTACCATTTAATTTATCAACCTTTGATCTTCCATCATCTTCCATAGATCCCACTTAAGCTAAAACTTTCCTGCGATTAAACACATCGTGAAATGAAACTAGGATCGATACCAATTGTTAGGAAATAAGGGATAAAATATACAAAACAAACCCTCACGAGAATTGCAATAGTAGAAACTAATATGAACAAATATATTATGGATCTAAAATAAAAGTGCAAAAAAATAAAAGAACAAAACACGAGACAAGATTTAAAGTGGTTCACCTAATTTGGGTTATTTCCACCAAGCATCACTTGCCTAGATTTTTATTACAAGCCACCTCTTTCTCTCAATACAGTACCCAAATATGTTTGGAGTCATTCTTAACAAATTCTCCTAAATGCACACTTGAAATCACACACCTCTACAATGGTATGTCTTCCCTAAATCAATACAAAACTACTTAATTAGTTTTACAATATCATTGGTACCAAAACCATGGGTTAAAACCACCCCACATATGAAAAGAGAACATTTCCTGAGATATTAGGCACATTTCACGAACCTTGGTGAGAAAACTGTAGAGAATGTTTAACATTTTTTAGTGTACAATATTCAACACTTCCACACATGAAAATAGGATCCACAACATAACACAATCTCCATTCATAATGTTATCGATTCTGACTTTCTTTGAATCTCCACAAGGTACACTCTTTCTATTTTCTTTATGGTACCAAATATTCATTCACCGATACAAATTTGGGAAAAATTTAGAAATGAAATTTTACACTTAGTACTATTACATCATGCCTATAGTATGTCATTAAATGTATGATTCCTAAGAGAAAAAATAATACATTGGAAACACTTGTTTTGCTTTACTTTTACATTGTTTTATCCTTGCATTATTTCATCATCTACTTTTTTATAATTATCCCTTTGGCTTTAGACATCATAGAATATGTTAACTAGATTAGTACTTCCTATTTTATCTTCAATTCTCTCCAGAAACTAGTACCCAACAAGTACATGAGTGCCCAAGCACTACTATCCCATTTAGGTTATCTTTGTCACTTTACCTTATTTTCTTATGTTTATAATGCCACATCAATTTTTATCTTATCTTAACTTTTA
The DNA here is from genome assembly GCA_018340775.1 of Taxus wallichiana var. yunnanensis. Lineage (NCBI taxonomy): Eukaryota > Viridiplantae > Streptophyta > Pinopsida > Cupressales > Taxaceae > Taxus > Taxus wallichiana. Next base: position 83,354,237 of record CM031243.1, read on the forward strand.
CTTATCACTTTGGGTCAAATTTTAGAGTTGTTAATGATGAAATCCAAGCAAATGAATCATATACAAATGACTTAATATTTATTGTAAGGAGTGGGAGGAAAACTAGGATATTAGGCTATTACTTTGTATCTACTACTTGTAGAAAAGAAACACTAGATTTGGTTGTATCATTCATTTTAATAGAAGGGAAAAATTTTAATTCTATCCCACACATTATCTAGGGAAAGTATTTATAGCCCATTATATTAGTGTGAATGGCACAATGGAAAGATATATTTTAAGGGACACAACACACACACACACACACACACACACACACACACACACACACACACACACACACACACACACACACACACACACACACACACACATCAGAACTACATTGATTTTGAGATATAACTCAAATATTAGTGACAATCACATTAGGGTGACCGATGAGGTAAGTATTACTTGAGCATATACATATTTTATTCCATCTAATATGTTCTTAATCCATGTCTTGGTAGACAGGGTTTGCTTTGAAGTAATAGGTGTGATAGGAAAACCCTACAAAAAGTTGAAGTGATAAAAATGAAAGTGAAGGATACATGATCAAACCCTAAAAAAACTCTAACTCACTATAAGGACACTAGCGCCCGGGGTGGTATTGTCCCCTTCAGGGCTGCTAGTAGCTTTATAAATATTTCTTCTCTAAATGAAGGACATTCAACCTAGATCCATCTTGTTCTAGCCTTTATCCAACACATAAACTAAGTTATTAGTTAATTCACTCTCATCCTCTTATTACTTGCACTTGATTTCTAGTGCATGTTGTATCTTATATGTATTTGATATTTATTTGATTGATCTTATTCCTCTTATTAAGATTTAATTTTAGTTGAAGCACCCTTTTAGACCATCCTAGATATTTTTTTCTTTCTCCTTCCTATTTTTCCCTTTTGGTTCATCTGAGATGATAGCAAAATAATGATTCCTCAACCTATGTGCCAGGTTTTTCCCCACCATGACGGTTCCACAACCTCTACACCAACATTTTACCCTATCATGGTGGTTTCAAAACCATCATGGAGGTTCTATCCATTGCTACAAAATTTCCCGAGAACCATTGTGGTGGTTATGACATGCTTACTAGTCATTTTTCAACTGTCACAGTGATTTTGTAACCACTACTTACAGGAACAATTGGTTTCATCACTTTTACAACTTGAGTTCAACTCACACTTTTCATGCATGATTTTTCATCTTTATTTGGACCCATGCATGTGCTTCACCTCATTTTTGACACACTTTGTTCACCCTTCCTACCACATTACACTTTATTTACTCACCGATTCAATCTAATCCATAGGTATAATTTTTATCTTTAAGAATTAATAACATTTAGAGGTTGATTATTATGGAAAATTAAACACGCATTTGTTACCCCTAGATATATGAAGCTATAGTTTCCAGAGAGTACTTGTTTCTACTTATTATTAATCAAGAGAGAGAAAGCAATCCCAAAAGATACTATTTTCAGTACTAAGCACCCTAAGTATTGTATATTTTTACTTCTACCTAAAAGAGAACACAAGGACCATTAGACTAGACTTTTACTCTCCCTTTACCTAGCCATGAATTATTTGTTTGTTCTTCTTCATAGTGCATCAAGCCTTTTATTCTCCTTATATATGACTACATACACCTTAAAAATGGACTTAATGAGCTCAAGTCGAGTAGTTTGGTAAGGGTATAAGAACACAATGTTTATATCAACCTCATTCTTATTGTAGAAATAGGTTAGATCTAAGTAATGTTTTTATTTGCATCATTAGATTATATTTAATTTTCTCTCTTTAGTGTTAATAAAAAAACCATTAGAAGGTAATTAAAATGTTAGATTATATCTCTTTTAATTTATTTCAATATTTGTAGATTGAAATCTTGAAATTATCTTACTCTAGGATTCTCCCATCTCTAGGATCATATTTCGAATCTTATAATGGAAGCACAGTTTGTTGGTTAAATATAAAATAGTTAATTATAGAGATTATTTTTAGAAAATACAAGAAAAACACCAAAGAGAAACATAGCTTTAGTTGTTTGATTCTTATTTTCATTCATTCATAGATCTAAACCAAAATTCATTATAGGATAGACTAAAATTAGTTTAGTTGTTGATGTTAATTCACACAAATTTGATTTTTATATTAGAATCTAGCTTAGTAGATTTCATTCAAACAAAGTAAGAGCTCTATATATTAAATAAATAAGTTCTGTAGAGATAGTGATTATTGTCGTTACTTTTTCTTTGTCGCATATTTTATCTTAGTGAAACTATTCTTAGCTTTCTATTGTAGATAGCCTATTTTTATGTTCATTACATTCCTTAAACTAAAAAATACCAAAAAAATGTTGTTTACATTCCTATCAAATCAAGTAGCAAAAAAGGATAAGTAGTTGTTAAAATTATTTTATATGCATTTGAAAATTTAAAATCTAAAATATCTATTTCTAGAAGACATTGATTTCATTACATTATATTCAATTGTGTTTCAATAAATTCACAGAAGAACAAAAATATTATGGACATCATTCCTACAATTAAGTTAAACATATAACCAAATACAACTTATAGACCCAAATAATATTGGAAACATATATAAACAAGTCTTACAACAACCAAAATACAAAGCCAAGCTATTTTTTTGTAAGAGGAAAATAAAACAAGAAAAGGATGATTTTATATATTTGAACACAAGAAACAATAATTTTGAACAAAAAATACCATAATACATCCCTAAGGCTCTAACCATATCCCAAGATCTCCTTGAGAAATCCTTCATCCAAAAATCCCATTTTGAAATCTTAGAAAGCAACATGTAGTGATTATTTTCCCTCTTTTGTGAATGAATTTGGATAACTAGACATTCCTAGAAAGCATTGGACACTTTTATCACATTTCCACTTCATAGGAGAAACAAAACTTTCAAGAGAATATCTTGTCTGAACTTAGGAGAGAAGTATTTCATTCCTCACCATCTTCCAAATAGAATATTCTAAAAATCATTGTTCTTGATGGTGAATCCATGAAAGACAACAACCATATATTACAAATTATTAGAAATATTCTCCCATTATAGATTCTATTCTTTATATCATCTACCATCTACCATCACCCCTATCCATATGACCTTTTAGATCAAATACAACCTTCTTCAAATGACCATTTTACCTAAGTAATACAATCCAACATTCCTCCTTTCACCAATCAGGACATAGAGATAAGGTTTCATGTAGTTTTCATCCTTTACCATACCACCCACTTTGTGATAAAGTTAGTAGGAGTATCTCCACCCTTGATGAGTAGGTATTTATTTCTAAGAAATATAGGTAGATCTATTCTTTCGGCTCATTTTTGTTCCTATACACCGACTCATACCATCCTCATACTATTAGTATCCCTCTTTAAACATTATCCCATCATGCTCTACATTTAATTCCTTGGCTTGGTATCATTAGGAGTCAAGTACAAACAAAGACCCCCTACATTTTTGGCATGAAAAATTATCATATATTCTATTTTCTACACTTTTGTGATTCACTATGTGGTAATAATCATAAGAAGGTAAGTATATAGGTAGGTAAGCATTATTTGGGTTCATATTTTTATCACATATGTAATACTCTTTCATTTCATTCATTTTGATTTTAATTTTGAATTTTTTTTTCCCTAAGACCATCTTGTGTACACTTTTTATGACACATTAATATATTTGATAGGGGCATGCATAGATTCATGATTTAAAAAATTTACTTACTTTTTATCTTTACATACACTATTGATGCATTGGTTTCCCCATAAGAATGTCCTTAAGGACACTTTTGTTGTTAAGAAAATAAGTGAGTTAGTACTCACATGGGTGAGTATAGATATTAATTTTATGCATTAGTTATAAGGGTATGAGATTTACTATACTTTGTAGTATGTAATTAACATGTGAGTTATTATAACAAATCATGTCAAAATTAAACTAAATGTTAAGTGGGAAATTTGTAAAGATTTTTAATGAGATAACATACATTGATATTGTAAGTGAGATGTTAAAACAACTCATGTAATAAGGTTAAGAGATATTTTTTGATAGATTCAATGAATGTGCTGTTAGGACACACACATTAGATATAAGATTCAAAATGTTAATATGGTTGTAAATGTTTTGTTGAATATGATTATGATATTTTATTTTGACTAAATTTTTTAGAGTAGGTTTTTTACCTTAGGTCATGTTCACTTAGGTGATTTATTTAACTTCTATTTTATTTATCCTCACACACTTTTGTGTGGATACTTATTTATTTTATTTAGATATTAGAAGGATATTATCTAGTTGTTAGGTATAATTCTTTCCTTAATCTATGGTCTTGACTAGTTTGAATTATGGTTTGTTAGAGACAAGTGGAATGAGGGGGTTAAATAAGTCATTTAAAACATTTACCTCATTTCATTCATCATTCATTATTATTAATGATTCATTCAACCATTATAACATTCAATCAAATCATGTACAACATCCACATAAGCAAGATAACACAATGAAAAAATAAATAAAGTGAGAAACCATCAATGGGAATAAAACCCACCGAACATCTACTTATATTACTAAAAAAGGACTTAAGTGAATACTACACATCAAAATATATATGTTAAGTGAGGCACCAACCCCACAAAGAGAGCACCAACCCCTAGATTAGTAGGGAACCAAACCTACAAGAAGGATACAACAACCCAAGATAAAAAAAACACAAAATAATCCACCTAAATGTGTTTATCACCACTAATTTTTTCCTTCTACAATTGAAGATGACACCATGAAGATCACTCTTCTTCTGTCTCTCTCAAAACTTCCCTCTAGACCTCCTTGCTCAAAATATTCTTCAAGATGATTTCATCATTTTCCCTAGCTGGCCATCATCTGATATATTTAATAACATAATACCATCATTCATGACCTCTAATAATGGTCACAAAGACCTTTAACACATTCACAAACTCCCCTTTTGGTCACACTTTTCCCTCTTTCTCCACTAGCACAAATGAGCTCTTTTGATTTCCTTTTATACTTGTTTCCTCATTACAAAACACCTAGGTCAGAAAATGTGAAGTAAAAACACTTCCCAAAACATAATAACGTGATTAAAATATCATCAAAAGGGCCACATAGATCTTCAATATCACCTAGAACCTTCTAGACCTCCTTTAGGACACAACAAGCCCTAAAACCCAAAACAAACAACTCACCAACCATGGAGTGAACAAGAGAAAAAAATTCACCAAGAAATTCCACACACTTAGAAATGTTTTATAAGCCCTCAAAAATATTCATCAATCATGAACGTAACCTAGAACAATCATCTCACCTCATGAATCCACTCAAGCACATGGTCATTTTTGTGCACCAAAACCTAGTCTTCAAAGAACATGTCATAACTTCCTTAAATCTAAGAAAAAATCAAGTGTGATATATCATTAGAAATAAATTTGTGTCAGGACAATAAAATAATTCAAACCAAGTCATAAAACATGTCGCTCCTCCAAAATCTTGCTCAATTTCTAGATCGCCTTTAAAATTGCCTAAAAACCATTCCTCATAAATAAGGCACAATTTACATCTTAAGGATTCAAACATGATCTCGAGACTATCATATCCATGTGTTGAAGCTGCCATGTTTCAATAAATGGTAAATTATTCAATAGGTTCAGGGAAAATTTTAAGGGTCCCTCCAAAAACATCCCTTAGAAAATATTTAATGAATCTCGAAAATTATTTTTCGCACGAATGGAAAATGCAAAGACATCATGAAATAACTATTAAATGCTACCATACGGTATATTATTTATATGCTACAGTTCAGTAACATATTTTTATGCTATCATCCGATAACATATAGTATGATGTCGGCCAATAGCATAAAAATGCTACCGAATGACAACATTTTTATGCTACCAACCGATAGTATATAGTTATGTTGTTATCCAAGAGCATAAAAATGTTGTCGGTTGGTAGAATTTTGTATGCCACCGATGATAGCATACTATATGTTATCGGTTGGTAGCATATAAATATGCTAACAAATCACTATATTTAAGAAAATTTAATGAATTTGTATTTTATGGGAATGATGAATTGACCCTTAAAATTAACTTGTACCTAGAAATTTTTGGCGAATTGGTCCTAACTTGTACCCTAAAAATTTTCCAATTTCAAATTTCAAAAACTAGAATATTCATGAATTAACAAATATTCACCACTAAATTTTTCCCTAAATAGGCTTAATGGGAAATATTTGCACAAATTAAAACTTTGCAAAAATTTCTGTTGAGTGGGGCCCATATACTATCACAATAACTAAAATATATCAAAGGAAATATGGAAGAGTCCTCTAAAACCTCCAATCATAAAATTTGTAAAAGGAATCAATTTTGGACCTATACAACCATTTTCTCCCAAGTCACTCCAATGTTAGGGTTTCAAGAGAGTTAAAAATTAGTTTTCCTTCTTAAAAGAGATAATAGAACAACCTAATTACTTTTGAAAAATATTCATAAATAACCTAATCAACTACCTCCAGGAGCTTAGGTCGCCATGCAAAGAACACACTCCCCAATGAGCATCTTAAAGTCAACTTTTAGCTCAAAAACTCACCTTTGAAAACCCGGTTTTGGAAAAGACTCGGTATTTTGCAAAATATTCATAACTTAGACCTAAAAATTGACACACAACGTTAAAATACCTCTTTCATCTATCCAAATTATTATGCATGCCTACATATATCTAAAATTCTCCATACTCCATGACTTTCTCATGCCTACATGCCTTGTGTTCATAATTATTTCTTCAAAGGACCTATAACTTACATCATACATCTCGTAAATTGACCTTGGGCACCTATCACACATAATATGAATCATCAAAACACATTCCACATGATTTTACCAAACTTCTTTGCTCCATAATTCATTATTTCATGACATATGCTCATGTTAGGTCTAGGACTAAGCCCAGAATGACTTGACCCAACACATGACTCTCATGAACTGATCTTGTTAACCTATTACAAACTCATTAACTGGTCTAAGAATAAGGTAGGTGTTGTAGGTTCTATCCTTAAAAATTTTAAGCCCGTCCATTTTCATGTCCTGTGGGACAGGGCGATGGTGGACTCAGAAACCTCAATTTCCATCCCTCTGACAACAAACTTATCCTCTTTCCAAGCTTTGCCAAAATCCTTAGACAGGGAGGGGTCATGACCATGTAATTTGGAAATGAAATTATTGAAACCCCCAATCCTAAGCCTATTCCATAGAGGTTGATTAAAAGCTTCAATGCTTTGGCTAGCAGGTTCAACTCTAATCCTATCACCCCCATTTTCACCAGACCGAGCTTCTTCTAGTTGTTCTACTAAAATTAAAAAAAGACCTTCTTTCACACTAGCAGAAATCTTGAAAAACAAGATATTAAGTAAGTTTTCACCACCATAGGGCTCGCTCATGCCAACATTATAAAACTTAGTGCCCTCTATCTCTACTAATGATCTCATTAATGTCGGTAATATATCAACTTTACACCATATCTTATAATCATTACAATTGATTCCATAATTGGCCATCTTATCCACACATTTGTTCCCTTGACGTAAGGTATGATTATAAGAAATGCTATCAAATTTTTTTGAAGTTTCCTTCACATCATTGAGGATATTATTGTTATCCAAAATTCACCCCCCAGGGTTAATTTGATAACATGCATCAGAATTCTCAAGTCCTAGGCAAATGGATTGATTCAGGGAAAAATCATGTTTCTAGGGTCCCCTCAGATTTTTTCTAACTCCCCTGGCCGAAGAAGGAAAGAGCAAGCTTTGAGGAAAGGTGAAAAAAGTGGCAAAAATGAGCTTGGGACAGGAAAAATCATGAAAATTGGCTAAGTCCTAGTCCTCGCAGCAGTCTGGGACATTTGGGACATCGAGGCGTGGATCGGCTGAAAATCCTCCAGGTGGCCCGCTAAGCAAGGCACATCTGGGACATCGGGACGCGTGAGACGCGGAAAGCCAGTTCGGCTGAAGGAGAAGAAAATCAACTAATCGCTCTGGGATAGTTGGAACAAATGGACGCGAAGCACGTGAACCGCCGGTTTGGGCTGAAAAGGAGAACTTTCGCACTAAGCAGTTGGGACATCTAGGCTGCGAGGACATGAAGGATGCGAAAAGGAGAAGCAGCCGAGAGCAAAGGAAGCCCATTTCGGGTGGTTCGGAAGAATTTGTCCTAGACAGTCTGGGACAGTTGGAACAAATGGACGCGAAGGATGCGAACCGGCCGGTTCAGCCGAAACGGGGAACTTCAGCACTGGGACAGTTGGGACAAAGGGACGCGTGGGACGCAGATAGCCGAAGGAGCTGAAAGCCAATCAAGCAACGCCATGTGTCATTGGCCAAATGAGGGACAAGGAAGCCCATTTCGGTGGATCGGGAGTTTTTGTCCCAAACAGTTTGGGACATTCGGGACATGAAGACGCGAAGGGCGTGAAAAGCCGGCAGACCCGCGGACCAATCAAATCACGACATGTGTCACAAGGGAGAAAGTCCAAAAGTCAAAGGGTGAGGTTTCAAGCACTGACCCGAGCCAATAAAAAGAGGACATGTGTCCAATGAAGTAGGGAAGGAGAGAGAATTATGCATCCAATCAGCGCTTGACACGTGTCATCCAGGTGGCAGAGTGCGGGAAAGATTTTTCAAAACACATTTTCACCTGTTTTGTGCCCTAAATCTTCAGATCGACATATCTTTCGATTCAGAGCTCAGATTTGCACGTTCTTTATATCAACAGAAAGATTATGAAATTATATATGTGATTCTAGGGTTAATCTTGAATTTTGAAGCGATGAGAGAGAAAATTGAGAAACGGCTCGACACGTGTTCATGGCCGAAGTGACATTTCAACGACCATATTTAATGCAGAATGGGTCGCATTCTCCTGTAATTCAGTCAAAGTGATAGGGTATGGGTTTGTAAGGTCCCCCATGCTATTTTAATGCATCTACAGTTGAGGAGGGATGGGCTCTCATGTTTTTGTACGTTTTCTATCCCCCGGCTCGACCACTTGCCTTAGTAAAGCCGATTTGGCTCATTTCTAATGGGGAACAATTTTGAGATAGCAACTTCTTCTTTCACCTCCAGCAGGTGGTTGATGCAAGAATCAGACCTCTCCAAAAGATTGTAATAGTTTTTACCTCTCTGAGGTTGTAATGCAGTGATTTGGGTACTGGAAATGATAATGCAAGCTTTGTGAATGGTTTTCAGTCCTTTGTTTGTATTATTTGCTTCATTTCAGATCCTAAGTTATATCTTATCAGCCTGTGTATGTTTCATGTTGCAAATCTCTGGTTTGTGTCTATTTGCTTGATAAAAATGTTTCACCACTCCTTTTGGTGCATCACCATCTTTATTTAGTTTCAATTTCTTGCACTTCTATCCTTGTCTCCTTGCAGTTTAGAGTAGGATTAGGATCTGAACCTCTATAGTTTTACAAAATATAGATCTAAATCAGAGGAGTTTGAGGAACCAGCCTCTAATCTGGAGATTCCTCTCTCAGTTTCACAAGTCCCCACACTTGGAGAGAGGTTTCCATGTTGTGCAATAACACTAGATGCTAGAGTGATCAACCTAGAAGCCTGATCTACATCCAGGTGCTTTGTGAGTGCAACAACAATTACTAATGGCCTAATTAATGGAACCATGATTATTGAGGGCATTAATTAAGAGGAGAGAGTCACCTTCGATTTGGATGTCCTTGAAGCCTTTTTCTTTAGCTAGCAAAACCCCCAAAGAAGAGCTCTAGCTTCTGCCATGTTGTTGGTTTGGCGACCTAAAGGACCCACATAGGCAAACAACCAATCTCCTTCACTGTTCCTTAGAATTCCCCCTCCCCCAGCAGGACCCGGATTCCCTTTTGAGGCTCCATCAAAATTTAACTTAACAACATTTCCCCAAGCCTATTCCAACTGGAGTTCTTTTTAGGAATGTGAAATTCCACTAGACCAAGGGCGAACTTGTCAAGAACTTTCTGCTCACTATTCGGGCAGGGTTTCTTGACTTTACCTTTAAAGAGTTTAATGTTTTCCTTTATGGAATTCAAATTTTTTCTTCTAAATTTTGAGAGAAGAGATTTTTGATCATGGAAGATACCATCATTCCTGGCTTTCCATAAACCCCAAAAAAATGAGGAAGGGAAATATTCTAGGCCCAGATCAAGATAGGAAAATGGAAAGGGCTCTCCCATTGAAAGAAACAATCTTCAATCATCAAGGGCAGGATCCATTGGATATTGAATAGATCTAGAATAGTAAAAAGACAACATGGGAGAAGGAGCAATGAAGGAGGAGATGGTTGACATTTTCCTCCTCTTTCTTACAGAGAGAACATCTATTGGGAATCTTCATTCCCCTTTTCCTGAGATTTTCCATAGTCAGGATTTTATTCTGGGCAGCCAACCAAAAAAATATATTAATCTTAGGGGTGAGATCCTTCACCCAGAGTTTACCCCAATAGTCCTTGTGTAAATCATTCTTGAAATTTGACATGTAGGCTGATTTAACCGTGAAATTTCTAGATTCTTCTTCTTTCCATTTGATGGAGTCCTCCTTGGTTTGGAACATGGGGATGTGGAAAGCCTTAAGTTTATTGTTGAGAACCCAGAAAGGTTGGATGTCACCATCAAAATCCAGAGGAGGCTCAATGATTTCCCATCTGATAGAATCTTCAAAAGTCTCGAATCCAAAATTTTCCAGATTCCTTGTAGTACTGAGCAACTTCTTTCCAAAATTCAAGTTAGCTAAGGGGGAATCCCAAGCCAATTATCAAACCAAAAATTGATTCTAGAGCCCTTGCCAATTTCCCAAATCATACCTTTGGATAAGATTTCTTTAGAGGCCACAAAGGAATTCTAGAAAAAGACCCTCTAGGGAGGTTATTTTGGTTAAAAAGGATTCCATTCTACCTATATTCCATAAATATTTCATCTTTATAATTTTCACCCAAAGACCTTCCTCTCTAGCAATCCTCCATCTAGCCTTGGCAATTAAGGCCTTATTCATAAGAGAAATATTTTTTAGCCCCAATCCTCCACATAGCTTAGGTTTAGTAACTTTATCCCAGGCCACAAGAGGAAATTTGAACTTCTCACCAGCTCCCATCCAGAGGAACCTCTTTTGGATTTTCTCTAAGGCTTCCTTAATTTTAGCAGGGAGCATGAAAAGAGACATCACATAAATGGGAATGCCTTGAAGGGAGATTTGGAGCAGTTGAATCTTACCATCTTGAGAGAGAAGAGACCCTTCCAAGATAAGATTTTACTATTAACTCTATCCAACAGAGCATTCCAAACCATGAGGTCAGGATTCTTAAGGATCAGGGGCATACCCAGATAAGAATCTAGAAAATGTTTGATTTTGCAACCCAAGATGCGAGCTAATCTAGCTTGAACTTGATTTTCCACATTTATGAAAAAGACAACACTTTTATGGAAGTTAACCATCTGTCTAGAAACTTGTTCATAATCATTAAGAACCTCCTTAAAATTTGAGGCCTCATGGACAGAGGCCTTACCCATCATAAAATTATCATCCACAAACTGATTGAGACAGATAGAGGGAAGACCATTTGAGATTTTAACACCTAGATGTAGTTGGAAGCCACAAAATGTTGATAGATTCTACTCAGGGATTCAGCCATTATGACATAGAGGAAAGGTGAGAGAGGATCACCTTGTCTCAGCCCTCTACCAGCTTGGAAGAAACCTTTTGGTTTTCCATTGACCAAAGATCGAGAAACTGGTGGTGGAAATGCATGTCATAATCATATTAACCAAAAATTTATCAAAACCCACCTTTAGCAGGATGGCCTGGAGGAAAGACCAATTTATCCTATCAAAGGCTTTATGCATATCCAACTTAAGAAACATAGCCGATCTTCTAGAGATTTCAATGGAGTGGATGGCTTCTTGAATCACAATAATGTTGTCAGTAATTTTCCTTCCAGAAAAAAATCCCCCTGATTCCCAGAGATAAAGTTGGGAAGAACCATCCAAATCCTCCTAGCTATGATTTTAGTTAGAATTTTATAACTAGTGTTGCATAGACTTATAGGTCTGAAATCCTTAACCTCCTTGGCACCAGCAATTTTTGGCACTAGGACAATAAAAGTGTTATTCATTTTCCTCAAGAGATGGCCATTGTTAAAAACTCTTGGACCATTTCAATGACCTCATGTTTAATCACCTCCTAGAATTTTTGAAAGAAAAAGGTAGGGAAGCCATCTGGCCCTAGAGATTTATCAGGTTCCATATCAAATATTGTGAAATGCAGATTTCCTCCTTTGAGGGGTTCCTTAAAATATCTCTATTCTCAAGGGGATGATTACTTTCTGAAAAAGATCCAAGACTTTGTTCTAAACCAACTCCTCCGACCTCTGCCTTTGTTTGAAGAGCTCCTTGAAGTAATTTATTATAGAGGCATTGATGTCCCTGCTATCTATAAATGACTCCCCATTTTCACCTCTTATTTCATTAATCTTTAGGATATTGGCTCTAGAAGTAGCAGAGAAATGGAATAATTTAGTATTCCTATCCCCTTCCTTAAGCCATTTGACCCTAGATTTTTGTCTCCAATACACCTCTTCTTTAGCTAGAATTCCATGGTAATCAGCTAGGATTTTTTGTTCTTGATCCTTGAGAACTAGATTAAGACCAACGTTCTCCATAAGTTCCTCAATATTTCTGAGATCTTTAGCAATTCTACTTTTTCCTAGAAAATATTTCCAAAAGTCTCCTTGTTCCATATTTTAAGATTAATTTTGATGTGCTTCAGTTTAAAACACAATCTGAAGCTAGCAACCCCACGAACCTGGATATCCCACCATTCTAGAATCTTGTTGTAAATATCCAGGTGGTCTAACCACATCTTTTCAAATATGAAAGGCCTAGCTTTTTTTAAATGATTCATTCCCAAATCAAGAAGAATGGGATTATGATCTCGAGCCAATCAGGGAAGAGTTTTTAGAGAATAAATTTGATTGATCATACAAATATGGCTTACCACAAATCTATCCAATCTTATCTAAATGAGCTCAGATCCTGTCCTTCTATTTACCCAAGTAAACTTGGATCCCTCCAAATCTAAGTCAAACAAACTATTATTGGCTAGGAAGTCAGCTAGATCTTCCATACTTTCAGAATAAGAGATCAAACCCCCTCTCTTTTCACTAGGGGAAAGGGGGTATTGAAGTCTCCTCCAACTATCCAATCTTTATCATTAAACAGTTGTCTAAAGCTAGAGAGATCCTTCCAGAAATTTTGTCTTTCACTGAGTTTATTGGGAGCATAAATGTTAGAAACATACCAAGATTTTTTCAAGATGATTTCCATGAAATTCATAACCACATGGCCAGGGGAGGAAAGGATCAGAACTCCATGCACTAAACTAGGATCCCACATAGTGACAACACCTCCTGAGGCCCCAGAGGAGCTACAACCTTCCCAGTGACTATCTTTCCAAATTTGTCTCCCCACCTCTTTAAATCTATCCATGTTCATTTTGGTTTCTTGGAGCATGAAAATATCCAGTTTAACTTTAACTCTAAGATCCTTAGCAATTATGTGTTTACTAGGATTATTCAAACCCCTAATATTCCAAGAGAGGAGGATCATTTAACATTTCTTATTATGGAGAAGCAACTTCCCCAGAGTACCTTGAATGCCAACTTCTACTTCCCTCCTGGAGTTAGTCTCCCTTAATTCCTATGAAACTTTACATCAATGACAACAACTAAGATACTATGTCCATCATAGCCTTGACTAGTTAATTATTATCCATTTATTTCCTTGATTTATGGCTTTATCTATGGCCTTAAATAGTTCTTATATTGACCTTCCTTTCCTATATAAGTAAGGTACCTTATCATTGTACTAGATAGAGTTATATGAGATATAATATAAGATGTTATTGCTCTTTTTTTTACAAATAATTTTGTAAGGTTATTCCATTATATTACTTTTATCTTATTGAATGTGATGTTCTATTAACATTTGAGATCTTTGTGGCTTGGAAAAATCTAGTTATTGTTCCTTTAATGGTATCGGAGTGGTAGATGTTGTATACATCCATATGCAAGTTTTTTATTCACACAAGGGTTTATGTTTTTTTATATATTTGGAATTTCTTAGTATTTATTTGCAATGTGGATTTCTATGTAAAATTGAGTGCGTCATTGGATTTGAAAGGTGGAAAACCCTTATAGACAATAAATCAAGAACTTGGGTACATTTCTACGTTCTAAAACCATTATAGAATTCATATAGTTCCTAAGAAAGAAAAATAGTGGTTGACAACTATTTTTGGCCTTTTTCTTTGTCTTTTGCTTTCTCTTTGGTCTTACACACCCTATATTCCTATTGGAATTTTATTAATTTATCTTTTAAGGCTTGACACCACCACCCACCAAGATAGAAGCACATGAGCGCACATGTCCCCTTTGCGCCCCCGACCCTCTCTCACCTTACTCACTTATTTTGGGTCTATTTTATATTTTGGGAATATTTTTCACTTATGGTTCGGCCTTCCAGCTTTTAAATTAAGAAATTAAAAAAATGGAATCTTAAAAATACATAGTAATGTGTTCAAAATCAAAGACCAAGCACTAAGCATTACTACTTTCACCTAAGCTTACATCCAAAAGGAACCTAAAGAATTCTAAAGGAATCCATCTAGCATCCATTTGAGGGAAAATTACTACACACTTTTACATACACTTTGCATAGGAGGAAATTCTATTCTATTCCATTCACACACACTATACATTTCTACATTCTAGCTACAACCCACTATCATTTGTGTAACTTACACAAGGGAATCCTAAAGCACCATGTCTCTCCCCCACACACACACACAAGAACCACATGGAGTCCGAGATGTAGTGTAGTAATCAATATTTTTTTCACTCTCGAGGTTACCGAAGGGGTCATTCTAACTCCCCATATTACATATTTATTTTTTTAGGTTTGATGTAGTTTGTGGGCTTGGAGAGGTGAAATTATATTTTTCATGTTATAATTAACTTCAAAATTAAAGGAGGTACTCTCAAATGATCAACACAAAGCAACAATGGCAATCTTGTGACATAATAAAAATAGATTCTGGTCATTTATGCATTCATAGGAACTCAAAAGGAGTTTTAGCATCCAGGCACCCTTGTCTGTCATGGACGCCCATGTCCATCCTCATTCCTACATTCCAAAATTTATCGTGAGTAGTAAGGAAACTCTACCTAACCTTTTCAACACTTCTCTCGGTCCGGATCAAGTGTAAATCAACTAAGTATCTTCATATATCTTTTGTAGTTAGGGTTTCATATTTACATCTTAGTTTGCTTGTGTCATTTTTGTATTTCAGAATTTACACATCATTTAGTTCAGTAGTGACTTTGCAGTATCTAGATTTAATTCAAATTAAATTAAATAATTTGGTGAACCCATCGTTTGAACATAAATTTTATTTTAGGTATTTTAGCATCTTTTAACTATGGCTAAGACCTATGCACCCTTTACTGATGAAGACCTTTGTGATCTTAATGCTCATTTTTATAAACATCCACAAGATTTAAATCTTATTTTATTCAATGCTCATGAGGAGGCAACCAATCAAGCTAAGCTTAAACCTCCCACCTCCAATACTACATCCATTACTATTTTAACACAACCTCCTTCTTCTACCCTTCCACCTACTTCTCCTATTCCCATAACCATGCGTAATCCTACCATTCATTTCACTCATCCTCTCATTTCTCACACTTATAAAGTCTCTTCTTTTGGCACTCAAGAACTCACTTCCTTATATAAGAACCTAAAAGTTCAAATTTGTCACCGCAACAAGGTACTTCATGATCCTCTCCATCACTTGATTCCTCTTCACTTCTTCACACTCCTTTTACACCTGCCGTTTATTTTTATCCACTTCCTCTAAATTTCATCACCCCTAAGATACCCACCTTAAATGGTCATGATAACCATTAAGACCATCTTAGATATTTTCATGTGGCATGTATAAATTATGCGGATGATCATACATTACTAGCTAAGCTATTTCCTAAGAGTCTTCAAGATTACGCCATGTGTTGGTTTTATGATCTACCTGTTCATTTGGTAACTTCTTTCACGCATTTATCTGATTATTTTCTTTCTCACTTTTCAATCAATATCGAACTAATATATCTTATGCAAAAATCACACATATCAAACACAGATCCAATGAGCATCTAGTGGACTATGTATTACATTATAAGAATAACCTAGCTAAGATGACCAATGTGCTTGTTGATTCAGAATTGTAAGATATTTTTGTGCAAAGCCTCTTACCACAACTTCAAGATAGTGTCATATTTGAAACCTCTCATTTATTTGATCAATTATGTCATATTCTCAAAATATGTGAATTCAAACTAATATCTATGGGAAAAATCAAATATCAACTTACTCCATTGTTTTCTAATAAATTACAAGCTAAATCAACATTAAATCCATCTCCTAAGCCCACTGAAGCAAGGAAATTGTCAATTTTGTCTCTCCTCTTGAAAAGGTTTAATGGAAACATCCAAACAGTACTTTCACCAAGTTACCCTATGCACCTTGGTTTATATTACGTCAAATTCGCAAAATAAATATAATCACCCTTCCAATGCCACTCAATCATGATCCATATTACCCGCATGGTCGTAATTATGATGAAAATTCTAAATGTGACTATCATCAAGGTATTGGGCACTCTGTTGATTATTGTTTCAAACTCATGCATCTCATTCAAGATCTTATTGATAATAATTCACTTGAGATCCCTGAGCCATCTGCTTCTAATCCGGTAAATGATAACAAAAATTTCAAAATATTTAATGACCTTTTTCCCAAGAATGTTACCGATGTTTCTTCTAATCATACATATCACATTATGCCTCCACCTTTGTCATGGCCTCTCCATTTATTTGTCATTTTTGATGATGCACTACAACCAACCATTTCATTTTCAGATCATGATTATCATGCTACATTCACTTCGGATTCATTACACATCAAAACTTATATTGTTTTGTACAATGTCAATAACACTATGATCTATCCAACATCTCTTGTTAGTGTGTGCTTCATTGCACTTTTCATGGCTATCCAATATCCAATATCTACTATCACATATCCAATTCTTAACTCTTTTGGATACATCAAGCTATGTTATAGTTGGGCCTCTTACCATACTTGTGTCATTCATTGTTGCATCTTCAATCAAATTTTGTGACATGCTCTTAGGTCTTCTTTAGATCCATGTCGGTTAAGCTATTCCTTCATGCATAATTTATATCTCAAGTTCATTCACAATAATCAAGTTATCACTATTGAAATCATCCCCCTTGTACACCATTTCCTAAACCTAGTCTAGATGATATCCTTCCACCACCTACAACATCTAGGCCTCTAATGCCTCTCAAATGTAAGGCATATTCAACACCTAGTTCTCTAATTCACACACATTCCACTTCATGACATTCACATCCACATCGGTCTACTAACCCATCTTTTTGGCC
This sequence comes from Taxus wallichiana var. yunnanensis, assembly GCA_018340775.1. Classification (NCBI taxonomy): domain Eukaryota; kingdom Viridiplantae; phylum Streptophyta; class Pinopsida; order Cupressales; family Taxaceae; genus Taxus; species Taxus wallichiana. The sequence continues at coordinate 83,371,895 of CM031243.1, forward strand.
TAAGTCCCCTACTTTAGAAGTGCCTTTACATAAGTGTTCACCACCTCCTTCACCATATAGGTCTCCTTCACATGTACATCATTACTCTCATACTCCACCGATCTTAGCTCATCATCATATGCCTTTATCTCTTCTGACATCGGGTAGAGGGCCTTTTCCCTTCACTATTTTTGGATATCCTTCTATCCTCTGAACGAGCTTTGGGGGAATCAAGCTTTCCCCCTCTAGCATCCTAACTTGTCTATAAAATATATTATCACTCTTTTTGGTTCACACCTAATCCTTTTTAGTACTCTTACACATTTTGATACACACATTGTATTGTCATTACCCTATAACACACTCTACTCTCATGGTTCATACTAGACTTCTGAGGGTCTAAATCTTAAATGAACCTCACCACATTCACTTTTTACGCTCTATGCTTCATGATCTATCTTTCTAAGCACACATTATCAAACCATCTCCTTATGGAACACTCTAGTCCTATAGTTCATACTCAATTGCTTTGAGGATATAAATCTTAAATGAACCTCGTCACATCTAGTTTTTATGCTCTATGATTCATGATCTATATTTCTAAGAACACATTATCAAACCATCTCCCGATGACACACTCTTCTTATATTGTTCATTCTTGATTATTGAGAGTTATTTTATAAATGAAACTCATCTCATACACATCCGTTGGGTGGCATGCTTCTCCAAATCACATTCACACATTGCATATCATTCCATCAAACTCATACACTCGCATATTACATATCTTGGTTACACTACTGTGCTTTCTTATACTTACATGATGAATTTTTCTTACTATGCTAGTCAAATACTCAGTATGTCATTATATTTATCATATACACATGCACATTCACTTGGTATCTAGTTGTGATTATATAATTCTTACATGTTCTTACATGTTACAATGATGCTTGGCTGTACCTTTTACCGCCTCACTAAGGCTCCTAGAGGCATCTACTTTGACTACATCCACACATTATAGGTGCTATTATTTCATTATTTACTACTTCTACTTCCTAGCACATTACTTTCCATTGATACATACATGCCTTGACATACTTTTTATCTTTCTAACATGTTAATGGGTGATTCATGTGTAACATTTACCTTGAATTATTATATATCACCATGGTTATATAATATAATTTTCTTGCCATTGCTTTTTACTTGTATGTTACTATTTGTGGGATTTTCCTTATGCATTTCTTGTTAATTTTTTTTTATTTCGGTTTTTTCAGCCCTAATTATCTTGTGACATTGTGAGCGATGTCCCATATATTATTCCTTATTTTTGTTGTCCACTTTATTTACACACTTGTTTGATACATTATATTTTATTGCATGTTTGATAAATTTTCTACAAACACATGTTACTATCCACCTTCTTTTCATGTGCCTTAATTTCTGCCACGCAAATCCCCTACATTGCAGGGGATATAGTTCAACTCAACATCATTTCCTCTCTTTTGGGACACATACTCCTAAAATTGTCATATGCACCCCAAACAAGGGGGTCATACATTAGGTGAATAAATAAACCCTACAGAAGGTCAAAGATATAGTATATATCTTCGTAGTACATAAACATAATAGAAACAGAGTCACATAATGACCCAAAATATGACTTGGGTCCTCAGCATAACACATACACCAATACCCACCTCACACAAGAGATCTAGGTTCCTATTTCCTCTCTAGAAACAAATGTCCTTGGGTACATATAATCCTCTTATCAGATCAACACACTTCACATAAGCCTTTATATAAGTTTTATAGTTACATGAATAGTCCTCCAATAACATAATGCATTCTATCTCAATCAATAAGAACAATCAGGACATCATTAACAAATCAAGGGTACACCTTCTGGAGTGGTGCTTATCAAGAAGATTCATAGAAGGAGAGTAACACTAGATATCTATCCCCAAGACTTTCTCTGTTATGTGAGATCACCCAAAAAAATTGCACTTGGTGTGAGATCTCCCAAAAAACTTGCTATTGGCATGAGATCTCCAAAAAAATCTCTACACAACATTTCGGGACAATTTTCTATCCTTTTACACTCTTTTATATCAGGTGCATGCTTTCCTTTTACAAATTTTTAAATAGTTTACATAATTTTGCACATTTTTCATTGATTTATCATATATAGGACTTTGAATTCATTATTGCTTTTCTTTTTCAGGTTTGTCCTTATAAGAATTGGTAACTATAAGCACAATAATATGTACAATGTAATGAATACACTTCACCCCTAGGGTCATTTTCCTTTCCTAGTCTCCACACTTCACTTTACATCATTTCATGCTTCACTTATCCACTAGGCATGCTAATCTTTGCAAGTTATATAGGATCATAAGGTATGCATCTCTTATCTACTTAATGTTATCAAGTATTCACTAAAAACATAAAGTGGGGAAAATGTAAACACTAAATCACACACTTGGGTACATTTCTAGGTCCTAAAAGTATACTAGTATGCATATGATTTCTTAAAAAGAAAACTAGTGGTTGAAAACTATTTTTGGCCTCTTTTCTTTTTCTTTTTCTTTCTCTTTGGTATTACACACCCTAGAACCTAGTTAAAAGTTTACTAATTTATTTTTTCCGGCTTCATACACTAGTTTCCAGCCAGGGACATGAGTACCTAGGCACCCTCATCCCCTATGGGAACCCCCGACCCTTTCTCACCTTACTCTCTTCGTTTTGGTTTATTTTATCTTTTGGCATATTTTTCACTTATGGGTCTACCTTCCTATTGTCAATTAAGAAATTAAAACAAGGGAATCATATAAATATATAGTTATGTGTTCAAAATAAAGGACCAAGAACTAATCATAACTACTTTTACCTAAGCTTGCATCCAAAAGGCACCTAAATAACTCAAAAGACATCCATATAGTATCCATTCAAGGGAAAATGTATTCACACTTCGTATACATTACATAGGAATCATTATTCCATTCCATTCACACATTTTATATGTTTCTAAATTCTAGCTACATCCTGATATCATTTGTTAAACTCTCAAGAAGGGCATCCTAGAGCACCATTTTACACACACAAACACAAGATATACATGGATTATGAGATGTAGTACAACGCTCAATCATAAGTTCACTCTCACAGTAACCTTTGGGGTTAGATTAAATCCCCATATTGCATATTTATTTATTAGATTTGATGTAGTTTGTGGGCTTGTGTAGATGAAATTCTATTTTATGGCTACAAGTACCTTTGGAATTTAAAGAGTGACTCTCGATGATCAACAAGAAGCAAAAATATGATCTTACGACATGGGAAAAACCATCCGATCAATAGTATAATCATAGGCTCCCAAAAGTAGTCTTCAGTGCCCAGGCACCCTTATCCTTCCATGTGCGCCCATGTCCATCTTCATTCCTATATTTTAAAATTTATTGTGAGTAGTAACAACACTCTTCCTAGTCTTTTCAACACTTCTCTCGGTCTAGATCAACTCCGGATCAAGCGTAAATCAGCTATGTCTATTCATCTATCTATTTTTCTTAGGGTTTCATATTTACATCTTAGTTTGCTTGTGTCATTTTTGTATTTCATTATTTACACATCATTTGGTTCATTAGTGACTATGCAATAATATTTAATTTAAATTAAATTAAATCAAACCCAAGATCAACTCTAAAATTAACCATAAATGGAGGTAAATGATTTTGAGTTGGTAATTGGATTTGCAATACTATAGACACACATGGGGTTGTCACAAGTGAGCAAGGTATTTAGTGAAGGATGAATAGAATATGATTTATGGGTAATTTGTGTTTTTTCTGATTTTTATTGGGTATTTCAATATTTTTCTATTGTTTTTTCAAATATTCAAGGATTTTAATATTACTGATTAGGATGTTTTCTAGGCATGGTTATGTTTTTATGGTTTATAGTATCTAAATGTATAGTGGGAACAAATTTTTTATGCGGTCTATGGTTATAGATTTAGATTTAGAAATTTTAGAGGTTCCATTTGTCTTCTATTTTGTCTAAAACAAGCCATTTTTACCATAGTCCACAAAAATGAAAGTTTGTCCAAAAAGATAATCCTATGCAATTTTTTTGGGAGCATGCATCTCACCCCGAATAGTAAAATACATATGCAAATTTGTAAGGAGGAGGACCTATAAAAAAAAATTATCCTTGATCATATGGTATGGTCATATGATGTCTTAAAGTAGGGATTCCTACTAGTAGGTACTTAAGTGTAGCCCATTATCTTCTTTTATTTCTTGAATTCTTTTACTCTTTAGTGATTTTAAGTATGATGTAATTATCATATTATACATTAGATAAAATTAAGACATCAACAACACATAATTACCACACATGGAGACTAAGAATTGAAATAATAATTAAATGTAAAGGATTATGTGCTTTAACTTCTACAAAACAACTAGTGTTCACTAGAGAATATGAGAAATTTCATTACCAATGAAAATTTGATGAGTGTATGGGTTTGATAGGAAATTATGTAAGTGATAGTATTTTATTTCATCTATAAGGATGTGACTCTCCTTTAAAAATATAGGAGAAATGGGAGGGATTATTTGGTAATGTGGATCATGTGAGAGCCAAGTAATTTGAAATTGAGATCACTTCTCTTAGTCCTAAAGATTTTCCATCAATTATAGACTATCTTACTAATTTCAAAAATGTGTTGACACAATTGAAGTAGAGTGCAAGAGATAAGAAAGATGAAGAGTGTATTTACCTAATTATATCCAATTTGAGAGTTCCATTCTAAATATTTTCTTCTAGCTTTTTCTTAGAATCCATATGCATTAGGTGACACATTACAAATGTCTTCCTTAAAAATATTTTGTGAAAGACTTAGCAGGAAGGAATCCTAAATGTCTAAGCTTGATTCGTCCACCTCTCAAAAGGCATTAGTAGCATCTAATCCTAAGGGAAATAGAAAACCAAAAATTTCAATCCAAGTTTACCCCTTCTCCATCTCAAATTTCTCCTAAACCCAAATAAAACAAATCTAAACTCAAGAATTCTTCTAAATCCAAGAATAAGTATTTAGCCTTTCATATTCTTTTTGTGGGCACAATGTTCATGTAGAAACTAGGTGTTGGAATTGAATGAAATCCTTAGAGGATGCAGTCAAAAAAACACAAGATCTATATATCCACTTCACCTCCTTTAAATGAGAATGGAAAAGAACTTAATTTTTTTGGATATATTAGTCAAGAATTACGAGATAGTTGGGTTAGATATTTTGGTTCTTCTCATCACATGAATTCTTCCAAAAGTCTTTTATATCTCTATTTTTAAGTTCAACTTACAAATTTGAGGTAGGATATTCTTCCTTTATTTATGTTAAGGGAAAAGGTGACATACACCTTAATGGTGGTAGCATCCAAGATGCATTATATATTCCCGACATCACTACAAACTTGCTTTATGTATATCAAATTTATAATTTGTCAAGGAAAACAGAATGAATTTTACACCAAAAGGGTAAGAGGTATGAACCTTGTTGGATCCTCATTCACTTTTTTCTCAGTATATTGTTGATAATATTTCTATATTATATCACGTCGATGGTTTTGATGACACTTCCTCAATAAAGACAAGATTTTTTCTCATGCATATTTAGTGTGTAAGATGTAACATGAGAGATTTAGAAATCTCAATTATATATATTTGAAGGATTTGAGCACTCATGGTATGGTCGATGGTATTTCTAGATATTATTTTAATGATTTTTCCTTGATTTTTCATTAGGTAAATAACACCAAGATTTGTTTCTAAGAATATTTTCAAGAGAGCTTCTTAAAAATAGAGCTTGTACAAAATGACTTGAATTTTTACTACTCCCTCTTTCGATAGAGCTAAGTATGCACTTAAATTTATTAATAATTTATTGAGGCTTACTTGGGTTTATTTACTCAAGTGAAAAAGTTGTGTTTTTTAGAATTAAAATTCTTTAAGGATTTTTTCCATAAATAATATTATAGTTACATAAGAACCTTCATAATGATAATGGGGGAGTACTTCAACAATGGGTTTTCTAATTTTGTGGAAACTCATTACATTATTCACTGAATTACATTCTTCATACTCCATAATTGAATGGATTAATAGAATGGAAGAACCAAAATTTAAAGGAAATGGCTAACTACATGATGAAATATAGGGATTTACCTCCTATATACTTGGCATAAGTAGTTAATTGCACTAGTTATATTTATAATTTCAAACCACATGAAGCACTTGAGATTTTGAATCCAGAGGAGGCTTGGTATAGAGCCAAGCTTTATGTCACATTTTTAGGGTCTTAAGGATCCATCCTTAGGCCTTTATGCTAAAAAAGAAAATGAAAACATTGGATTAGAAGAGACAAACATTTATATTTAGAGGATATTGTGAGGACATGAGAGCTTATCAAAGTTTTGATCTTGATACTAATGAGGATATTTTTCAAAAAAATGTTCAATTTGATGATCACTTATCTCCTCATTATCTTTCGTCTTCTTCCATGCCTACTTATTATTTATCTCATCTTGAGGATACCTTCTTTGAGGAGCTCACTGAGGATTTTATGGATGCCAAAAGGATGTTATTCTAACTCATATTCTCACTATTCTCATAGTTTATGAGGGAATACCTTTCATACAGGATCTTCCACCCACTAGGCATCATCATGCACATTCTATAGGATAAATTTTTTTGTGTGAAGTAGTTAATGGGGATCCATAGTCTTTTTCACTGGCTCATGGGATACATGAGTGGGATAATGCAATGACATATGAGTATTATAATTTGATGAATAATAATACTTAGGATTTTGTCTCTTTTCCCATGGAGAAAAATATGGTTATGTGTAAGTGGATATACCAAACCAAATACACAACTAATGTATCTATTGAAAAGTGTAAGGATCATCTTGTTATAAAGGGTTTCTCACAAGTTGAAGGTATTGATTACTCTTATAATTTTACACCTATTTCCAAGATGGATTAAATGCACCTTGTACTTTTTATTGTTACATCATAGGGGTGACCAATATACTGGATGGGCGTGAAGATTTCCTTCTTACATGGAGATGTACAAGAGGAAATATACATGGAGCAACCTGTTGGGGTTTTTCAAGACTCTTCTCTTATTTTTAGATTCCTAAGGTATCTCTATGGTCTTAAATAGGCCCCTCGGGCCTAGTATGAGAAAATGAATTATTTTCTTCTATATACTAGTTTTGCTCACTACCACTTAGATCCCACAAGTATATCTCTAGAAAGTTGGTGAGTATATTTTTATACTTTTCTTGCATGTTAATGATGTAGATACTTACTAGAATATTTTATTCCCATAATAAAATATTCACGAGTTTATTTCCATGCAGGTTTGACATGACATATATCGGGTTGTATTATTTCCTTGGTTTGTATATTTCTATGATAGATTCAAAGATTCATTTGAGTCAACAAAAGTATGCCCATTATTTTCTTCAACATTCATATATGGCTAATTACAAGATATATATAAATAAAAACTATACAATAAAATAAATAAAGTAAAAAAATAAAACCAATCCTTCCTTTGTATATCCTTACAACCTGGATGAGAGTGTTGACTCTTCGAATGAAGCACCAAGCTTGTTAAATCTCTTGATAAATTTTTTGGATTCAAAAAGATGTTATTAATGGAAATAGATTAGTTATAATCAAAAAAATTAAATGGATGATTTGATTGTTTATTTTTGATCAATTGACAATGTAACAACTATCTAACATAATGAAGACATAAATCTCAAATCTTCCAAAGATGATAATTGAAGAATGAGTGATTATTTATAGATGAGGGAAGATAATCCCAAATCATTAATTTATGTGGTTAACTTGCACAATGTGAAGTTAAATTAAGAATGATTTGATTGTTTAATTGATTTTCCAATCTAATTGAGGAGTTGAACCATTGATTTGAGCTTGCATGGATGAGTTATTTTTGAGTTGGAAAAGGTTGCACATGATTTTGTATATTTATCATTAAATATTAATTACATGTCTTTTGTTTTATTCACCCAAAAAGTGTTGTAATAATAATATGATTTCGGAGGTTTAGTTATTTAATCCTATGATTGGGATATGAGTGTAACAAGGCCCATATAATGAATATTTAATAATTCGAGACCATGTGTGAGCGATAGGAATGATTGGGAAAGTTTCATGATGATACTTTTGTAGAATGTTAATAAAGGTTGTAAAATAGTGGAATATATCAAAAGTTGTTGAAAATTTGTTGTTTATTGTGAATTAATAGTAATATGATTTCAAAGGTTTAGAATGTACAATACTTTTAGGGTGTCTAACTTTTCCCCTCTTTAAAGTGTTATTATGAAGTAATAGTTCCTTAAAGATAGTATATGTGTGAATATCAGTGAACAAATAATAAATAAGTGTAGTGGACTACCTAATTATCCCCAGTAAAACATTTATATGTCTTAGTGTTTTGTATTGGTATTGAGGGAGTCCCCCTAGAGAAGGTGGGCGACGTGGAAAAGAGAAGGAGAGTTTCTTGATAGGAAGAAGGAGAATACTTATGATTCAAGAGTGATTAGAAAGGATATGTTGTTGATGATAGAAAAATGATGAGAATTATGTGATGAATGAATTATGATATTATGTTTTTAATGAGATGCATGAATTAATGTAATGAAGATATAACTAACATTTCTCATAGCTTGAGCTTCCATTCAAATTTTTTATATTTTGGAGCAACCTGCTTTTCTATTGAACATTAGAGTTTGAACCATGAGTATTGAAGAACCATGATGATAAAACCATTATGTGCGTAAAATAACACACATAAAAATAAACAATAAAAACAAACCCAATATACATAGTACTGTTGTAGTGCAAATGTGCAACAGGGAAATTGACAATTTTTGAGCATGACAATTATACCCCTGTGTTGAAATTTTCATGTTTTATCATTCCTAAGCACCCCAGGTAAAATCTATTAGTATTTTCACCCCCTATTTGATGTAAAATTGGTCCCCTATGTGATTTAGGAAATTCAATTTAACCCCCGGGTGATTTTAGGAAGTTCTAAAAAGATGTTATCTTCTGGCAATATTGGGAAGGGTTATCGTTGGCCTTCCCAAGACTAGATCAACCTCCCTAGAGTGGAACGAAAGGGAAAAATTTAACATGGAGGTGAATTTAAGCATCATTGAAATTATTTTGGAATGTTTGGGGAAGTTTTTAAATACTTGGGCAATCTAAATGAAAAAAGGGTTCACAAGCCTAAGCAATACACAAAGTAAAATAGTTCTTTGAGCTTCAAGAAGATTCCAGGAGCTCCTGGATAGAGTTAGGAGTAAAAAAAATATGGAAATATAATTGCAAGACCTAAATTATGGTGAAATTATACTTTTCACAACACTTTGGTGCATTAGGTCTGTAGGAAGTTTTTCTCAGGCACAAGTGGAGTACCAAATCACAATTCTGATTTTTAGGGAAAAATGGATGAATCAATACATGAGACCCAAAAATTGGATTTAAAATGCCATTTCCAATTAGGATCATATAAAATGTTTCAAAAGACTTCCATCGGGTGCTCAAGATATCATCATCACAAGTCACCCTCTTGGAGCATGTTCAAGACTTAGCCAAATTTTGAGAGGACACGTGTAAGATCCAAGAGCCTGGCATGATTTTATGTCCCCAATGTCCCTGAGGTAAGGTAAAAAAACCTTGGGAAAATTTAACCAGCCCCTATGTGACCTTTGGGACCCTCATGTGACCTTTTGACTTGACAGTTCAGCCCCTAGGTGCATTTTTGGAGCTCAAATTCCCTGCCATCGGATTGAAGACATGTGTCGGATCTAGAACCACTATGGAATTTGATGTCCCTCATGTACCTAAGGTTAAGGAAAAAATACATGGAAAAATTCACCCAAACCATATGGGGAGTCTATTGGTCATCCACATGACTGGCTTTCAGCCCCTAGTGCTTTTAGTGTTTTTTTTCAATCAAATCCCTTGCCCTCGGATAGAGTTAACGTGTGTCGTCCTATTACTCACCATGAAACTTGATGTCCCTCACATCCCTGAAGTAAGGGGAATCATTCATGAAAAATTTCACCCCACCCTCGCATGAGCAATTTTTTTGATATTCAAATTCGGCACTTAGTCATTTTTTCCCCTCATTTCTCGTTCATAACTCCTCACCATGCCATGGCTTTTCTCAAGCTTATCCAGACACCCAGTCCACCATTTCTGATCCAAACTAGATCCACCATGACCCAAAAATACTCTAATTCATGAAAACACAACAATATCAGAGAAAAGTGGATCGAAGAAATGAAGAACGGGAATAAAATGAAGGTTTTTGATGTATAATCAAGAAATATTCATATCTCACAAGATACAAGTCGGATCTAGGTGTCATCTTTTGTAGAATTCCAAATTTTTCAAGATGATCATGATGCAATAAATTAGAGGTCAAATGGTTCCCATAATTTTTTTCAACAAAATCCTCACTTTGTGCATCGACTCACATTCGTTGGATTTCCCATCATTCTAACAATGAAAATGAGCTAAAAACTTGCACAGAGCTCCAAATAGATTACCTATCGCAATGGAGTTATTTTTCATCATAAATGAAGACAAAAAATAGACACTGTAAATTTTAAGTGTATTAATGGTTGTGATGGTAGTAGCCGTCTTGAAGCCGAGTCTAGGTGAAAATTTTAAATTTTATTTCCTGGCATTCTAGTGGGAAAAATTATGTGAAATTCAGAGGATATGGTCATGACAATGAGACGATTCTAAAAAATATGTTCCATCACAAATCGAGCACTAGAAACACACTTTCTAAAAATAGTAAGTTTTCTTATACATGCTTGCTATGTTTGGAAAGTCATCATCAAAAGTAGTTGTGTCAAAAGCAATGTGTACCCAAGGTCACCAAGAAGCCAGAATGATTTTCTGGAGCAGAAAATAGTTAAAATGACCACTTACTAAAAATATTAAGTTCCCTATATGGGTGCTTACTAAAAATAGTAGGTCAACCCAAAAAGTGGATGAGGCAAGGGTAATGTGCACAGGATCGAATGAGGGAGTTCATCACATCATGATGGTCGATAAGAGGCAAAATCCACCTATCAATAAAAACAACATATCATACACAAGTTGGGAGTTACGGTCATCAATAGAACAATTCACCTCAACTTGGCGAGCATTCATGAGCTGATTTGAAGGATTTTTCACAATGTGTAAGGAGTTCAAAGATTTAGAGTTTCACTACATTTGGAGCTTTCCATTAATGAGGATCAATGGAATTCATCGGGAACAACATCTCCTTTTCTTCTTCTCTCTCTTTTTCTCTCTCCTCTTCCCCCAACTTTCTATCACTTTCCAATATTCTAATTTCACGTTGGGGTTGTACTTTTCATATGTTCTAATATTCCTAATGTACTAAGTCACCTTTATGTTATAAAAAGGGACTTAATATTATCCTAGGAAGTCAAAAAGTTTGAAGTTACACAAGGACATATAAAAATCCATTGGGGGTGAATGATAAGTCACCTCTCAATCTATAAATTATAACACCATTCCCATTTTAAAGGATTGGTCATTAATTTTGTAAGCTCAAGAGTGCATTCTACCTTGAGAGAACAAAGGATATAGTCAAATTCTTCCTTTCCCCACTCTCTATTTTTCCTCCATTCTCATAGTATGTACATCCTGGTTTAAGAAATAAATACAAGAAGAAGGAGTTTCAAGCCTTTTTTTAATAAGGGGTTTATTGATACTTTGTAATCATAAATTCCATTTGGTCTTATTGTTACACGTAAAGTTTTTCCTCCTAAATTTAATGCATGTGATCAAACTTCTAATTGATGTACATAGAAATATGATTTTCTACTTATAACATTAGTTGTCCTATCTAATTTCTCACTCCCCTTTCCCTCTTTACAGAAAAATTCCTCTCTTGCAGGTATCTACAAGCTTTTCCATAGGGTCAGTGGAGTGTCCCTATTGGATCCCCAATCGAAATACCACCACAAAAATCTACCTTATTCATGTGCATGTATATACGATAGTTTCACTGATTAAGTAGAGGCACTTAGATTCCCATAGCGTTGGTAAGATATCCACAAGTTTTTCCACTCGACAAATTTTCTCGCCAACATTTTTTTCTCCAACCGTGTAGGGCAAACTTAACAACATCTGCACCACAAATATGATTGCAAGGTCCCAAAATACAAAAAAAAATTGAAAAAAAACAAAAAGAGAATTCATGAAAATCCATTACTGAAAGATACGTTATCAATTCCTGCACGTGACCTTTTATATTCCATAGTGTCTTTTCATATTCCCACTTCAAGAATTTCCAAAATTTGTTTGAAAGAAGATACAATGGATTGAATAGATTGAGAGGCAGTGTTGTTTCCAATTTTGAGGATTTGCAAAATTAGAAAGAAGAAATTAGAGCTAATACATACTTCTTCTCTCAATCCTCCTTTCCATTTGGTGCTTTGAGTAGTTCACCTGTAAATACTATAAAAACTCTTGTTGATACTCCCCTTTAAATTCTCCCATTTTTCCATCACCATTAAGCATTGAGTTCCCGGAAGAAGAAGAGTTTGAAGAAGAATTTGTAGAAGAAAGGGCTGAAGAAGAAGTAGAAACAATGATGGTGGATGAAGCAGAAATACCTCAACCTGTTATTCCATGGGGAAGGAATATAGGCCCGCTTTCTCTTAAACCACCTCTCCATGATCTACCAACAAGTTCCCATAAGAACTTGCCAAAGTTAAAAGGTGACAAAAAATATCTTGAAGAACACATCGCTGCCTTCATGACATCATGTGGAATTCTTGGTGTCCAACATGAAGATGTTGCTATAAGATTATTCATGGAGTCCCTCCAAGAAAATAAGTAGAATGGTTCTACCTCCTGCTTACCTAATCCATCACTGGTTGGAATGACATCAAGACTTCCTTCGAGGAAATATTCAAATCAACTGAAGACTGTTAGGACCTCTTGGTGTAGTTGGCTCAAATGAAGAAAGGAGAAATTGAAACCATGAGAGAATTTTTGGCTCGCTTCAAACTATTGCTTCATAGGATACCGTAAGAAGATTCGCTATTTGAAAAAAATATCAAGATATTCTTCATCATTATCAATCATCAAAAGTAGGATATTTTTATGAAGATCCTAGCCAAGGAACATTGTAGAAGCACAAAGGATGGCCATTGAACTTGATGATGATATCATCCTCTCTAGAAAGATCAATAATTCATCAAAGGGAAAGGCCCAACATCCTGGAGATGAGAGAACAAATCCATCATTGCAAAAATTAGCAAATGAAATGGCGTCGTTGAGGAGGGAAATATTTGAATGAGTTTCTTCTCAAAGAAGCAACACAAATCAAATTACAAGATCACCCCAAAGGCTTGCCTTAGAGGCCCTACCCATGAGAATAAATTGCATATTTCAAGAAAGTGAAGAAGAGCTTGAACAAGAAAGTGAAGGTGGAAACTTCCTAGAGATCGATGAACTTGAGAATGATAGAAAAATCATATTTTTGAGTATTCCAGAGGTGATGAAGAAGACAAAGAGGATGCACCTAGTTTCTCATGTGTGGTATTCACTCATTCTCAATCCGAGAAAAGAGCATCTCCCTTCACTACTTGCAAAAGAAAAGAAGGTTGATGATCCTCCCGTGGCGATTCCAAAAACAAAATAACCAGATCAAGGATCCCCACTTCCATCTTCTATGAAGTATGAATTTTTAAAGCCTAACCTTGTAGCAAGTTAGAAGGCTCCCTCAATCCCAAGTAATTCTTATGATCTCTCTTCCAAGTCTAAATCTAAATCTGATCCAATAAAATCTAGTACTTTTAAATTTCCTAGTATACCTTTTAAAATACCCTCCATTCCCCAAAAATATTATCCTGCTTCCAAACCTATCCTAAATCCAAAAGTAGTCCCTTCACCCCCCTTATCTACATCTTCTCCCTTTGACTTCATAGAATATGTGAACAAATCCAAAGTGTAGATTACCAAAACTGAATTTTTGTGGACTCACCCTGAACAATTTGAGAGGTTTGTTCAATACACCAGGAGTGGTAGTTTAACACCCAATGATGAATCTCCTTGTTCTAAAGGAATACTACCAAACCCACCTACACCTCCCTCAAAGAACATGATTTCTCTAAGTGCATTAGAGAATGATAAAGTTGAGACTTTCTATGTCTCCCATATTTTTAAAGAATATGTTCTAAAAAATTGCATAATAGATTCTGGTGCCTCGAATAATAGCATTCCCGTGAAGGTTTCCAAAGCTATCAAACTTACCATGACTACAACCAGTGGTTCTTGTCACACCTTAGAGTCAAAAGAAGTCCCACTTGTAGGGAAGATCAAATATGCACAGGTGGTTCTTACAAGATTTGTAGACAAGAAAGTTTCAGCAATGATTTTGGTAGCAGACGTCCCAACCTCGTTTAGAATGTTGTTGAGTAGAAGTTTCAGTCAAGACTTTGGAGGGAAAGTTCAGATGAATTAGTCATCCACAACCATACCAATAAAGGGATACATGGAGAAATTTATTCATGAGAAGAAGATGAGGTAAATGGTATGAAATTCCAGAATCCCAAAAGCTAACATCTTGTATTAAGGTAGTGGGCAGATGAATCACTTTGTGGCAACCAAGGAGGAAGAGGATATCCCCATCTTGATAGGTTCAGACATGCCTTCCCAGAGAGATTTGGATTTTCAAGAATCATTGAGGAGATTCAAGTTACAAGAGGGTAGCCTTGAATTACCAGATGATGCAAACCATGAAGAAGAGGAAATGGTTCTTGATGATTTAAAAAAGAAGAAGTTTATGTGCTTATCTATGATGAAGATATTTTCTCATTCCCATTTGAAGATGAGAACCCCCTTGATCATGTCACCCAGGAAGAGACCAATCTAGTCTATAATGAGCCATCAAGAAATGAGAAATAACTATCTATACAAGGAATGCTAAGAGCCACGGAAGAAATAGAATACCTTGAGATCAGTCTTGAACTTTTAATGCAATCCATGACTGGAAGACATTCATGAAGCTGACTTGGAAACCTCAACTAGTGTGAAGATGGGCTATGCTGAAATAAATCTAGATGAGAAATATGATGCCCATTTCAAGCCAATGGTTAGTAGAAAAAATGCTGAAATTTAGGTATTTTCTTTCCCATTTGAAGAGGAAGAATATTTCCATGATGAACAAATTAAAGTAAAAAGTTTTAAGGACTTTGAAGTTGAATCTCCTATGGAAAAAGGAGTGATAAAATGCAGATGATTCCCAAGATGATGAAGTAATCCCTCTAGATAGTTGTCTTGAGCTGTAAAATAAAGATTCTTCAAAGGCGTACAAAGAGGAGCTGCATGAAGTGATGAAGCATAACTCTGTGCAAGAAATCTTGGATGCGGAGAAATTGCGCAAGATCCTGAGCTGATTCTTGATCTCTTCACTCGTGCCATGGACATACAAGAAAAGTATGAGGTTTCATCCAATCCTTCCGTTAGTAGTGCTTAAGAATATCATAGTGAAGTAAAGGAAAAGGATAAGTTTGACGTTTCTCATGAAAAAGATGTCAACGAGCATAGACTGGAAAGAAAAGAATCTAAAATTGTCAAGTAATTTGAACAAAAAGCAGCCCTGGGGCAGCAATAGTGTGCTCAGTGAAGAATCATCTATGTGGATAAATGTAGAATGTAACTAGCACTATGAAACCAATTTCAAAGAGGATGAAGGAAATGGAATTTCTAAGAGAAGGCATGAGCATCAAGAAGCTCATGTAGACTCACTCATACCAAGTACATAGAAAATTGTGAAAGCACCTGGATTCCATAAAAATTAAGGAAAGGAGGTTACTTTCTAGAACTAGTCAATGACTTCATAAAACAACATCACTCAGTGTTTCCCACTCATGGGTAACTTTTAAGGAATGTAAAGTACTTCATTTAAAGTGGGGTTTCCCCTGCCTTGTACCATAGGTGATTTGTAGGTGTGTTCCCCTTTCGATGTGCATGTTTCCCTTCCTGTTGTGTGTGTCATTTCCTTTTGTGTGTGTGTGTGTGTGTTTCCTTCTTCTCTCTTTCTCTCTTATTGTAAGTTGTACATGACTCATGAGGCCCAATGGATAAGGCACTGGTCAATGAACTATATGGTCTAAAATTGAGATTTTGGATTCCCATGTCATGTCTTCACTATGCTCATTCCATGCCATGTCCCCAAGCTAGAACTAGTTGTTGTCATGAAAATGTGCAGTAGGGAAATTAATAATTTCTGAGCACGAAAACTATACCCTTATTCCAAATTTTTCATGTTTTATCATTCGTAGGCACCCCAGGTCAAATCTGTTAGTTTTGTCACCCCTTATTTGATATCAAATTGGTAACCTAGGTGATTTAGGAAGTTCTAAAAAGATGCTATCTTCTGGTAGTATTGGGAAGGGCTATCGCAGGCCTTCCTAGGACTGGATCAACCCCCTAGAGTGGAACGAAAGGAAAAATTCAACATGGAGGTGGATTGAAGACCTTAGAAAATCATGTAAATGATTTTGGAATTTTGGGGGAAGTTTTGAAAGACTTCGAGTAGTTTGAATGAAAAGTAGGGTTCACAAGCCTAGGCAATACACAGTCTAAAATAGTTGTTGAGCTTCAGAAGAAGCTTTTGGGAGCTTTGGATGGAGTTAGGAGTAAAAATAAACATCTCTAGAAATATAATTCCAAGCCCTAAATGATAGTGAAATTATATTTTTCACATCACTTAGCGCATTAGGTTTTGCAGGAATTTTTCTCGAGCACAAATGGAGTACCAAATCACAATTTCATTTTTTCAAGGATAAAATAGATGAATAGAGACATGAGACCCACACAATTACATTTAAAATTCCATTTTTATTCAGGATCATATAATGTTTTTCTAAAAACATCCATCTGGATCTCAAGATATCATCATCACAAGTCGCTCTCTCGAGCATGTTCGGACTTAGCCACATTTTGAGAGCACACGTGTCAAATCCAGGAGCTTGGTGGGATTTTATGTCCTCGTCGTCCCTAAGAATATGTACCAAAACCTTGGAAAATTGTACCCAGACCCCATGTGACCTCTAAGACCCTTATGTGACCTTCCAACTTGACAATTCAACTCCTAGGTGCATTTTTGGAGCTCAAATTCCTTGTCGTCGGATCAAAGACATGTGTCAGCTCTAGGACCACCATGGAATTTGATGTCCCTCACATCCCTGAGGTCAAGGATAGAAGACATGGAAAAATGCACCCATCCCCTATGGGGAGTCCTTTGGTCATCCACGTGACCGGCTTTCAACCCCTAGTGCTTCTAGTGTTTTTTTAAGCAAATCCCTTGTCGTCGGATCGAGGACACGTGTCGTCCTCTTACTCACCGTGGAATTTGATGTCCCTCACATCCATGAGGTTAGGAAATCATACATGAAAAATTCACCCCACCCTTACATGAGCATTTTTTTTTTGAATATTCAAATCGACACTTAGCAGTTTTTCCCCCTCATTTCTCCTTCACAGCTCCTCACCATGCCATGGCTTTTCTCAAGCTTATCCAAACACCAAGTATGCCATTGCTGATCTAAAACAGCTCCACCATGACCCAAAAATAATATACTTCATGAAAACATAGCAATATCAGAGAAAAGTGGATCGAAGAAATGAAGAATGGGAAGAAAATGAAGGTTTTTTGACAGATAACCGTGAAGTCACCCGATCAAGAAATATTCATATCTCACAAGATACATGAAATATTGAGGTTTCGTCTTCTCTGAGACTTCCAAATTTTTCAATATGATCATGATTCAAGAAAAACAAAGTTCAAATGGTTCCCATAATTATTTGTTCCAACAAAATCCTCACTTCATGCATCGGCTTACATTCATCGGATTTCCCATCATTCCAAAGAATGAAACAAGCTAAAAACTTACACATGAGATCCAAATGAAAAACCTATTGTAATCAAGTTGTTTTAATCAAAAAAGGAGATAAAATATAGACCTACAAATTTTGAGCTCCATTAATGGCCACCATGGCAGCTCCGTGCTCGAAGCCACTACCAAGTGAAAATTTTAAATTTTATTTCCTAGCATTCTAGTGGGAAAAATTATGCGAAATTAAGAGGATATGGCTGTGATGAAGAGACGAGTATAAAAATATGTTTCATCACAAATCAAGCACTAGAAACACACTTTCTAAAAATAGTAATTTTTCCTATACATATTTGCTATGTTTGGAAAGTCATCATCAAAAGAAATTGTGGCGAAATTAGTGTGTACCGAAGGCCACCAGGAAGCCAGAATGATTTTCTTCAAGTAGAAAACAATTAAAATTACCACTTACTATAAATAGTAAGTTCCCCATACTTGTTGCTTACTAAAAATACTAGGTCAACCCAAAAAGTGGCGGAGGTAAGGGTAATGTGGACAGGATCGAATGAGGAAGTTCATCGGATCACGATGGTCAAGAAGAGGCATAAATCACCTCTCACTAAAAATAGTATATCATACATAGGATGGGAGTTCTAGTCATCACCGTAATAGTTCACCTCAACTC
Source organism: Taxus wallichiana var. yunnanensis (assembly GCA_018340775.1). Classification (NCBI taxonomy): domain Eukaryota; kingdom Viridiplantae; phylum Streptophyta; class Pinopsida; order Cupressales; family Taxaceae; genus Taxus; species Taxus wallichiana. The sequence continues at coordinate 83,390,536 of CM031243.1, forward strand.
AAAGTGACCATTCATGAGCTAATTTTAAGGAGTTTTCACGGTGCGCAAGGAGTTCAAGATTCGAGTTTCACTACATTTGGAGCATTTCATCAATGAGGATCAACATACTTCATTGGGAATGACATATCCTCTTCTTCTTCTCTCTCTTTCTCTCTCCTCTTCTCCCCAACTTTCTCTCACTTTCCAATATTCTAATTTCATGTTGGGGTTGTACTTTTTCATATGTCCTAATGTTCCTAATGTAATAAGTCACCTTTATGTTATAAAAAGGGACTTAATATTCTCCTAGGAATTTGAAAAGTTTTAAGTTGCACAAGGACATATGAAAATCCATTGGGGGTAGACAATAAGTCACCTCTCATTCTATAAATTGTAATTCCATTCCCATTTCAAAGGGTTGGTCATTGATTTTTAAGCTCACGATTTAATTATACCTTGAGAGAACAAAGGAGATAGCCAAATTCTTCATTTCCCCCACTCTCTATTTTTCCCCATTCTCATACTATGTACAACTTTGTTTAAGCAATCAATACAAGAAGGAGTTTCAATCCTTTTTTGACTAAGGGGTTTATTGCTACTTTGTAATCATAAATTCCATTTTATCTTGTTGTTATGTGTAGAGTTGTTTCCTCCTAGTTTTAATGCATGTGATAAAATTTTTAATTGATGTATACAAGAATCTGATTTTCTACCTAGAACACTAGTTATCCTATTTAATTTCTCACTCCCCTTTCCCTCTCTATAGACAAAGTACTCTCTTACAGTATCTGTAATATTTTCCTCGGGGTTAGTCAAGTGTCCCGGTTAGATCCTCGGTTGAAAGTCCACCACAATCCACCTTTTCATGCATATGCATATAGGATAGCTACACTAGTTAAGTAGAGAAACTTAGATTCCCAAAGCATTGGCAACAAATCTACAATTTTTTCCGCCCAAAAATTTCTTTCCAACAAGTATATGTATATACTAAGGCTATAAATAAACCAATATGTAATCTAAATACTTGTAATTAGTCAAAAAGGAAAACAAAAGACAAAAATTAAAGCAAACCCAATATACATAGTAAGAGTGTGCATCATGAATATGAGTGATTCAAGATCATAACAAAATACATGTAATTTCTCAAGAATAAAAACAAAATTATACAAATTTAATTACAAAAAAATAGTTATGCCCCTAATGTGTTCCATAGTGATGATTAAGTAGACTTGGATGCCCCCAAGAAAAGTTACATGCAAGGAGATTAAATTAGATTGAATAATAGGATCAAGTGACACTCTTTTTGGATCTTATTGAATATTGATATGAGATTTAAAGGTTCATTTCCCCAAGAAAGTATCTATTCAAGGAAGAACATGAGAAACGGGATTTCCCCAAGTGACGATTTTAGTTAGGATTTGATTTAACTTTCCGCCAAGTAAAGATATATGATAGGGATAAGTTGATTGTGATAGTCATTGGATAGTTTAGAGCGATCGTTAAGATAGGAGTTAAAATTTGGATATAGTTGAGTTGCGTCAATAATTGCTAGGATTTTGAACATTTTTAATAGTTTTAGTATTTTGAATGATGTTTTGATTTTTTTGGAATTTTGAATTTTCTAAATGTTTTTGGATTTTTGAATGTTTTGGATTTTTAAGGATTTTGTAATATATGTTTTTTCTATTTTTACTTGATAAAGGGTGCATTGTTTGAACCCATGTTCAAACAATTGTAAACATTTCATTCCATTAGAAGACTGTATATGATATAGTTATATTATGTCTAAATCCACCCTTGACTCGTGCAAGTAGTAAGATGTGGGGGTCAACACACAAGAGATAGGAAGGATGTAAGAAAAATGATATAGTGATGTGAAAATGAAGATGATGGATGTAAAGACATGAGGTTAACAATGGTCCATTTGGGAAAATGTGACGCATATCCAATTAATATTATTTGACCAATTCCAAGATGATTCACTTTATAGGTTTTGACTAGACTTAGACCCATTGATGGCCTACTATTTGGTAATATCTAGTGTAAGGAATGGTTTTCTCTCTTAACATGAGAAAATAAATTGATTCTTTGGATTTTTTATGATTAAACACTTTTGATTTAGTTTTCTGAAGGATTTCTATTGCTTGATTGTTTTTGTAATGACCCCTACATTTTTTCCCATACCACTTGTAAAAGGTAAGGGTCCAAAACCAAATACAAGATTTATATGAGTAAGGGTACCTTTATCTTTTAACAGTATCATGCTACTAGTAAGAACTGTGGGCTCGACACCAAACACTGTGAAGGACGAAAGTAATAACAATTTTGAATTTCTTTCTTTTGAATTTTTGATTAATTTTTCCTTGTTTTTTTATTGTAATTATATTGGAAAGATAGTTTTCCCCCAAATATCAGCCCCAATGATGTGGATCTACATTCACTTACAAATAATCCACTATGTTAGAATGAGCTCAACAACTCAAAATAATCCTTAAAAGCTATTTATTTCTTCAAGTCAAGAACCTCCTAATCAAGAAAAAATGAGTTTATAACCTTATTTCACTTAAAAATTATTATACCATATTACTATACCTTATAAAGAGTGAAATCAACCATCAAAATTATTCAAATCAATCAAATGTGTCAATTTCCTCACGTTCTTCCAAATATGCCTTCACAATGCTTCTTAAGATTATACCACAGGTGAGTTAGTGGTTGGATCAAACCACACCTACCTAGAACAAAAAAACATTTACAAGTATGATTTTACCTCCTTGAGGTTTGTGTGAAATTTTATACCTCAACTCCTTTCCTAAGTTTCTTTTCCACTACCTCTCCTTCTTACCTTGTCTAGACTCATAGCCACACTTTACAATTTATTTCGCCTTAACTTTTGATAGGTGCATTCACTTGACAAAATAAAAACCTTCTAGATTACCCATTATGATATTATTCTTTTGTAAAAATTTTCATAGTGGTATTCTTTACAAAACATTCCTTCAAAATAACTCTCTTATCTATAAATTAGGTCTTTAGTACTTCCAAATAGGGTTGTAGGTGTTTTTCTATCAAAATTTAAAATCCAACACAATTTTTAAAATTTTATTTTGGATTCACCTTTCTTACTCTACTATAGACATCCATTGTCAATTTTAAGGTTTAACTCACTTTAGAAGTGATCTAAACATTAGTCCCTCTCTCTCTCCAAAACTCTCTCCTAACTGTCTTACCCCTACAATGTCATGGATAGTAGAAAACGGAGATGGGTAAAGCTTTATAATGTAACCAAGAATTCAACAATACAAGCCCAGGCGCGCTGACACATCACTCAGCCTAGACTGAGTGCTCACCTGAAGTGTGTAAAGGTACTAGGACCCTCTCGTATGGTTATTGTTACATGATGTTAGCATGATGAAGACTTAAATCATTTAGATCTATGGCTAATATATCCTTCTATAATGCATATTCAGATCTAGATCTAGAACATAATAGACTTAACAGATAACCATAATGGAATCAAGCATGCAATACTGAATTATAACCATGATAACACCTTGTTTCAGTCCATAATCTCCATTATATTAATTGTAGTAAATACACAAAAGCTTCCTTACAATAACAATAGTATATGCTCATGCGTGTAACAGATCTAGTAGCATAATCTCACTATAACCTAGTTCTCACACCTATATCTATGCTCTCTCTTCTACACAATTCAATACATATTTATATGGGTGGGGAATTTACCTTCACCACTTATCTAATCCTAAAATAAGTCGCATGCTATTATTAGCCATGTCTTTATTACAAAAATAGGCTTACATGCAAGAATGCTAACAATAGATCTCTCATAGTCAACTATCAATTCTCCATTCTATCTTTAGCCTACATCCATGTAAAGTTCTTCATATCCGATCATCCAAAAATAGCTAATGTGTGTCATGCAAAGTCTCCAATTAGTTTGAGTGCTCCGCACACTATCTCCAAAAATAGATCCTCATCATGAAAATGGCTAAGTCTTGAATCTGTCTCTCTTATTTGCTCACGATCCTTTCTGATAATTACATGCCTTTGAATGTTCTCTGCTCTCCCATGTGAACCTTCTATATTTCCTTTGCTAGGTTCTAGATTCTGACTGATCAACATTACCCCACACTAGTTGCATTGCCACCCCGGAAATGGATTGTCTCCAAAATTAATCAAAGAATATGAATAGAAGAATAGAAATAATTTTGATGAATAAAATAATGTCTTTAACCTACAAGATCTTCATTTGCAACTCCTTGAATAACCAATTCAGGATAATATTCATTTATCTTTACCTCTAAGGAATTCCAGGTCATTGAGTGCAGCCTCTCCGCCTTCCCGAATATCCATTACAATTGAATATAATTCATCCCTTACAATATCTCCCTTCTCATTTTGTAAGACCAACATAATGTTGGACATGCAAGTCATTCTCCCTTCCAACAAGTCCATATTTTGAGCGATGAGTTTCCCAAGCTCATCCAGCCTTTCCTTGTGTGGTTCTTGAGCTGCTGTAAGGGCCTCACACTTCTTCTTAACAAGTGCTAATCATTCTGTGTGGCCCAATGTCTCATCTTTCATGGCCTTCAAGACTTCATTGTCTTCTAAAATGGTCTTATTCCTTATAAAAACTTCTGGTCTGTACAAATATTTAGTGCTTGATCTACCTTCTTTAGTTCCGCCTGTAAGCTCTGAAGTAATCCTTCATATGATGCAATCTTCCACATCACGGAAGAGTTTTCCTACTCTACTTCTTATGCTAGATACTTTGGTTCTGGCATGCACAGAGGTTCATCTTCAAGCACTAAGTCCACCAATGTAATGAAAAAATGTATTGCCAAAGGAAATTTCTTTGGTACCTTTGGATCTAAGTGTGGCCTAGCCTTCATGACATTGTCACCAATCTCCTCTGCCATGTTGATAAACACAACATTCTTCTTCTGTGCCAAGTATCTTTCCTACTTTAGGCATGTTATTTCCTCATCCTTAGTCTTGATCTCCTCCCTTAGCACCCTAATTGTTGTAGCTTTATCCATATTCTCGTCATGAGACTTCTGTCGAGACTTTCAAAGAAAGCATTTATCACCTGTTCATCTGACATAATAGTAGGCTTTACTATTATGTGTCTAACCTGAGGTGTCTTTTTCAACCTCCTTGACATGTAAGACTCCTCACACACATCAAATTCTGGTTCATCCATGTGCATGTGCATCAACCATGAAAATTGCTTCCTTGTGCACATTGTTTCCATATCTTTATCCATTAACTCCTAACCATACAACTCCTTTTATGTCATTTTCTCTATAAATGGGCATGGACGATTTTACCTATGTCCTCGGTGTAGCCCATGGCTGGTGGAATATATTCCCCACTTGTTATTCTTGATCTAGGATGCTTAGGAACATGGGCTTCAAGATTTAGAACTTGTGTTGCTATGTCCTGAGCAGTCTCAGTTGTTATCTTATATGTCCCCTTTTATCCCTCTTCTCCATCCTTCATTTATTCATATTTTTGTTCTTCCACATTCTCTTGAGGTGTAGGAGAATTGGGTACACTTTCCTTTGAATCTTCCACTTCCTCATTTAGCTTTAATTTCCTTCATCTTTTCTCATTTTTCTCCTTCTCGTAGAGATTCAAGGTGAATACTCGTGTCCTTTTTCTCTTGAATAATCTCTTGAAATGACACTCTCCTTGGATTGCATCCAATTCCTCATCATTCCCTCTTGTGTCTGAGGTGGTGTATTTATGTGCTCGAGTTATTCCTTATTTGGATGTTGTCATCTACCTATGTGTTCCAAACCACCACTATCTTCATACTCTCCCTCTTCATCATCTACTTGAATTATTTCCGTGGGCTTAGGCATTGGAATATTTTCCATTGTATGCTTACCCTTTGGCATCCCTAGGAGCGCGAACTCATTCTCCACATAATTAGTGTTCTCTAGCTTGGGTTTGAGTTGTAGAGTCTGTTAGTACAAAATCACAGCACCCCTAGATGCAGATCAGGCTTCTAGGTTGATCACTCAGGCATCCAGTGTGATTGCACAACATGGAAACCTCTCTCCAAGCGTGGGACTTGTGAAACTCGAGAGAGGAATCTCCAGAGAAGGTTGGGTCCTGCTCCTAAACTACCTGCCACAAGCTATTCCAGTGTAGGCAAGCTAATCTAATCCTAATCTAACAATGCCAAGGAGACAGAGAGAGAGAGAGAAAGGAAAAGAACAAAAGCCTACACTAAAACGGTGATACACCAGAGAAGGAGAATGTTGGACATCTATCAAAACTGCCATGGACAAAGAGAGGTGAGCAATGGGAAGGATGGACAGATGCATCACAGGCCCAAGGATAGATTTCACACAGAAAATGTCCCAAAACTCCATGAACACAGCTCCAAACCTGCAATGAACATTCAAACATGCACAAATACCTGCAATGAAGAGAGGCAAGAAGAGAACAAGCAAAAACGAGCAAGGATGGACAGATGCATCACAAAACACGTTTTGTTGCTCCAGAAGTTTACACAGAACATCATTTCAATAGTAAAAGGAAAAAAACACCATTACAGAGCAAGGAGGAGGTTCAAACTCCATTTTCAACCCTAGAGAAGAAAATAAGGGAGGGCAGAGCAGAAAATATGAACAACTTGTTATCCCTTTAAAATGAGCCAAATCTGGCTTTATACAATGCATGGGTCGAGCCCAGGAGACAGAAAACATAGGAAAACGTGTAAGCAGCCCAACCATTGACCAAAACACATTCTTCATTACAATCGGTGGTTGAGACATCACTTCTGGCCATGCTGAAGAAGAATGCGACCCATGTGCATTAAAACTGGTTGTTGAAACGTCGCTTCTGGCCATTACCACGCGTCAGAGCTGTTTCTCAATTTTCTCTCTCTAGACTACACCAAAATTTGAGATTGATCCCAGAATCATGTAGAGAATTTCATAAGATTTCCGTTGATATAAAGAACGTGCAAATCCAAGCTCTGGATCAAAAGTTATGGAGGTCTGAAGATTTAGGGCACAAAACAGGTGAAAACGTGTTTTGAAATCTTTCCCGCACTCTGCCACCTGGATGACACGTGGCACGCATTGATTGGTCGTGTGATTCTCTCTCCTCTACCTTTCAATGGGATTTCTTTTGAAATTTCCTTGTGGGCCCCTTAAACTTGGACACGTGGCATGCATTGATTGGCCGACAGGGGCGCGGGGCAGACCTTGGCTTTTAGCTTTTCGCCAAAATTCATGCCAAATTCTCTAACTCCTTCCCGAGCTACGCATTCCCTGTTCCATAGGACACGTGTCCTCTTTTGATTGGCTCGGCTGACCCCTCAAAATTCACCCTTTGACCTTTGGACTCTTTCCCCTGCGACACGTGTCGTGATCTGGTTGGTTCTCGGCCCTTTCGCTCCTTCGCGCCCTTCGCGTCTTTATGTCCTGGATGTCCCAAACTGCTTGGGCCAAAAACTTCAGTCTACTCCGAGATGGGCTTCCTCATCCCTCATTTTCCGATGACACGTGGTGCAATCTGATTGGATCTCGGATTTTTCGGCTATCCGCGCCCCTCGCGTCCCCTGCGGCCCCGGATGTCCCAAAGTGTGAAAAGTTTCCCATTCCGCCGAACTGGCCAGCTTCGCTCTTCCATTTGTCCCACTTGTCCCACATTGTTTCGGACTGAAGTTCTCCATTTCGGCTGATCCGGGGGTTCACGTCCATTTGTCCCAAATGTCCCGAGTAGTTAGTTGATTTTCTTCTCTCTTCGGCCGGGTCGGCTTCTCACGCCCCACGCGTCCTTCTGGTCTGACTATCCCGGTGCTACAGTTGTCTGTTTCGGGTGAACCGGCCGGTTCGGGTCCTTCGCGCACTCTTGTCCCACTTGTCCCTTTGCTGCTTGGGCCGCCTGCAGGCTTTTCGGCCGATCCGCGCCTTGGCATCCCAAATGTCCCACATTGTCCTAGGACAAGGACTTAGCCATTTTTCGTGATTTTTTCTGGCCTGAGCCTGTCTTCTGCAACTTTTTTCACATTTTCTCAGAGCTTTCTCTTTCCTTCTTTGGTCAGGGGAGTTAGAAAAAATCTGAGGGAACCCTAGAAACATGATGTTTGCTCTGAATCAATTATCTGCCTGGGACTTGAGAATTCTGATGCATGTTATCAAATTAACCCTGGGGGGTGAATTTTGGATAACAATTTGGCGACTCAGCGGGGTCATCTGGCTTGCTAGATGAAGTTACCAAGTTTACTAAAGCATCCATTGGGCATGGAGTCCTGAGTTGTAACCTACAACTGATCTGAACTTTGAAAACTTCCCTCTGAGCCACTTGAAACCCATTGAACCTGGAGTGTTCTCACCAAGATGCCACTGAAACGAATCAAAAGAGCGAACCAACAACACCAAAACTATGTACAAAATCAAAATCATACATGTCCCAAATGGAACATGCAGTGTGTGCACAAGGACTTCTTCTACTGAAAGCAAACCTACCCACTCTACTCTAATCGGAAGTAAAAGCAAGCTAAACAAACCCGCAATTGGTTGTGAGAAATAGCTTCCTTTCTCAAAAGTGGCAGCCATGCAATTGATTTGGCACTGATCATGGCTGTTTGGATGGATGGAAAATCAACAAGAAGCTGGTCTTCTATCCAAATCATCAAAGTATCAGCTGAAAACAAATCCAATACCTCTTTTAGTTGCTCTGCATTTGGATTGAAGAGGTATGGCAGCTGATCCTTGGTACTTTGTAGCTCACCCTCATGCTCAGAAGAAAGCATGACTGGTTATGACTTCTCCTTTGGCTCCAATGAAGCCAAATACCTGATTGGGCAAGGTATGGTCCTTTGAGTATGCCCATTGCTGTGATTTTCAACCCCAAGAATGGAGTCTTCTTGTAGACCTTCTTGAATGGATGGTGTGGAAGAAATGGTGAAATTCCTCTGTCCTTTCTCTTCCTCCAATGAAGAACGTGAAAGATTAAAATCTTCCAATCTTGATTCCGAAGAGCTATTATAAGATGCTGGCTGTTGTAAATGAATGCCCTCCTTCATGACAGCAGACTCAAGTGTTTGGAGTGTGGATGATGAAAGAGAGAAAGGTGGAAACTCAACCGGCTCTTCTCCATCAAAACAGTCCTCCAAATCTGACAGATAAACTACCTTATTGCTGTCCTGCTACAAATATTCAACTTCCTCCATGGTGTCTTCTTGATCTGTAACTTGACCACCATGGTTTCTTTCTCCCTTCAACATTGAGTTTGAGAGGTCAAACTCCTCTTCAGCACTGGAACTTGAGAGAGGTGAAGTAGAAAGAAGAACTGAAGGTTCTCCTGTAGCCTGCTTTGTGCTCAGAGCTCTTGGATCTGCAATTTTCTCCCCCACAGCTGGAATGTGCTCCTCTTCTTTTGGATTTGGAGCAGCTTCTCCTTCCTCCAATGTTTGAAGACAATCTTGCTCTTGATTGAACTCTTCCTCCAACATGAAGTTTTTCAAGTCAAACTCTTCAATCTGCTGCTCTAGAGGACAAGTTGGGACTGCAAGATCTTCTTCTTCTGCTGCAACAAAATCAGCCCTGGCCACCATTTGTTCAACCTTAGCCTCTTCTGTAGGTTTAACCATCAAGGGGATCTTTTTCATCCCAAATCTAAGATCCCAACTCTTCAGACTTTGAATTTCTTCATCTTTGTTTGGCTTCTCTTTTTGCTGTTGTTTTCCTTGACTGAATTCTGATTTTTATCCTCCCAACATGGATTTGGGAATGCAAGAGGAGGGATGGGTTGTAACTCAATTGATTTTACAATTTTTTGTGGTGGTGGAGGCGGTGAAACCTCTTGTTTCTTTGGAGGAGGGGGTATTTCTTTTAGCTCTTGTGGAGAGGATGACTGTTTGGAAGGAAAAAGGAAAGAAGAATTGAGGTGTGGTGGAAGACTGAGAGGTGGAGACATGGGATCAACATTTGGGACAACAGATGGAGAGTTTAAAATTTGCAAGTCCAAATGAGATGATGCTACTTGAGTAATGGGAAGAGAAAAACCAGATGATGGTGTAGAACTTACCCATTGACAAGGTTGTTTAACACCGAATGTATAGGCCTCTATTTCTCATTGTCCATTGTGTAAGTTGGGGCAGCATCTTTATCATGAAGTCCAGCTTCTCTTGAGGGCTGAAGTGTCTTGGAAAAGGGCCTCCCCATGGACAAGGAGTCCTGCAACCAATTCTGAAAGCTCTCATCTGAGCTGTTGCTCTGGACTGCACCATCTTTGCCTCCATCTTTTGGATTTTCTCCAACAGACCAGCATCTTGGATCTGATGGTCTTCATTGTATGCATACTCTTGCTCTTGGAAGGCTCCATAGCCAAACTGACTTTGGCACTGCTGCTCATATGGGTATGCATACTGATCTTGAATCTACTCAAAATGTTGATTTGGAGGATTTGTAAAACATGTTGGAGGTGTGATATACTGTTGTTGTTGATGTGAATTCCATGATGGAAATGAAGTCATGATTGCACAACTTCATAGAATGAAAGAATGATGGAAGAGATGGAAGGAAGAATGGATAGAAAAGAATGAAAATGAATGGAAAGGAAGGTCTGCAACTTCAGAGATGGGTTGTTGACCAGATGGAGTCGCCAGATGTGTTTGCAAGTGCCTCCAAAGGCTGAAATCTTCACAGGAACACATCAACCTGCAAAAGATGAAGTGGAAGACCTCTAGAGTCCCACCGGGCGTGCCAAAACTGTTAGTGGTCGCACGGTGGCTTAAGATTTTCTATTTGATAATGAGACACCTCTGAAAGATGAAACTCTAACTTCTGTGATGTCCCACCGCGTGCCAAAACTGTTAGTGCAAAATCACAGCACCCCTGGATGCAGATCAGGCTTCTAGGTTGATCACTCAGGCATCCAGTGTGATTGCACAACATGGAAACCTCTCTCCAAGCGTGGGACTTGTGAAACTGAGAGAGGAATCTCCAGAGAAGGCTGGTTCCTACTCCTAAACTACTCCGCCACAAGCTATTCCAAAGCAGTGCAAGCTAATCTAATCCTAATCTAACAATGCCAAGGAGACAGAGAGAGAGAGAAAAAGGAAAAGAACAAAAGCCTACACTAAAACGGTGATACACCAGAGAAGGAGAATGTTGAACATCTATCAAAACTGCCATGGGACAAAGAGAGGTGAGCAATGGGAAGGATGGACAGATGCATCATAGGCCCAAGGATAGATTTCACATAGAAAATGTCCCAAAACTCCATGAACACAGCTCCAAACCTGCAATGAACATTCAAACATGCACAAATACCTGCAATGAAGAGAGGCAAGAAGAGAACAAGCAAAAACGAGCAAGGATGGACAGATGCATCACAAAACACGTTTTGTTGCTCCAGAAGTTTGCACAGAACATCATTTCAATAGTAAAAGGCAAAAATGCCATTACAGAGCAAGGGAGGAGGTTCGAACTCCATTTTCAACCCTAGAGAAGAAAATAAGGGAGGGCAGAGCAGAAAATATGAACAACTTGTTATCCCTTTAAAATGAGCCAAATCTGGCTTTATACAATGCATGGGTCGAGCCTAGGAGACAGAAAACATAGGAAAACATGTAAGCAACCCAACCATTGACCAAAACACATTCTTCATTACAATCGGTGGTTGAGACATCACTTCTGGCCATGCTGAAGAAGAATGCGACCCATGTGCATTAAAACTAGTTGTTGAAACGTCGCTTCTGCCATTACCACGCGTCAGATCCATTTCTCAATTTTCTCTCTCTAGACTGCACCAAAATTCGAGATTGATTCTAGAATCATGTAGAGAATTTCATAAGCTTTCCCATGCTCTGAAGATTATGGAGGTCTGAAGATTTAGGGCACAAAACAAGCAAAAATGTGTTTTGAAATCTTTCCCATGCTCTCCCACTGGATGACATGTGGCATGCATTGATTGGTCATGTGATTCTCTCTCCTCTACCTTTTCTTTGGGCTTTCTTTTGAAATTTCCTTGTGGGCCCCTTAAACTTGGACACGTGGCATGCATTGATTGGCCGACAGGGGCGCGGGGCAGACCTTGGCTTTTAGCTTTTCGGCCAAAACTCATGCCAAATTCTCTAACTCCTTCCCGAGCTCCACATTCCCTGTTCCATAGGACACGTGTCCTCTTTTGATTGGCTCAGGCTGACCCCTCAAAATTCACCCTTTGACCTTTGGACTCTTTCCCCTGCGACACGTGTCGTGATCTGGTTGGTTCTCGGCCCTTTCGGCTCCTTCGCGCCCTTCGCGTCTTTATGTCCCGGATGTCCCAAACTGCTTGGGCCAAAAACTTCCGATCCACCCGAAATGGGCTTCCTCATCCCTCATTTGCCGATGACATGTGGCGCAATCTGATTGGCTCTCGGCTTTTTCGGCTATCCGCGTCCCTCACGTCCCTGCGGCCCAGATGTCCCAGTGTGAAAGTTTCCCATTCCGGCTGAACCGGCTGGTTCACATCTTTTTGTCCCACTTGTCCCACATTGTTTCAGACTGAAGTTCTCCATTTCGGCTGATCCGGGCGGTTCGCATCCATTTGTCCCAAATGTCCCGAGCAGTTAGTTGATTTTCTTCTCTCTTCGGCTAGGTCGGCTTCTCGCACCCCGCCCGTCCTTCTGGTCCGACTGTCTCGGTGCTCTGCAGCTGTCTATTTCAGGCGAACCGGCAAGTTCAGGTCCTTCGCGCACTCTTGTCCCACTTGTCCCTTTGCTACTTGGGCCGCCTGCAGGCTTTTCGGCCGATCCGCGCCTTGGCGTCCCAAATGTCCCACATTGTCCTAGGACAAGGACTTAGCCATTTTTCGTGATTTTTTCTGGCCTGAGCCTATCTTCTGCAACTTTTTTCACATTTTCTCAGAGCTTGCTCTTTCCTTCTTTGGTCAGGGGAGTTAGAAAAAATCTGAGGGAACCCCAGAAACATGATGTTTTCTCTGAATCAATTATCTGCCTGGGACTTGAGAATTCTGATGCATGTTATCAAATTAACCCTGGGGGGTGAATTTTGGATAACAGGTACACAAGTGTTCCTCCGTGTCCCCAACTACCAAGCTTACATGCTTCATGCTTATAATATCTGAAATAATCCTTTCAATTTAGACATTTTGCCCTAGATATACATACTTTTTCCTCAGAGTGTGGTAGTCGCAATATACCTTGTCTACATTGAAGGCTAGGTGGCGCGCATATGAAAACTAGTGAAATGATTCCTGAAATATATTACCGTGAAGGAATATGGTAGTTTTCACCATGGGCCCTAAGATCTATCCTTCATCACAAATAGCGTGATGCAAAAATTTTGGTATACGAAAAACTAAACTATCTTACCCACCACAGAAGGAAAATCCTTGGGTATGCATCACTCTTCTTCAAAACTGTGTGAAGTATATCATACCACATCTCTAACCTCTTCTTGAATGTTCCACTCATTTATCCATCACACAAGTACTTTCAAAATCTTTCCGATGTGACTTGTGTTCCGTAGGGTACTCCCAAATCTTATCTTTTGGCCCATCAGGTAACCCAATCTCCATAAATACTAAAGACAATAATACAACACCTATCTCGCACTTCTTCAATTATTGTCTTTGCTATGTGATCTAAAATATTGTAGACCACTCCTTGAGACATTTTCTTTGTGATGTGCAACCACATTGTGTTTACCTAGGACCACCTTCCTTGGTCATTCAACTTTGTTACAAGATGTGCATCTTCTTACACTACTAGGTAATTTTTCAATTTGTCAATGTCCATGCCACACAGACCTTTAGTATACCCTAGATCTTTCCTTGTCTCCAAGATTTTAGCCTTATCAGTTAAATCACTATCTAGATCCAACCCTGAGGCCCTTAGTCTTATCATTGTTGAAATCAAATAAGTTGTGATTCTTACCCTCCATTTGGTGAAGTAGAAGAAGTCCTCATGGACTCTTCTCATCAACCACCGATACAATGGTTCATAATTTCCAAAATATGGTAGCTCATACAACTAGTATACTCCATTCTACTTCAACAAATTTTCACCCGCGTCATCGTATACTCGACATATCCTTTGTCATGCATTTTTAATTTTTGTGCTTAGCAATGAATCGAGCTCCTTCTTATTATCTGATGTTTGATGGTTGTAATCATTAATTTTACATTGGTGGATATGGGAATCCCATTTTTGTCCCATAATCACGCCCTCTGGATATTGAATTTCTAAGAAATTACTCTCGGGAGTAATTTCTTCTTCCACTTCAACCTTCTTCTTCTCTTTATCTCCTTCTGCGAGTGCTTTCTTTGGTGCCATTTGAAAAAAATCTATCTTTCCTTCCCTCTGTAATTGAGCAATTCAAAACCCTAGTTTAAAACTCAGTGCCCTAGTGGAAATCACATGCCCTAGCTCATGTGTAACACGTGTGATTCACTCAAACCCTTCACCAATGGGAACACAAGCTTCTCCTGCACACAACCCTTCTCTCCAAATTTGGTTTCACACTCTTTGCACCTCAACATGATTTCTTTGCATGTGTTGTAATTAACCCTTTTCAAATTCTCTCAATTACAATGGTAAAAATGAACTCGCATCCCATCTTTTTCTAGAATTTCAAAATTTATTACATTTATTGCTCCACCTACCAACAATCCTCTCATTAATTTACCAATTTCATTATTCCCATGTGTTACATCTTTATTCCGAATCTAGAACCTTCTAGCACACCCTCCTACCTTTTGGCTACAAACTTCTCTTCAGCGCACTTCCATATGCCTAAGTACCTCATCACTGCACCTTCCACTTTGTAGTCTTTCTGGCCCCTGCTTACCTCATGTTATACTTGTTTCTTCATGCCTCTCTATCTATGATCCTTGTGTCTAAAGTAAATCTCTCTTGATTTTCAATTCTCAACCCTTGAATGGAACCCATAGATAGTTCCTTTCATGTGTACTTATTTTCAACAAGATTTGTACACTCAATATCAACAACCTACCCCACACTAAGGGTATGTATACATCTCTCGTGCATAAAAATTCTTTAAATAGGAATTAGCTTCTAGTGCGTAAACAAAATTATTACAAAAACACACCAACTGAATTAATAAAGCATTGTGAAAAATAAGGAAACACATTAAGGTAATGAATAATTGAAAACCTAATCTAAATGGAAACACTGCCTTATTACAAACACCAAGAAGACTTATTTATAGTAGGGCTTTAGCCTACTTCCGTTGAAGTAACTAGGTAATTGTATTCCATAAAGTATGTCTAACTCGACAAGCACATGTTTCAAGTATGTAAGTGAGAACATACGGCCCCAAACAATGTACCTTGAGTTTACCTAGATGGCACAAAACTTAGAATCATAAAGGAGCACCATCTATCCTATCTCCAAATTTTTATCCCTAATGTGCCTATCATGCCATGCTTTCTACCTGGACTTCTCTTGTTTTTGACTCCAACATGTTATGGCTCGTTGCTCATATAATTTGATGAAATTTTCAATCCATTATTCTAATGATTTCTCGTCAGAAAGAGCTCTAGCGCATGTTATACGCAAAGAAGGTAACATAAATTCCATAAGAAGAACTACTTCTGCACCAAACACTAACTAAAATGGTGTGGCTTTGTTTAACCTTTTATATGTTGTCTGATATGCCCGAAGTACTGTTGATACTTTATCATCCCAAACCTTTCTTCCAACATCACATATTTTTGTCAATTTCTAGCTCCAAACTTTGTTGAAATCCTCAGTAGTCCCATTCTCTTGAGGATGATAGGGTGTAGTCTTATGGTGTGTAATCATGAATTCATCCAATAAAAGTTTTATTAGCTCATTAAGAAAATGTGTGCCCCTATTATTGGTCAAACTTAAAGGAAATCCATACCTTGTAATAATATTTTCCCAAAGAAACTTGGTTGTTGTAACCACTGTACAATCCTTTGTAGGTGTTTCTTCTACCCACCTTTTCAGATAATATGTGCAAGTTATGATGTAGCATGATCCAGATCTAGATGCAGCTAGTGAAATAGGACCCACAAAATCTATAGCCCATTTCTCAAATGGTTCTACACTAGTAATGGGTCTTAGAGGCATTTCATCTCATTGACCTAGTTTCCCAAGGCATTATAAATGATCACGTGCCTTACAAAATTCCTTACAATCTTTATATAGGGTTTCCCACCATAATCTAGTGAGAAGAATCTTGCACACATTGGCCACTTGAAATACCACCATGAGATTCTTCCATAATATCTATGTGCTCATGTTACAATATAGAATGGTGCAGTACTTCATCCCACCTAATTTGTACAGTCACCATTGATCAACATATAGGGGGCTGCATGTATAGCAATTTATTTCATTGCCAATGATTTAATTCCTTCTGGTGCCATACATGTTCATAGAAATACATCAATTTCCTCTAGTTACGATGGTGCTCGTTGTAACCTGTATCACTATGCATCTAGAATGGTATTTTTAATTTCCTGTGCTTATTTTCCCTGATATTCTAGATAGATGGTTTAGTCCATAATTAATTTTCTCGTGGTTTTACCATAACTGTGAAATCAAATTCTGAACTAAGAGCACCTATCGACATATGCGCCTTGTAGAATAAGCTTGTTTACCAAATACTTCAATGGCATGTGATCTATATAAAAGATGAATGGTGTAGCTAGTAGGTTATGTCAGAATTTATCTAGTGCTTAGATCATTGACAAATCTTCACTCTCTGTAGTTGTGTAATTTTGTTCTCCGTAAATCAAATTTTTACTAGCAAAATAGATAGGATGATCTACAATACCTTCTCTTGGTTGAGCCAACACCATGCTAATGGCTATGCCAAAGGTGTCAAAATGTACATGAAGTGGTTGGTCCCACAAAGGAAAATGTATAATAGGCATGGTAGTAAGTTTTTCCTTTAATGTCTCGAATGCACATTGTTTCGGTTCTCCCTAGTAGAACGTACCTTTCCCTTTCAATAACTCTTCCAACGGTGCAGAAACTTTGGCATATCATTTGGTAAACTTCCTATAATATCCTATATGACCCAAAAATCTACGCACCTCACTCTGAATGGTAGGCTCTCTTAGGCCTATAATGACTATAACCTTGACTAGATCAACCAAAAACCTTCCTTACAAATTATGTGTCCTAACAATATCCCAAACGGTGTAGAAAATATGCACTTCTTGATGTTCAAAGAAATACGTAATTGTCTACATTTTTCAAACATTAAGCATATATTTTCACAATGATCCTTAATTAATCCATACACCATCTAATCATCCAAATAAACCTATAAGAAGTTGTGAATAAATTCCTTGAATTCTTGAACAACTATGCGCAAAAATACAATAGGCACATTTTTCAGACCAAAAGGCATTACAGTATAGGTAAAGCTACCCCATTCAGTAGTAAACATAGTCTTTTCTTGATCCTCCTGGGAAATCCAAACCTGATGATACCCAAATAATCCATGTATAAAAAATAGATTTCACACCTGCCACACCTTCTAGTATTTCCTCAATGAATGGTGTAGGAAAAGGATCAGTCACACATGCAACATTCAACTCCATGTAGTCCACACAAATCCTAATGTGGCCATCCTTCTTGATACTGATCACCATTGGACTAACCCATTTTGAATCATCAAGGGGCTTTATAATTATAGACTTAAACATTTTTAATCTCTTTTTGACCTTTTCGAGCAAGTTAGGGTTCATCATGTAGTGTCTCTTTCTAACTGGGTGCACACGCTCTTTAATCTTTATCTTCATCTCCCCTAATGATTCATGCATGCTTTTAAGTTCATGGTACCCCCTATGGAATAAGTCTTGATAATCCCTTAGTAACTCTATGATTTTTATGAATTCATAGTCGACCAATAGTCCCCAAGTATAGCTTCCTTAGGCTCAAAGATGTGACCCAATATTCACCCTCTTTGTCTTCATAGGTTCATGATAGGCATGTGTGGTCATATTTGCATTGTCCAATACCTCACGCCTACCGTTAAATGGTTTACATCTAGATTTTTTACTTCTTCATCATCCACTAAGTAGACCATTTTTATTTTTTCTTTCTCAAGGCAAGCACATTAAAGTACTATTTCATCGGTCTCTATTTCTTCAACAAGATGTGCTCCTGAGTCTCCTTTATCCAACAACTCCTAAAGGAGTTCTTCAACCTTGGCACTATCTCTCATAGTTAAGCACTTTATGAATTTTAATGCTTCTTCCATCAGAGGCTTTGTAGAGAAGAATTCAAATGTATGGGCCATTCCTGTAATTAAATCTTGCCAATTTCCAATCTCTCTATAGAGTTCTGCATATACATACCAATCACGCACACACCCTTGTAAAGTGGAATAAAACTTGTGTACCCATAACGAAGGTGGTAAATCTTCCTTCCCTTATTTCTAGAGTCTCTCACACTTTTGAACGTAGTGGTGGACTGGTTGATTACCATGATAAGTATTTTTAGATTAGGTGCATTTCTCCAGAAGAACCTATTAGGAAGAGCAATTCTAATTTCATTCCATCCTACAAAATTATCCTTGTGGGCCACCCACCAGCATGTTGTTGTCCCACATAATGTATATGCTAGCATATTTCTTCTTTCTAATGGGTTTATCCACTATTCCTCCATGGCGTGTAGGAATAACATAGGATCCCCTTCTCCAAAGTGTAACAAGGTACCAAGTTTTTACGTATCCTCCTGACATACCACGGTTTGCAACCTCTAGGAAATATGATCTTTATTTCAAGCCCTACCAACTCATAAGTGTTATGAGCCCAATTATCACAAGTAAAAATTGTAGTATCACTAATAGATCATGCATCCTCCCACTAAATTATTCCTTCTTTACATGGCTTAGGCACTTCTGGATCCCAGATGGCATGTACATAAGTCCTATTCAAATATTCTTCACTTAAGGGATCAATATAGGGAGTAGAGTTTCCATTTGTTAAAGGGATGATAAATCTCTCCTCCTTGTTTTCAAAACTGATATAACCTTTTTTGAACCAAAGATCAGCATTATTTGCATAGCACCAAGGATGCCCCAATAGATTTGGGAAGCTATCTGACTCTGCCAATGACTAAATCCTCAAAGTCTCCAAAGTGAACTTGGCTCATTGTATGGTAATGGATGCATATTTCAAAACTCTGATGGGAGTGGCCTTAGTCCAATTAGCCATGAATAATACATTATAGGATGGATGCAATGGGGATCTCCCCATTTGTACCCATGTATCTAAGGTAAGAACATTGACTTCAGTGCTTGTATCAATTAGTATATTACTCAATATCCACCCATCCACAATAGCATTCAAAGTGATTTCCTTATCATAATCTAGGCTATGAGGGGGAAGATTCACATGCAAGATCTGCCATCCAATCTCAATACTTGCGTGTGGAGTGTTTCCCTTTAACCAATCCCCTAATAATGGAATGATATTTTTCTCGCACACATTTTACACACTTCTTTTGATTCATCTATATCAGTTTGGGTTTTCTCCGATACTTCCTTTTACTCCATCTTCTCGTGATTTCTATTTTAAGTCAGATCTCACCACTGAAGATTCCTAAGAACTTCCATGATTTCCTGATAAGTCTCCTTTTGATGGGAAAGATATGGGTACAGTGATGGTAGGCTTCTACCGTAATGCTTCTCCGGCACATTCCACCTCGGTGTGGGTCATGATATTCACTTGTAACACCTCATACTCTACTTCCAACTTAGGCATCCATTGATTTTCAACAACGTGATGTATCCTAATGATCCCTGCTCTTTTGTTTTCTTGTTTATGTTTCTTACTAAGATGCTCATACAAATCCAGGAACTCCTCATAGCTATGATTCTTTCCACAAAAAGAACATGTAATATTCTAAGGACATTCACGGTTGTAGTGATTAGGAGATCTGCATGTATAACATGTTCCATGAAGGAACTAACTTCTTCCACTAATATGGCCTCATCCTCCAAATCCACCATAGTATCCTTGACCTTTGCCAAAAATGCCTTCAAAACACCCTTCATTCTGATCATAGTGTGCCTAATTATGAGCTCAGTTTTGATGCTCATTCTTGCCCTTAGAGTTATCTAAAAATCTTGTCTGTCATACACCAATATCTATAGCATCATGGATCTGACCAATCAGTTGATAGTCTTCCATGTCATGAGTCGTGGACCTACAGATTTTACAGTAGCTTGAAACATTCTTCCTTATCACGCATTGTAATAATGGGCAACGAATAACATCATGGTTTAAATGGCATATCTCACAATCCAACAACAATAAGCATACTGATCTATGAGGACAACTATCCTTTTTGTGACCTTATACTTCACACTCTATGCACCAAATCCATATGTGCATCTCGTAATAATGAATTTTATGATAATTTCTCCAACTATTTTTCTTAGCTGCAACTGTGGTTCTAGAAATGGGCTCACCCCAAAGATCTATGCTTCTAACCGCCTCAAGCGTAAGGCTGCTTCAAGTGCTTCGCTTGGATCAGTGTATGTCTCATGTGATAATTCCCTCTTAAAATGGGTAATAAAATCCCCAATGAACCACTATACATGCTAGCTTGCGTGTATGTTATAATAAATATTATATAGTAGTGTTTTAAAATGAGCATCATACTCTCTAACACTCTTAGTAGTACCTCACTTAATATCCTTGAGTGCACTTATAATCTTCTTCTCAAACTTAGGGATGTGAAAATATTTAAGGAATGCATCTTTTAACGTTGTCTAGTCTATGCAAGTTTGATCAGGGTCAAAATTTCTATACCAATTGTGTGCACGCCCTTGTAACGTATTTAGCAAATTGGCTTTCCCTATGCTCGGACACCATGATTCCTTTTGTGCGCCATAGTATTTCACACATATGCACATTTTCAGCAACATATTTTTATGCCCCATATATTATAGAAGACAAAGAGACATCTCCATGTAAATATTTTGGGGTTAGTATGGGCCTTGCCCACCTAATCCAGAACCTCTTCTGTTTCCTCTCACCAGTTCATTTACTGGGAGATAGAGCTACCTAATCCCCTTGATCCCGACAAGAGAACCTGAACTCTACCCCGACCATCTGTGATAGATTACTACTCCTTGAAGAAAGTATAAAAATATGTGTGCCTAAATTCTATGTAGATGATACACCCAAAAAGTTACTCCCATATAACAATGAAGCCATTTGTGTTTCCATCGTTGTGCCTCTTATAAGACTTGCTCCTACTCTCCCACTTCTTGAATTATCTTGTTGATTGTTTGTTGTACTAGATGTTGGAAAACCAAGTGCAAGGGAAAGGTTTCTAGGTGGATTCAGATGTGTTCCTATGGCCCAGTTGTCTCTCTGCTAGCGCACTTTTACATGAGGCCGAGGAGGGTTCCCTATCATGTTTTCCCAAATGGGGGAGTTCCTGAGGCTCAAGTTCCATGTCTTCTGCGTGAACTTCCACTCCTTCTCGAACTATCTTTCTCCACAATGCCAATTGTTCTACAACCTCTTGCTACTTCTCTACCTCCTTCTCACACACCTCATTATACTTAAGACACCTTTCCTCTCTCTTCCTTTCTTCCGCTAGGTCTGCTATTTTTCACCAAACCTTCTCCTTCCCCTACGTGTTGTGCGGTTTAGTTTTCCATTAGTTTACTCTCCAAATTCAAAGTTACCATTAGGATCTTGATCGCCAGTGGAATTCCTTATAGGTAAGTTCCCCTTGGATATCATAAAAACTGGAATTCAGCTACCTCTGGGCACGAATAAGTGGAAATTGAGATATAACTATTCAAAACACCATGGAATGATGTATCCACATCTCGAGTCCAAATCGAGATCAACATCATAAAGGGCCTAAAATTATTCATGCATCTAGACAAGTGTGCAATACCTCCAATTCCACTTAGATGTATATGAAATCAGCCACCATATAGTTCTAGTGGAAATATAGCGAAGAAGCTCTCATATAAATGGTCATACATATTCATTCCACACACACGCGTGTGTTAAACCTAGATCAAGTGTTGAACCACCGTGCTTATTATTCTTCCATATCGTGTATCCACTCTTCAACACTTGCTAAGGTCAATCGATGTGTATTCATCGTGAACCATCGTGAAAAAAACTAAAAAAGAGGTCTCGCAATGTAACCAATGATGTAGCCTAGAATTCAACAATACAAGCCCGGTGTCTTGTGAGATCACTCACCTAGACGAGCGCTCACCAAGCAAGAAAAGGTACCATACCCCTCTTTAGGGTTGCTGTTACAGGATGTTAGCATGATGAAGACTTAAATCATTCAGATCTATGGCTAATATATCCTTCTACAAAGACATATTCGATCTAGATATAGAACATAACAAGCTTAGCAGATAACCATAACATAATCAAACATGTAATACTGAATTATAACCATGATAACACCTTGTTTTAGTCCATAATATCCATTATATTAATTTTAGTAAATACACAGAAGCTTCCTTACAATAACTCATGCACATAACAGATCTAACAACATAATCTCATTATAACCTAGTTCTCACACCTATAACTATGCTCTCTCTACTACACAGTTCAATACATATTTATATGGGTGGGGACTTGCCCTTCATCACTTATGTAATCCTATAATAAGTGACATGCTATTATTAGCCATGCACCGTTACAAAAATAGGATTACATGTAGGAATCCTAACAATAGATCTCTTTTAGTTAACTATCAGTTCATCATTCTGTCTTTAGCCTACATCCATGCAAAGTGCTTTATAGCCGATCATCAAAAATATCCAATGCGTGTCGTGTAAGTCTCCAATCAGTTTGAGTGCTCCACATTCTATCTCCAAAAATAGATCCTCATCATGAAAATGGCTAAGTCCCAAATCTATCTTTCTTAAGAATTCACGCGTGATCCTTTCTGATACTTCTGTGCCTTTGAATGAGCTCTCGATTTCCCACCCAAACCTTTTGTATTTCCTTTGCTAGGTGTCAGATTCTAAGTGATCAACACTTTCCAATATCCAAAATCACTAAGGGTAATGTTTCAAGTTTATTTTTTCAAAATTCATGAACTAATTCAACCTTTAAGGCCTTCAAAAGGCTAATCACCACCAAACCCTAAGAGGGTTTTTGAGTTAACCCGAGTAGGAGAAAATGTTTACCAAGAAAAAATACTCACCTCTTCATCTTGAAACTTTCACAATGGACCCATTATCACTTATTTATCCTTCTAGAATTAATATTATATCTTGATTATATCAATAGTCCCGAGGTTCAATGAATGTACTCACTTATTTGATCGGTAAAGAAGGCTTATGATTATCTTGAGAATGCAAATAGAGAATTTATATTAAATATTTATTTAAACTTATTGAATTAAATTCTTCACCAATTGTCACTGGTTATCCAATAATCAATACCTTATTACTTGAGCCTATATGGTTTTAAACTCCAAAAACATGTTTTTATCATCACGTTCAATGACTATAGCAGGTGTTTCAAGATAAAAACTACTAAATAGCTTGTATTCCCCCAATATATTTATCCAAAAATGCAAAAATTACTTAACAAGGAACTTAATTCTCTTACCTAACCATTCATGCCCTAAATTCTCATGAATCATACATCCAATATTCATATATTTCACAAACAAAAATTCACAATTTTCCAAGAAAATAGTCTTTAGTCTTCCTTTATTCATTGGAGCTCCTTTACAATCCTTGACCATCCAAATTTGATGACCAAGTTAGTTATAATTAAGTATTAAATATTCTCTTTATCACTTATAATTGAATCTAGGTCTCATAAGACCTCTCAAGTTACATGGTTGTATTTATTACGAGCTCAAAGACCAAATTTTAGTCTAGAATCTTTAAACCTAAGAACTAGGTCATAGATATGACTTGACTATGACTCATATACCTCAATAGGACCTCTCACAACCTTAACACCTGTTTTATTTCTCCAATATCACATCCATACACTAAGAACAAGCCAAATTTACCTTAAAATTCAAATTTGCACTTTTGGAGGGAAAATATATAATTCAAATTTGTGAAGGACTAAATTCAAACTATCACCCCTAGATGAGTCTAAATGACCTCCTAAACCTACAAACACACTGAAAAATCAAAATTTGATGTTGCAAACCATAATTAAATGTTGGGACTAGATTCTCCTTCATCACCCACATGACTAAAAGGACGTAAGGGCTCGTCACCTTAGATTGAGATGGGTGGAATAAAGATCGAAGTGAAAAAGTTTAGTGTATTCTTGTTAAGGAGAGAGCTTATTAAAAAGGAGGATTTTCTATCAATAAGCTTCTAGATAAGAATTTACGTTAAAACATGTATAATGGAAGAATAGAGAATAGGGATGAGATACACAATACCCCACATGAATAAGATTAACCTACATCTTATAGGTGAAGAGTGTGAATATATGATAATGAAATGATAGAGATATATGCCAATGGATGAAATAATTAAAATTATTTGTACAATTAACCTACTCTAGTGTGGGGAGTACCTGTAAATAATATTTTTGCTTCTTCACTTTTGACTTTTAAATAACACTATGATGAGGGATTTGATTTCTATTTTTTACTTTTTGGTTTTTATTGATTTTTCATGGATAATTAGGGTTTAAATGTAATCACATTCTGGAAGAGTTCCATGTTTTTAAATTTCGATAGGTCTTAATATATGAGATGCGAGTGGACAAGGCCTAAGTCAATGGTTAGTTGATTTGATTAGTCTTAACTTTACAAAACTTGGGCGTATGAAGTTCTAAGTAAATAGTGTGGATGGAAAGGTTTTCAATGAGTAGGTTTGTATTGGCTAGATCATCAAAGAGGCCATGTGTGGATAAATGTAATGTGTAATTTTAATTTTGGAGTTCATAATCTCCAATACATTTTTCAATGATATCTAACATAGGTGAGGAGAAGATGTTGATGGAGTAGAATATATAGATGGTTATGGTTGGAAATTAATATCAATGTAAATTTTATCCTCAGCCATGAATGGAATGGCATGAGGAGTGAACTATTGATCTTCAGATGGGTCTTCAAGGCATCTTAATGATTTTGTAAAACAAATATCCAATATTTCTCTATTTTTTTATAAGTACCTTTTTGATTATTGAGGAATTTTTTTATGATGTTAATTTTAAATATCATGAGGACCAAATGATAAGATTGAATTATTTGATGAAAGATTCATGATTAAAGATTGAAATGATTATGTATTGATACCCTTAGGAACACACACATTGTGGAGTGCACATGTAAGGATGTCTTGAAATGTAGGTGTTGTTTTGGTCATATCCATGAGAGGGATTTGTGTAGATGCCTTCTTTGATTGTTTGATAATGTCATGAGAAACAAACGAAGACTTTGCATTGGATGGATGTTGTGAAATAGTTGTATACTTAGTACTTTGGACATTTTAGGTGCTATGGATGGTGTCCAAACCTTTATTTTTAGTGTTTCTATAGAAATTATAGGGGTGTCGATTTTGATGTTATACATGGTGTTAAGCGTAAGATATAGCAATGAAAGGATAAAATCAAGCTCAACATTGTTTGATGATTGACCCTTATCTTTAGATTTTTCATTGGTACCATGAGTTGTAAAGGAGTCCCGAATCACTACTAATTAATATTTTTTTGGATTTATTAGAAGTGTCTTCAACTTCAATTTGTCTATTGTTAAGTAAATATTTTATGTAATGAAAATATTTCAATAATGATAGGTAGAATGGGCATTAATGGGGGTATTCACAATATTATGATTCTTTATACCATATAGGTTTTGGTTTCCCTTCTTTGAAGGATCCTATGAGTGGATAGGTGACCATTTTAGCACTTTATAATTGACAAAATATACTAGAAAGACTTTCTCTGAGAGATTTGAATTATCTTGTTTTAACTTCACGTGGAGTATTTTCTTTACTAGAGATTATGATTGGTTATTTTTTTAATTTTGTATTGACTTAGGAAGCCATATGAGAGATTTGTTTTGAAATCCTTTATAGTTTTTAAACAAAGATTCACTTGATGTGTTGTGTGAGCTCACCATTGTACTAAAGGTAAAAACCAAAAGTAAAAAGGTGGTTTGTGATATTGATGAATTTGATTCAAAAGATTTCTCGATCAGAATTTATATTTTATTGATTTGCTTAAACTTAGATAAAGTGAATATCTAAAAGTATAAGACTTTGATTTGGTAGGATTGATTGATTTTAGAGTCTCGATTAGATGGATTTGGGTTTTCTTATATTTGAATAAAATGAATCTCCAAATTCTAAGGCTTTGATTGATAGGATGTGACATGCTTATATTTGGAAAAAATGAATGTTTGAAAGATAAGGATTTTGATTGATAGGATTTGATAGGATTAAATTTGGATAAAGTGAATATCCAAAAGATAAGGATTTGATTAATAGGATCGATAGGATTAAATTTGGATAAAGGTGAATATGCAAAACATTAGACTTTGATAGGATAATTTTGATTAAACCAATTTTCACTTGAATTGGAAAAAATATATTTTGATTTAGAGGAGGATAAGATATGATTATTGTTTGATAACTAGTTTTCTAATTTTTAGGATAAAATAGGATTGAATGTGGATAATATGAGACGTGAAACACAAACTACTTTGAAATAATAATCTAAATAGTAACATAAATGGTTGGCCCTGGTTTGTAAATTTGTATAATTATTTGGAAAATTCACTCACCAATACTTGTCTCAAGGAGTACATGTACCAAAAAAATCATGGCTATGAAGTATACCCCTCACTCAATTAATAATAGGGCCATCACAATAATACTTTTGGTTTTCCTCATGGGTAGTACTACACAATTAGGATGGGGAACTACTCATTTCATCGGATAGTCCTCTTAATGTGCTAACTACTTTAGGGTTCCTATAGTACTCCTCATAATGAGTTTTAGGGATATGCCCAAGTAATTCACATAGTTAATTAGACATGTGTTAATCCTTATTCAACCATGCAATGTAAATGTTTTGTTTATTAAAAATTTAGAAAATTTTGATTTTTCATTGGCAAGCAAGAAACTTGCATGTGATGTATTAGTAGTTTTTTTCTTGATTCATAAATATAAAGATGTTATTAAGAGAAGAATTGTTTAATAATAAAATTTAGTAGTTATCATGAAAACATAATGTTAGAAGAAAATATATAATCGTGGTCATTTCGAGTCTCAAGATCACTCAAGAGTGAGAGAGAAGAGAATACATGGATTTTGATCGAAATAGATGTTATAAATGAAGGAAAGACATGGGAAATAAATAAAATTGATTATAATTGCTATTAAGAAAATATTTAGATTAGAAATTGAAAATGAAATGAAATGAAATATTTTAAATTTTCATTTTTGATAGGGTTCCTTGTAGAAGGCATAAATTTTCACTTGTTACTCCATTTGAGGTCTTCTTTATATAGTTGGAAATATTATAATAATATATATCATTGAAGGGGATTAGAGCTTTATATATGTTTATTTTATACCAAAATCCCTCGGTAAAAGATCAAAATGTTGAAATAAAGTTGCAGAAAAAAAATTGGAAATAAATAAATATATAAATAAAATTCAATCCTATTTTAATGAGTTAGAATTCAAATCGAAGTCAAAAATTCACAAAAATAGTAGGGGAATAAAATATTCTATAAAATTTTGAGAAAATCAAGTAAATATTACCACGAAACACCAAAGACACACCTACTATGACACTAGTATATCCAAGAGAATGGTAGTGCGTATACTTGAATGGTATTGCATGTACTTGAATGGTAGTGTGTGTACTTGAACCATAACACATGTACTTAAATGGTAGTATGTTTACTTGAATGATAACATGTTTACATTAACAAGTAGTGCTTGTACTTGAACAATAGTGTGTGTACTTGAATAGTAGCGCATGTACTTGAATGAAAGTGTGGATACCATGAAAATATCACACATAGTAATATGGTATCACATGTACTACGATAGTATAATATGTAGTAGGATGGTAGTGTAAATTACGTATATGCTAGTGCAAATTTTGTTGTGGTAGTGAAAGTAACATGTAGTTTGCTCAAACCAAATTAAAAAAATACCAATTTCACTAATTTTTTTATACCGCTTGCTTGCAATTTACTCCATGATAATCCTTGAAAATTGGTTGGTTAGTCTAAAACAACAAGAAGAATATAAAAAAGTAAATTTCATAAAAAATGATTAAGAAATGAAAATATGTGGGTTTGTGTCACATCCTGCAATTTCAGTCTCTTTCGTAGGAAGGATAAGTCGTAAAATGTTAAATGGTTTACGAGGGAAGGGGGTAAAAACACTTTTATGTAGCTGATTATGCTACTGCACATGAATATTTATATATTGAAAACAATATACACACTTACACATATTTGTATACGCAACAACGCAACAATGTTTTTCATCCAAATGATCGTAAAGTACTTAACATTTTACAAATTATTATTGTTTCACTTTGTTGTATGATTTTATTTCTTACTTTACTATGGGAAATCATTCTTAATATCAATGTGTTGTTGGATTGTTGTACTTTTAATGGAATTTGGAGTGCACCTTGTTAAGATGTGTGTTATGGGTTACTTACCTTGCATTTCTTTGGGTGTAATGATCTTAATGCTTGAATATATTTCTTGGCTAGTGTACCTTTTATTGATCTTACAGTTCACCTTTCTTGTTGGAAAGAATAAATTAAAAATATGGTAGATCTAACATATTTGCAATGTATTATTCGTCATGCGGAAATAATGATAATTGATTAAAATATACTAATTCCTTTGATATTGTGATGGTCGTAGGCCATAGATTATCATGATAATATTCAACAATGAGGAGGTAAAATTAGTGATCGTATAAGGTAAAAATGCAATGCATTTAGAGAAAGTTAAATTGATGGTAATTCTAAGGATCTTAGATTATTTACGTATGGATCATAATGGTTATATTATTACGTATATATTGTGTAATCAATGATTGGAAATATCATCATGCAATTGATCAAACTTGTTGGTTTGCATATTGTCTTATAGTAATCATAACACCAAGCAAGGAAATATTTAATCATGTTATTAATGTTGGCCTTAGATGATAAAAAGTAAGATTAAAGGGATAAAATTGTTGATGGTCTCGCACCATGGTTTTGGAATTTGATTGTTATCAGATCAAACTCATTTGGCATGGGATTATTAAAACAACAAGTGTCATATTGTTGAAGGTGATATGAGCCTTAAACATGCTCTAGTGGTTTTTTATTATTAAAATGACCAAGAGGTATATGTTAGTAAAATTAAATGAGGCCACTACATGGATTTATAGGAATTAATGGGCATTAAACCCCCTCAAAAAATTTGAAGCTTATTCATGAAACCACCATTACATGTTAAGTTTGGTTTCATTTTCATGGTTCTAGTTTTGTGAAGCCCATTTTGGGCGAAGCCATGGATCAAAGTTAGATTTTATGTGTCCCGATTGATCTTGAGCTATCTTTTATAGAGTAGTGCATGTTCGGTTTGGATCAAAGTTTGGTTGAATTATTATTTTATATTTTCATCTAACTCGTAACATCGTTATTTTAGTTTAATGGCTTTGGAATTCTATAAACTTGGGCATATTTTAATTTGTATAAACCCGAAATGAATGAGGGTTATCTAGGGTTTGAATTCATTATTATCTATTTCATCTTGGGTGATTTTTGAAAAGAAATCATTGAAGATCTATTTCAAGACTCATTTGGAATGATTTGTAAGAAATCGAAAAAAGACTTGAAGTTTCTCTTACTACAGGCATGAAATTTCTTACTTTATTTTTGTCTATTACATTATAACCTAAATGTATTTATCCCTATTTTCTTGATATCTATGACTTAGTAGAATTTCTTCCATGATATATGGAACTGGAGTTGATTTTGGGTTCGAGTTTGAATAGAAAATAGGAGTCTAGTTTGACCGCATATAAATGTACTTTATTTATTTGGGCATCTTTTTTTAAAAAAGGGTATTAAGGATTGAATTATTAGACACCTAGTAAATGGTTCTATTGTTTTGTGTTAAGCTGGATGGAAATGTATTTTTATGTCTTCAATCCATATATGGTCATTGGCGACTTGGAGTTGTGGGGAAACAAATAAAAGTATGACTTTTGTCATATAATTGGGTTGTTATTTATGCATCCCTTGAGACTCATATTAGGAAAAAGAGATGGTAGTTATTGTTTATTGGTTTCTTCTTATATTGTTAGTAATTATCTATAGGAATGTTGGGCTCAAAGTTATTTTGTTATTATGTCTATTTACTCATGTATTATATCCTCCTTGTTAGAGATATGCTAGGATTTAGGAGATCAATATTAGATTTTAGGAAATTGATCTCAAGAATGAGAAAAGTTAAATCAAATGCCCTTTAATATATCTCTATGGTTAGTTCTAATAATTTTTGGTAATATAAATTAAATAAGTTATGTGAATCCATATCAAATTATGTATACTTGAAGATTAAAATTGTGATGTTGGAAACATGGAGTATTTTGATAAGATTTCTTCAGGGTTGTTGGATATGTATAAATTATATAGTAAAAACAAAGTTATCTCGATGTATCTTAAGTAAAAGGAGTTAAGTACATTTAGTTTGTAACGTAATAAGTTTGGATAAATGTTATGATTCCATGTCATTTCTCTTGAGTTGACCATGTATAAATTATTATTTTCAACTTATAGGTTTGTAAGCTACTAAAAAATGGATAAATGATTGTTTTGCAACATGTTGTGATTATTACTATTATACGATTTCATATGAGTGTAACTAATAGAGTTGTACTCGATATCAATGAAAGGAAGGAAATATTTGTAATTGTTCAAGGAAAATATGCCTGTTGTATTATATGATTATCCTTTGAAAATCACTTGTAAATATGTATGGAGGTTATTAATCATGAATATTAATGATTATGGTTCGTATTATTGTGTTTATGGTTTATGATATTTATCTATTGATGTTTCATCAACCAAACATTCATTGAGAATTGATGTTTAATGAGTTAAAATTATTGTTTTGAGATATCTTCATAATCTAAAAATTGTGTAACGAAAGTAGTAATATAATCAATGAAATATGAAAAGGATACTAAAAGAGATAATGAATTATGATGTAATTTTTAAGGCGATTAACATGATGATAAATGATAGTGTATAAGCATGAATAAATAAGATACCATCATGCTACATTTTTGTATCGAAATATGCACTTTTATGAGTAACTATTTTGATCATATGATCAAACCCGATTCCATTGTATCACAATGTGAAGGTAGTTACGACATCATAGAAAAAGGAAGTATGAAATTACATTGAGAAAACCTAAAATAGTACAAATGTACTTGTTTATCTTAAGTAAACTAAACAGACCTAGTATCTATTAATAAACATTAAATATGTTTAAATAATGGATTGTAATCAAAGGTAGGAATTGTGGCACATCATTTGTGTCATATGAATAATACTCGTACCTCTTTGGTATGGCTATGAGGAGAGGTATGGATGCATGATGGATTTGGTCATTATGTGAACGTAAATTTTCCTATAGGGATCCCAAAGTGATGTGGACATGAACGACATGACCCAAATGGAAAGTTATGATATATGTAGCTTCAAAGATTTAAACTTATTAATTAATGATTAATTAAGAAAAGTAACATTAAAATTAATAAGTAAATAATGGAATATAATCTTGATACAATGTTGAAACGGTTGTGTGGTGAATAGAAGGACAAGTTTCAAGTGGCTTATGTGCAGTCATGAAACTAGGATTGTTAAAAAATGCTAGAAAACTATGGCCATAGTATTGTAAATGACCGATTATGTTGTATGTCACTTGTTTCTTCTTTTAACTTTTTTTGTGAGTGGGAGTGAAGTAGTTGTATACCTTCCTAGCTGACACTAAGAAGATGTAGATGATTCTCTATACTTATAAAAATTTCTAACCAAATGATATACTGGGTATATTGGCTCACAAATAGTATATGAGGGGGATCAATTAGGATCTGAAGTGCTTGTAGTTTCATATGGTTATCATAGGTTTACAATATGGATTTTGGAATATTAAATCAGTATGTTAGATTAATATGTTGTGTGTTGATAATAATTAAAGGCATAGTGAGATGGATTTTTATCGATGCTGTTAAAATCACTGAAGGAATCAAGATAATTAAATGGGTAAAAAATATCACTTAGTTTGATGAAGCATAATATGGGTGTTACAATTTGGT
This sequence comes from Taxus wallichiana var. yunnanensis, assembly GCA_018340775.1. Lineage (NCBI taxonomy): Eukaryota > Viridiplantae > Streptophyta > Pinopsida > Cupressales > Taxaceae > Taxus > Taxus wallichiana. The sequence continues at coordinate 83,422,863 of CM031243.1, forward strand.
ATCAGAGCTAAACGTTGCAGCTCTAAAATTAATGGGTTATTACACTACTTGAATATCTTAATTTGTTAATTGAATAAAATAGATATGTGAAGGATGTACCATGGAAAATGAACTAGACTAGGTTATGTTGTAGGTTCAGAAGTAAATAAGTTAGATAAAACTCTAATAGTCCTTCATGACACACGAAACTAGAAGGTTCTTTGAGAGGATCTTATAAAGTGTGAAAATGATCACCCAAGTAAAACAACTTAAACTTATTGGCTGCAATAAACAATGAAAACACTTTGATTTTTGAACTGTCTTTAATGGAAGGATTTGGAATTGAAATCCGATGATGAAATTTAACCCCAAAAGGGTAGAAAAATGGATAGGTATGGATTATCCATTGTAGAAGAAGTGTTCGAAAATACAAAAAGGCTTTAACAAAATTTACAGTAAATTACAACTCGTAAATAGAAAAAATAATAAAAAGTGCCTCAACTCTTTTTCACCTAAAATTTTAGGGAAAAGTGACAGTGTTTCACCACAAATTAGAGATAAAATAGATAATAGGTAAGGACGAGGAGGAATACCTATGATATTCGAAGATAGGTTGTGCGTGCATTGAATGTTGACCAAGATGATTGTGAAGAGCTTCCCTTTGGCTAGGAGGAATGACCTGAAATAGAATGCAAGACCACAAAATATAATTAATAATATCGGTTGGTGGATTGCCTAGTAGAAGCTAGATTCGAGAAGCGGGTGCTTCCTAGAAGGCTATTAATCCATGTTTTAAAACAATTTAATGCTAATAAAGAACATGAAATAAAGAGACCTACTTTAGTTGTATAGTTTAGGTATCCTACACAAAAAGAATAAATCAAATATAGTCTAATAAATGCATGCAAGACTAAATCCAAGAAGGGTAGTAGGTGGTTGATGGTATGTGGGTGTGAAAGAAATTGTAAGTAAGGTCTAGACAAGATTTAGTGAGGTTGTGATTGCATAGAGAGTTGGGAGGTTTGGATGAGGTTGTGGGATTACTAGGGCAGGTCTCGAGAGATCATAAGAATGGTATTTGGGCAAGATATGGAGGTTCTTGTGGGAAAATGGTTAGATGGAGGTGTTGTAGGAGAGATCTGGGTATGAGAGGTGATAGAATGAAATAGATAACTAGTAAATAGATCATCTAATGAAATACACAATCTTTCATTCAATGGTGGTTTCTCGATATCTTGAAATGTGTTTTATGCCTGAAAGTTATCAATACATGAGGATAGAAGACTTGAAGAGAGGAGGGAGGAAAAAGAAGACAATACTTTTAGGGAAAAGAGATGGCAGAGAAAACCCTTATATGTATTGAGAAAATGAGATATAGAGTAGAACCATTCACGTTTATAACGGGCACAATCCATGAGACTCAAGTTCTTGAGATTGTATAAACTAGAACACAAAGTTTCTAAGCATGCAAGGATTAATGATTCACAGATCGGAAGCAAGAAGGAAAGAAAAAAGGAAAAAAGGGGAAAACCTTTGTATTGATTTCTTCGATTAAAATTACAGTTCGAATATCAAAATTCCCAACCCTTCTGATGGCTTTGAAAGCCCATGATATAGCTCACAAGAGATGGTTCTGACTTCCTCGAGCAAAGAAAGAAATATTAACTTATTCGAATCATTCACATTCCCTTTTCAATTCTTGATTTGCAAAGAAACGTTAATGGCGGAAAAACCAGGTTTTTAAATATACGGCATTACATTATTTTCCAATTAAAACATGGGCCATTCAATTTTCTTTTACAACTTTAAATTTGGGCCACCCACGTGGAAGAAATTGATTGGAGCGGGCTTGCGGATGCCTTTTGCATTTTTTTCCTTTGAAGTTTCACCAGGATGACACGTGGGAGCTCTGCCGGTTCCTTTATACTTAGCCATGATTCGGGCCTATTTCCTACTTGACTTATGTTGACCCCTAGACACATGTGGAGAGCTGGCACTCATTTGAGTTTCCATTTTGGAAATGCCTCTTGAAATTGTACATCGAGCTGACACGTGTCTCCTTCCACTAGTCTTGGAATTTTCAATGGCCAACTCTATCTCTCCATTGACTTTGACCACGTGGCGAGCTGGCACTCATTTGGAGATTGACCCTTTGATTTCACTTCCAAAATTGCATCATTGTTAAGGCACGTGGAGACTTCCACTAACCCACCCATACTTAGTCAATTTTAATGATCGACTCTCTCTTTTTTTTTTGACTGGACACACATGGAGGACTGGTGCAAGTTTGAGAACTACCCTCGGCTTTGACTCTTGAAGTTTTTTCCGATGAGGCACATGGTGCACCATCTGTTGAACCTTCCATACTTAGCGATTTGAGCTTGTTTTTCCTTCATTTTGAACCTAGGACACACGGAAAGCCTGCACTTATTTGAGGACTTGTCCCTTGGGCCCTACCCTTGGAGTTGCATCATTTGGAACATGGAGAGCTTCCATTTTCACTTGAAACATGGCCAAACCATCCAATCAGAGATGTCCATGTACTACCCATGGATGTTGGGAAAAAAATTAATGGGAAGATACGCTTCATTCCCATTTACGGGAAGAAAAAAAAAAAAGAAGGAAGAAACTTCACCATTATGCTTAACTTTCAAATTGTTCTCCATGAATGGGAAAAATGCAAACAATGCCAGGCTCGACGTGATCCAATACTCCAAGGTACCGACTCAAAATTTTTGAAAACTTGACTTCAAAAGAGGGAATTTTGAGGGTGACAACAAGTTGGCTCTTTCTGGGGATGACTTGGCTTGGAACAAAGACACAAGGCAAGATCAAGAACTACAGATAACTCTAGGGAAAGAGGACCAGTGCCTTATCCATTGGGAAAAGGAGTCAAAAAAAAACCAATACAAGGCAACACACACAAGATGGGAAAAGAAACAAAACAAACCAAAAGGAAGACCCAAAACAAAACACACCATAGCAAAGAACAAGAAAGGGACACAAGCCAAAAACCAAAAACCAAACACAATGTACAAAAAAGGACTTCCTAGTCACCTAGGACTTGAACAAACTTTAGGTACTTCCCACTATAAGGAAGTGGGAGAGGAGATCCATCCATGTAATCCAGATAAAAAGAGTTCTCTCCAAAAAATGTCTGATTCTAAAAGGACCAAGCCAAAGAGAATCAAACTTACCATGGCTTCCTCGTGTGGCTCATGTCTTTTGTCCCAAAGCAGCACAATGTCTCCCACTTGGAAAACTCTGGGTTTGGATTTCTTGTCAAACAAATCCTTCACTTTCAACTGATGAGTTGCTATCCTATCAACCACTTGCAATCTGTCCTCATCAAGCTTCTGAAGGTACAAAATTCTCTTGTCCAAAGAGCTATTGAAACTTGAATCTTCAATGGTTTTCATCAAATGCAAGGCTGGAAATTCCACCATGATTGGCAGTTGAGCTTCCACACCATACACCACTTGGAAAGGAGACATTCCAATTTCTCTCTTGGGTGTAATTCTATCAGCCCAAAGTGCATCATATAGCTTCTTATGCCAATTCCTCTGAGAATCATTTACAAGCTTTCTAACTATGTTCACCAAGTTCTTGTTTGTTGATTCTACCTATCCATTCCCTTGGGGTAGTAATATGAAGAATGAGAAAGTGAGATCCCATACCCATAGCAGAAATTCCATCATCTCAGTAGAAGAAAAGTTGGAAGCATTATCAGTCACAATTTTGTTTGGGGTCCCAAACTTGATCAATATGTTCTCCTTAATGAAGTTCTGAAACTACCTCAGAAGTAGTGCTCTTGACTGGGATGGCTTCCACCCACTTGGTGAAGTAATATGTGGTAGTCAACACATGGGTATGTCCAGCACTAGAAGGTGGGTTAAGAGTTCCAATGAAATCCAATCCCCATTGTTGAAAGGGCTCATCAATCACTACTTGGATTTAGTGGAAAAGCAACCAACTTAGGTCTTCCAACAAACATTTGGCATGCTTCACATTTACCAACCCATTTTGATGCATCTCTAAATAGAGTGGGCCAATAATAACCAGCATGAAGTATTTTATGAGTTGTTACAGATAGAGAGAAATGACCTCCACAAGCTTGGTCATGAAAAGTAGAGAACAACTTCTTTTGTTGCTCCTTGTCTACACACTTCAAAAACCTTCCATCTATGCCTCATTTGAACAAAGCATTCTCCCATAACACATATTGTGTAGACCTCAGTTTGATGGCTCTCTTCTCTTTGGCACTCAAGTGAGATGGACACTCTCCATAGGTCAGAAAGTGAGCAATGTCAGCATACCATACATCTGTCGAGCTGAGGAACAGAACAACAGGGACATCAAATCCATCTTTGGACAACTCCTTGGCAGCTCCCTCAGCAATGAGTTCACATAGGCCCTTACCCCAACCAGCTTTGTTGGCTTGATGTCAAGATCATACTCTTGCACCTTTTCTACCCAATTACCTCTCTTGGTTCCAAATTCTTGTTGAGTAAGAATGGATTTGATTGTTGTATCAGGCACCAACACCACAGAATGAGAATTAAGGATGTAAAACCTAAACTACTTGACAACTTTGACAACTAAAAAAGCATGTTTCTCCATCATGGTGTACTTCAGCTCATGATTTTTCAAGACATAACTCATGAATGCAATTGGGAGCTCATGATCTTCACATTCTTACAGGCTAACACAACTAGGGTATTTTTAGTGGCATAACAATAGATAATGAAATCTTTGCTAAAGTCAGGGCACACCAAGATTGGAGTCTTTGCAATAGCTTGTTTAATGTCCTCAAATGATTTCTTCCCTTCAGAGGACCAACCAAAATTTTTCTTCCCTTGCATCATGTGAGAAATGCTCATAGTAAGTTCTACAAAATCGGGGATGAATCTCCTTAGGAAATTGATCTTACCAAAGAAAGAATGGACACCTTTCTTACTTGATGGAAGAGGAATTTTTTGGATGGCCTGAACTCTCTCTGGATCAATCTTGATCCCTTCCTTTGAAACAATGTGTCCCAAAAACTTTCCTTCTGTGACACAAAACACATAGACTTCTTAGGGTTTAAAGAAATTCCATGCTCTCTACACTTCTACAATATTGTTTCAAGGTGTTGGAAGTGATCTTTTCTTGCTTTAGAAAACATTGTCAAGTCATCCAAATACACAACAATGCATTTCCCTTTCAAACTACCAAAATCCAAGTCCATGGCCCTCTGAAAGTAGCACCAGCATTGATGAGACCAAATGGCATCCTCTTGTATGCAAAGGTGCCCCAAGGAGTAGTAAAGGTAGTCTTATGTTGATCTGCAATATTCACCTCTACTTGATTGTACCACGAGAATCCATCTAACATAGATAGCATCTCGAGCCCTGTGACAACTTGCAATACTTGGTCCATCATGGGGAGAGGGTAGTTGTCCTTGAAAGAACCTAATTTAGATTTTTAAAGTCCACACATAGATCTGGATCTCACCATTCTTCTTCTGACATGGCACTATATTAGCAATCCACGTTGAATGGTGGATGGGGAAGATGATCCTAGCCTTCAAAATATTTTGTATTTCTTGGAAAATTGTATCAGCTATCTTTGGATTATATTTCCTTTGCTTTTGTTTGAAGGGTTTGATCCCAGGCTTAAGAGGAATGAAATGTTGCATTTCTTTAGGCTAAAAATCCTTAAGATCATCATAAGAGTAAGCCAAAACATCAACATACCTCTTCAAAATTCACCACCTTCTTTTTCTCTTCTGAGTGTAGCATTTTCCAATGTTGACCATTTTGGGATCATCAAGACTCCCAATATTCACTTTCTCAGTCTCAGCAGATTGTCGGGCTCCTTGGGAAACTTTAGACTTCATATATCTATCATGTTTATCAAAAATATCCTCCAAACTCACCATCCCTTTAGGAATTTTGTTTCCTTTCAGTTTGATGCATCCATCTTGATCCATCTCTTCTTTGACACCCTCTTCATTTGATGACACACACTCTCTAGGAAGATTGTCACTTCCTTCAAAGTACAGCTGATCAAAGTTGTCTCTGAGCTCCAAGAAAGAAAGAAAATGTTGGTCATCATTGAAAACTTGGCAATTATTTGCATTGTCGGGCACGCTGGGTCTATGGATCATCTCAATGGTGAATTTCTCTTGAGGGAAATCGGGATGAGGAATCAACAAGGACCCCAAAATAGCTAGAGTCAGCCCTAGTGTTCCTTTCCCTTGGCACAACTTCAATGGAAAAAGCATCAAGGAATTCAATGGAATCCCAAACCAGATTCCTATAGTGTTTCAACCTTATGTTCTTTACTTGATAAAGGTCTCTAACTTGTTTTACAATTAGCTACATCTCCATGAGCAAGAAGGTTCTTCACTCCCATTTCCTTCACCATGCTCAACCCAAGAATAAGGGCCTCATACTCAGCAGTATTGTTGGTATTTTCAAACTAAATTTGAAGGAGAAAGGATGAACCTTACCCCCAGGAGAAATGAGCACTACACCAGCTCTAGAACCAGCTGAAGAGCAGCTTCCATCAAACTCCAAAGTCCACACACCATTAGGATCAAGCAACACTCCCTTTGGCAGACTTGTCTCCTCTTGTGACATGATCATGTAGTTCCCATGCCCAATGTCTTCATACATATATTTGTGCTTTAGGATCATCTTGTCTTTTTGCACAATATACTCTTCTTGTTTCTCAGGCAGCAACTTCTTCATCTTCCCATTGATAGGGATCAAGGCATGTGACCAATCCATTTGGATCTCACCTCCAACATCTTTGCAAAATTTCCTACTTAGCAACATGCCATAGGAAGGAGGGATATCAACAACCAAGATGGTAGCCAAGACCTTCTTCTCTAGTAAAGCAACAAAAGCTACTTGTGCATCCTTGATTCTCCCAACCAAAGGCACTTCTCTACTTTCCATGGAATAGCAAGAGCCATAAGTGTGGGTTAGGGTTAGACCCAAAGCATGAGCCACTTTTGCAGGCATTACATTATCAGATGCACCAGAATCAATGACACAATTGCTAAGCTTGTGGCCAGCTATGAGGAGAGTCACATAGAAGGGTTTGATCTTCTCATTGGGTGAAGTGACTACAGCCACAAGGCTTGGGTTGAGGTGGAGAAGGAGTGGGAAAAAGGCCTTTAGAAGAATGGGCTTGGGGTTTTAGATTTAGAATTTACAAAGTTAACCATTTTGGAAAAGGCTTTAGGATGGGTTTGATAGAACTCTACCTCAGAAATCTGAATCTTGGTCTTTTTAAGATGGTCTATAATGTCAAAAGATCCAGATGTGGATGGGGAATCACTACTAGGAGTAGGAGGAGCTTTTGATCTATCAGCTTTATCATTTGTTGGACAAGAATTCTCAGAAGCAGAAGTAGAGGAAGAAGGACTAGCAGAGCTTACCTTTTGGGTGGAAGTAGTAGGAATAGGAGCTCCTCTTCTTGCAATCACCGGGATGGTGATGGGGTACTCCTTGGATCTTTTTGTAGGTTGCACCACTTTTTCCTTTTTGTTGGTCTGCTCTGGGTCATAACAACATATGACTCACTTTGTTCATCTCAGCCACTACATCATCATAGTCATCTTCATCATCCACACCTTCAGTGGTGAGGAAATGAACTCGAGAACCACCAGGATCCTCCAGTTCTTCATCATCTTCCTCTTCTTGTTCATCATAGAGCCCATTTTCTTCCTCATCATCAGGCTCAAGAACCTCACAAGTAGCATTGACAGAACCTTGAGGGGTGGACCTTGAATGCCAACTGGTTTGAGAAGAGGGCAAAGTGGTTCTAGGGATGAAAGTTCTTCCTTGGAACATCTTGATATGGAGCATGTTGAGCCAATTGTTTCTTGATGGCAATGAGGTCATTAGCCAGACTTTTGCACCAACTGATCTACATTACCTCCAGGAGAAGAGGAAGAAGAAGATGCTTTGGATTTGAAAAACTCCCTTTTCAGCTTTCCAGACATGATCAAGTCATCTTCCACACTAACAATCCAATCTTTGATCAACATCCAAAGTTGCAAGATTTTCTCTCCTCAGGGCATAGCTTACTTCTAGAAAATTGAGCATTCAAGAAGAAACACTTCTAAATCTGATCAATAGCCTAGTATCTAGTGGAATCTTGTTAACCAACTTGTTGAACTTGGCCACAAATTCTCTCATAGGCTCATGTGGCTCCTTCTTGATTTGAGAAATATGAGCTAGCAAAAGCATGCACATCTTCAGCAGGTTTGAAATGCTACTCAAATTCAGTCCTCATAGTAGTCCAATCGATGATGGTCCCAGCAGGAAGATGGTAAAACCAATCTGCAACATTGTCTTGCAAGGTTTCCACAAACATCCTAACACAGAGACATCCTCATGTTCAACTCCAAGGACCCCACATGCAACAATGAAGGCTGCAATGTGTTCATCAGGGTGTACTTTTCCATCACCTCTAAATTTGGGAAAATTCTTCCTGTTACCCCTAGGTAACTCATGCAATGGTTGAGGAAGAGCCAGAGGCCCAACTCTTTGTCCCCAAGGCGAGAGTGTTGCCATCCTTGGAAAGATTGCTTGAAGTGGAACTGAGACACCAACAAGAATTAGGGCATGGAGATTAGGGCTAAGTTGTGCTTGAGGAATGCTACTACCAAAAGCTCTGTCTTCAATAGGAGGTGTGCTTGTGGAATGAGCTCTTCTATTTCTTCTTGTTGGAGGAAGTTGAAAACCTTGTTGATCCAAGAGTTGAAATTGGGGATCTTTAATTCCAAGAGCCCTTCTACCACGAGTATATCTTAGAGTCACCAGATCAAAGAAATGATCAAATTAGTTGTTCTTTTTAGAAAGGAAATTTGTTGAACAAATCCCAGTGAGTCACCAAAAACTATTGGGTTTTAGATTTGCACTTGGAATGAAACCATAGTCAGGGGACAAGCAAGTCCCTCCTCTTTAATGGGAGAGGTTCCCTTATTGAAAGCAGGGGAAAAACCTATGTACAAATACACAATATTTCATTGATGGTGGTTTCCCGATATCTTGAAATGTGTTTTATGCACAGAAAGTTATCAATACATGAGGATAGAAGACTTGAAGAGAGGAGGGAGGAAGAAGAAGACAATACTTTCAGGGAAAAGAGATGGCAAGAAAAACCCTTATATGTATTGAGAAAATGAGATATAGAATAGAACCATTCACGTTTATAATGGGCACAATCCATGAGACTCAAAGTTCTTGAGATTGCATAAACTAGAACACAAAGTTTCTAAGCATGCAAGAGATTAAATGATTCACAGATCAGAGCAAAGAAAGAAAGAGAAAAAAGGAAAAAGGGGAAAACCTTTGTATTGATTTCTTCCAATTCAAAATTACAGTTCTAAAATATCAAAATTCCCAACCCTTTACTAATGGCTTTGAAATCCCATGATATAGCTCACAAGAGACGGTTACAACTTCCTCGAGAAGCAAGAAATAATTACAACTTATTCCAATCATTCACGCCCTTTCAAATTCTTGATTTGCAAAGAAACGTTAATGGTGGAAAAAACCAGGTTTTTAAATATACGACCATTACATTATTTCACTAGTTAAAACATGGGCCATTCGATTTGCTTTTACAACTTTAAATTTGGGCCACCCACATGGAAGAAATTGATTGGAGTGGGCTGTGGATGCCTTTTGCATTTTTTTCTTTGAAGTTGCTTAGGCTGACACGTGAGAGCTCTGCCGGTTCCTTTATACTTAGCCGATTCGGGCCTATTTCTTGCTTGACTTATGTTGACCCCTAGACACATGTGGAGAGTTGGCTCATTTGAGTTTCCATTTTGGAAATGCCTCCTAAAATTACTTTGAGATGATGCATGGCTCCTTCCACTTGGTCTTGGAATTTTCAATGGCCAACTTTGTCTCTCCATTGACTTTGACCACGTGGTGAGATGGCTCATTTGGAGATTGACCCTTTGATTTCACTTCTGAAATTATGTCATTAAGGCATGTGGAGACTTCCACCAACCCACCCATACTTAGTCAATTTTAACAATCGGATCTTTCTCTTTTTGGACCTGGGACACATGGAGGACTGGCGCAAGTTTGAGAACTACCCCTGACTTTGACTCTTGAAGTTGCATCAGATGAGGCACATGGCGCCAGTCCATTGAACCTTCCATACTTAGCCAATTTGAGCTTGTTTTACCTTCATTTTGAACTTGGGACACGCGGAAAGCTTGTGCTTATTTGAGGACTATCCCTTGGGCCCTACCCCTGGAGTTGTGTCATTTGGACATGTGGAGGCTTCCATTTTCACTTGAAACATGGCCATTATGTATCCAATCGATCGAGATCCACGTACTACATGGATGTTTGGGGAAAAATTAACGGGGAAGATATCCCCGTCATTCCCTACTTGTGGAAAAAGAAAATAAAAAGAAGGACTCATGAATGGGAAAAATTTAAACAATGCCAAGCTCGACGTGAGTGTGGAATGAAAACAAGTCATAAGTGTGGAATGACGCTAAATGGAGTGGGAGAGTAGTTAGAGGGATAATAGGCCATTAATATTAGGGTTAGAATAAGTCCTAGTTGGTTAAGGGAAGTGGGGACTTAGTCTTAGGTAATGAATAGGGTTGGAATAGGTCTAGGATGAGGTGGAGAGGTGAGGTGGCTAGGTGAGGTGGAGAGGTGAGGTAGATAATTAACTTAATTTTGGTAATTAAATTAATTAAAATGTGTGCAAGTGGGCATGGTGGGGGAATAATATTGAATTAATTAATCGAAGGGGGTTTAGAGGGTTGTGACCTAATTTTGGGTGTCTATAGAAGGAAAGGATAAGGTAGGAAAATGTCAACCGCCATGATGAATATAATAAGAGAGAAACTTGTTGTAGCTTCCAACAAAAAGGATGATAACAACGATGTGGTGACTAATAGCCAAGAAAAGGAACAAGTTATTCTTAACATGATGTCAGATAAGTTAAGTAGGAATTCTTGTAGTTGTTTTAATTTGATACTAATACAATTTGAGTTCTTTGTATCTAGTGATTAGCTAAAAATACAATCGAAATCTGATTTATCATTAGCATATGAAAATAAATTTGTTTACAATTGTAAATGTATGTCTTTCACTGTAACATTGACTTTGTTTAAGCTTCATCACAAAAATTGGAGTTATAAGTGAGTTCATAAAAGGAATTAAGACATAGTGATTAATATTGAATGTTCCCAATGTAAGTCAAAGGTTTATTGGTATGAAAGACAAATCAATACCTAGAAGTATGCGAAAACAAAAAGCCTAAATGGAAAATAAAGGAACAATTTAAATTATTTAAGTTATCATTAGAAATGAATCAAGGATGAAGATATCCAAAAGATGAAAACCATAGATGTATTTTGGTAAAACCATCTCGAAAAAAGGAAAAATCGCTAGCCGTATTATTTGGGAATTGGGAATTACACAAGGAAATTTTTGGAGAGACAAGTGTAATAATGAAACAAAACAACTTGGGAAGACTGGTGGAGTTAAAAACAATGTTTTCCTTGTTTGTTTCTGTGATATATAACTTTTTTCACTATCTCGTTATGTATATTAAATATTATTTTATATTATGACAAAATGTAATGACAAAAATTATGTCATATTGCTTATTGTGTAACAATTTTTATGGTTGAAAGGTTGTTACAGCCAATAAATTTGAAATATGATAGACTTGAAACTAGAAAACTACAAATTTTTGGATGTAAATTTTGATTGCTCTCCTTAGCTATAATATATTAATCCATGTTTGATTATTCTAATTGCAATTAATGAGTAAAAAAGTATCGCGACGATGATTCATTAAGGGGGAAGTATATGACATCCCACAATTTTAGTATGTTTTTTAGGAAGGATAAGTTATAGAATTTTGAATGGTTTAAGAGGGAAGGGGTTAAAACATTATTGCATGATACATAAACCCATGTAGCTACATGTGCAACCATGCAACAACATTTTTTTCTAGTGATCTTAAAGTACTTAAAGTTTTACAACTTATTATTGTTTCACTTTGTTGTATGAGGTTATTTAGTACTTTGTTATGGAAAATCATTCATACTATTAGTGTGTTATTGATTGCACCTTGTTATGTTGTGTGTTATGGGTTACTTACCTTTCATTTCTCTATGTGTAATGATCTTGATGCTTGAATATATTTCCTAGATATTGTACTTTTATTAGTCTTATAGTTGACTCTACTTGTTGGAAAGAATAAATTGCAAATATGGCGGATCTAACATAGTTGCAATGTATTATTCATCATGTGGAAATAATGATAATTTATTAAATATATTAAATCCTTTGGTATTTTGATGGCCATATACCATAAAGTATCATGATGATCTTCAGCAATGAGAAGGTAAAATTAGTTATTGTAAAAGGTAAAAATGTAATGCCTTTAGAGAAAGGTAAATTTATGGTAATTATAAGGATCATAGATTATTTTCTTTACTATGAATGGTTGTATTATTACACATATAATATGTAATAAATGATTGGAAATATCATCATGCAATTAATTAAAATTTTTGGTTTGCATATTGTCTTAAACTGATCGTAATACCAAGCTAGGAAATAATTTATCTTGTTATTAATGCTAGCCTTAGATCATAAAAAGCAAGATTAAAGGGATAAATTTATTAACGGTCTAAAACCATGGTTTTTTTGCATTTGATGGTTATTAGATCAAAATCATTTGGCATGAGATTATTAAAACAAAAAAATCATATTTGATTGGCATTTTATTGTTGAAGGTGATATGGTCCTTAACCATACTTTTTTGAAGTGGATTTTGATTATTAAAATGACGAAGAGGCATATGTTAGTAAAATTGAATGAGATAAATACATGGATCTACATGAATTAATGGTCATTAAACCACCTCAAAAATTACAAATATTCTTTGTGAAACTACTATTGCATGTTAAGTTTGGTTTTATATTATGGTTATGGTATTATTGAGCATGTTTTTGTGAAGCCATGCAAAAGTTTGATTTTATGTGGCGCGATTGATCTTGAGCTCTATTTTATAGAGCAGTGCATGTTGGGTTTGGAGTGAAGTTCAGTTGAGATATCATTGTATCTTTCTAGCTAACTGTAATATCATTATTTTAGTTTCATGGCTTTGGAATTCTATAAACTTGGGAATATTTAAATCTCTATAAAAACCTAAAGGAATGAGGGTTATATGGGATTCAAATTCATGATTTGTTTTGAATTGGGTGTTTTGTAGAAAAGAAAATAGTAAATATCTATTTTGAGAGTGGCTAGGATGATTTGCAAGAAGTAAAAGGTTTCAAAATTTTCTTTAACTACATGCATGGAATTTGTTACTTTCTTTATATTTATTAAATTATAACCTAAATGGATTTATCCATGTTTTATTGATCTCTATGAATTAGTAAATTTTTTCCTGATATCTAGAATTGGAGTCACTTTTGGATTTGAGTTTAAATAGGAAATAAGACACTAGTTTCACTCGTATGAATGTACATTATTGAATTGTGTATCTTTTTTAACAAAAGGGTATTAAGGGTTAAATTGTTGGACACATGATAAATGGGTCTATTGTTTTGTGTAGACTTGGATGGATACACATTTTAGTGTCTTCAATCCAAATATGGTCATTGGCGACTTGGAGTTATGGGGAAATAAATAAAAATATGTTTGTTTCCATACAATTGGGTCACTTGTTTATGCATCCCTTGAGACTCATATTAGGATAAAGGGAGTTGGTAGTTCTTGTTGGTTTTTATTCTTTGATTCTTAGTAATTTTATATAGGAATATTGAGCTCATGTTTGTTTTGTTATTATGTATATTTACTCATGTCTTGTCCCCTCCTTGTTAGAGATATGCTCAGATTTAGGAGATCAATATTACATTTTAGGAAACTTATCTCAATATTGAGATAGGTTATAAAATGTTCCCTTGACTATATCTCCATGGGTAGTTGATCCTTAAATAGATTTGCATACCAATTTTACGTTTCATAAATTGTCTATTAATTATCTTTCGGAAATAGTAAGATAAATTCGTAGGTCAATATGGATTTCTTATGGGGATTATTAGGTAATATATATGAATTAAGGAAATTCATCATTAATTTTATCTTGTGTATTCTTAAGCTTGAAATGTTAATGCTTAGGTCGATATTGAATAAATCTTCTATTTAAGCACATGATCATCAACTAGGATTGATTGAAGTAATATCTGGTTATTAAACCTTAAGATATGATAGGATTAAAAATATATGGGTTGATTATGATGCACAAAATATCATTACACTATGCATTAAATAAAAATTGATTATAGTGTTGATAGTAATAATGTTGGGATGACTATTGATATGATACTATTTATCTAGTTTTATGGTTGATCAATGCCTACCTTGTGAATAATATTTTGTTTATCCTTTATATAATTAAAAATAAGGGGAAATATTTGGTTAGTTTAAGGGTATACTAATCTTCCTCTAGCATTAATAAGGACGTAGTTCTGATTATTTTTGATAATATACTTTAAATAAGCTTTATAAATCCGTATAAAATTATGTATACTTGAAGATTGAAATTGTGATGTTGGAAACATAGAGTATTTTTATAAGATATCTTCACGGTTATCGATATGTAAACATTTTATAGTAAAAATAAATTAATGTGATGTGTCTTAAGTAAAAGGGGTTGAGTACATTTAGTTTTGTACTATAATAATTTGAATGAATGTTGTGGTTCCATGCCATTTCTCTTGAGCTAAACATCTATAAAGTATTATTTTTAGCTTGCGGAGTTTGTAAGGTACTAAAAAATGGATAAAAGAATGGTTTGCAACATGTGTTTGATTATTATTATTGTAAGATTTCATATGAGTGTAATTAATAAATTTTTACTTGATTTCAATGAAAGGAAGGAAATACTTGTAATCTGCTCAAGGAAGATATGCATGTTGTATTATATGATTATCCTTTAATAATCACTTGTAAATATATATGGAGGCTATAAATCTTGAATATTTATGATTATGGTTCAGATTATTGTGTTTATGTTTTACAACATTTATGTATCATTGTTTTATCAACCAAATATTCATTGAGAATTGATGTTGAATGAGTTAATATTACTATTTGTAGATGTCTTCATAATCTAAAAACTTGTAATGCAAGAAGTAATATAATTAATGAAATATGAAAAAGGATACTAAAAGATATAAGTAATTATGATGTAATTTTTAAGATCAGATTAACATGATGGTAAATCATAGTGTATAAGCATGAATCAATAAGATACCATATTGCTTCATTTTTATAGAAGCAACATACACTTTTATGATTAAGTATTGTCATTGTATGATCAAACCTCATTCCACTATATCACACCGTGAAGGTAGTTACGAAATTATAGAAGGAAGTATGAAAGTAAATTAAGAACACATGAAACAATATAGATGTGCTTATTTTTCTTAAGTAAATTAAACAGACCTAGTATCTATAAATAAACATTAAACATGTTTAAATAATGGATAGTGTTGGTGCCCATCTTGAGCCCCTGGATTAAATTTTCATTTTTCATAAGATTTCATTTAATCTAGCTAACCTCTGTGTTTTATATTGCTGCCCATGATTCAAAATTCATTCTAAGTCAAGGAGAAGTGTCAATTGTAGTAGATCTTGTGCCTTAAACAAGATAAATGAAAGGATTTAGGAAAAATATCATTAAACTGATTGATTAATTAAATTATGAAAGATTCGGGCTCACTGGTGATCGAGATATGTATACATAATTTACAAAGGTTAGAAACATGAAAATCAACACCAAAATGTTCCAAACTATTCCAAAAATATAAAGATACAAAGGCCCAAAATCATGAAGCTCTACCACGAAGTAAAAAGGTGCAAGATTGGTTTAAAAATTTGGTTAAAATAGACTTATCCATTTGTGTAAGGATCGATGCATTCAAACAATTGTCAATTTCCTCCTTCCAAAAGCACTAGCTGTTATAATTTTAAAACCACAGGAGACTAAGTTTAAAATCATTGGCGGGTTCTATTTGAAAATCCTGACATACATTCATTTTGCCATAAAATTCAACACCAACAAGACAGGTGAGTATGTGACGGAAGATCAAAGGCTAAAGTTTTGGACACATGTTGGTATTCCATCAAAACCTCGAGCAGATAAGCGTGACAGACCTCAAGACACAGAGGCAACTAAATTTTATAAGGTTTAAGGTCTAGGTAGTTTAAAAAGTCAAAATGGGTATGTGGAAACATTATTTATAGAGATAAATGTTTCTCGGTCTTCCCGAACAAGTTTGAAGTTGTGATGTGAAGGAGAAACCCCAAACCAATGAAAAGAAAGCATGAAGTCAAGAAATGTTGACAGACCTGAGGTATATGAAGCTCTCTTATTGGTTATTATTTCACAGCTTTTCAGTCCGAGTTATCAAACAGCTTTTACATCCTAGAGAACATGTAGCTTCCTCATTGGTTGATGCTTCGCAATAGGTAGAAGAAGTTAGAGAAACAAGTGAAATTGTGAGAATCATGGAGATTTTCTATTGGCTCATGTATCGTAGTTGTCGCTTGATAATATCAAAAGGTTTGGCACAATGCGGGGCCATGAAATGATCTTATTGGGTAGAGCTTTAAAATTTATCAAAAGGGCTATCAAGAGACTTAAATACAAAGTAACATGGATTTCTCTAATTGGTTGAGTTTCTAGGGATCAGTCAAGGAAATCTAAATGTTTTAATTGTGAAGAATCATGGACTTCTCTCATTGGCTCACATTTTACGGCATGCCATTAAGTAATAGGAGAGTCTGAATTATAAAGAAAACATGAAGCCTTCTCATTGGCTCACATTTGATGAAGATCGAGTTAAGTAAAGAATATTCAAAATCGCAAAGAAAATATAGAGTTTTTTCATTGGCTCACACTTCAACGTGGCTAAATACAATAAAAATAAAAGTCTCACACTATGAAGGAATTTGGAGCTTTTTTAATTGGCTCATATTTTGTAGTAATGATTAGAAATAGAATAAAATCCCAAAACTTTGAAAAACATGGAGATTTTTCATTCGATCCTGTTTTACGAAGAACAATCAAGTAAAAGAACAATTTAAGGAAGGTGAAGGACCGTGGCATTTTTTGATTGGCTCGCATTTCATATTGGAAGGTATTTTCAAGAAATTTAACATAAGATAAAAATAAAATCAATACACATGTGGACAAAATCCAAAGCCAATTAAAGGTTGTGACGTGTCACTCTCCTATGTATCGTGACACACAAAAACTTCAAATGGCAATACATTTTGATCTATATCTCCAAATTAAGAAAAATTGGTATCGTGAAAGGTCTCCTCAATATTTTCAATTTGGAATAAACTAATTCAAAAATTGATGGATTTATTAGGGAAAAAGGATGAAAATAGTTTTGGCTTCATGCCTAACTTTGTAAACAAAATGAAAACATCATAAATGCACTTGGTAGTATCAAATAATTGTTTTTCACATAGCAAAGATCTTGACCCAACAACCAACCAAAGAATAACCTTAGGTAGATCCCAAAATACTAACATAAAATCAGATATTTTTAGTTAGAACATTCCCGCTTTGATCAAAATATTTTATTTACAAAGAAGGGATAAAAATTTGTTATTTTTAAGGGGAAATCCAATTGTAAGAACACATCAAAATTTTATAAATATGAGGACTTGTCTTCATATTCAAAGTGGTTAGTTTCTTCTATTTATGAAGAAAGGTAGAGAGATTCAACTGTAAATATTGCATGTTTCCTCTGTGAAATGCATACTGATCTTAGTTTCCTTAGCTTCTGTGTCAAGGTGGTTGCAATGTACAGCCATTGACAAGATTTGAGAGAATTCAATTGATGTTCCCTTGCTAAGAAATTTTAAAGATCTGAATGAAATATGTCTTCTTTTGAGTTTAAATTTTGTCTTCTGGGTTATGTGTTTTGAATTGTCCATTAATGAGTTATATTTTCTGCTACAGTCTTGTGTTTGTTACTTAGCTTTTTCATACACTAGATTTTTCCTTAATGGTTGTTATTTGGTCATTAGTTTGATATTGTGTTGTAAGCATTTAATTTTTCTAAAATTAGGAAAATAATGTCTATTTTGAGGGTATTGTTTAAAATTTTCTCATTATAAGCAGGATTTCCATTAAATGTGACTCCACTAGGAAAAAATGCTAAAAATCATGAAGATATATAAAGCCTTGTCTCCCATTTTGTGAATTTATCCTTTCAATATAGTTTTTGAGTTAATATATACATTTAAGGTGCAATACCTTACAGGAGGATCCATATTTCAAAATAAACTATGGTATATACCAATGAATTTTTTTTACAAATTCTTGATTAAATCTCCCCTTTCTGCAAATATGGAAGGAAGAAAGTCATTTTTCAAGTAAGATCCTACCCAAAATATTACTCCCAAAAATGGAGAATATACATTTAAGAAGGAAATAGATCTAGAAACTAGTTAGTGATCAAAGAACAAAAGAAAAGATTGTTTAGCCTGCTGAATTTGATCCACCTTTGATAGAGGATTACTTGAAAAACATCGATAGCTCTGATTCAGGTAGTCCTTAGGTTTATCTACATAATTTTCTCTAATAAGGTTGAACATCTACAACTAGCAAAGGTATTCTTCATCTCCCTCCTTTGTTGACTCATAATAATAAAGTATTATTTGAAACTTAATCCCCGAGAGATTACATTTTTTGGATCATACTCCTTTACCTCAGAGACCTCATGTTCCCCACCATTTCAACCATCCTTTTGAAACACCTCCACCAAATAACATGGTTGATCCTCCTCCTAGAGAACCTTTCATAGTTAACACATATAGACCTATTGATTTTAATAACATGGAAGGTTATCCAAATGAAGTACCACATGAAATTAGGATGAGGTTGCCCAAGTTTTAAGGAAATAATTCCATAAGTGGAGATCAACATATTATATTTTTGTAGTAGATAATGAATGGCTATGAAGTAGATCATGAAGGTGTTTATCTAAAGTTATTCATACATAAATTAGAAGAATATTCTAGGGAATGGTACAATTTTCTTCCTAAAAATTTCATAGATTCTTGGTTAGAAATGAAGAATGATATCATAATATAGTATGGTGATAAGAATGACCCTAGGTTTCTCTTATTTGAATTTAAAAATATTAAAAATAATCCAAATGAATATGTGCAAAGACTTTAATACTAGGTTCATAAAACCTTGGCTAGATTGCCTATTAATCTAAGGCCTAGTGATGATTCTTTCTTGATTAAGTACTCAGATGCTTTTGATAAGAAGGCAACTTATTATCTAAGGGATAAAAATCCTAGAAATTTAAGGCAAGATTTTTCTATGGCTGTCTAAATTGATAATAATATTCAAGCAGTTAGGAAGCCTCCAAAGAGGGAAGGTGTAAAGCTAATTAATCTAGAGAAGCCATAGGCCAAGTAATGTAGTGTAGCTAAAGTAAGTGGTTAAAAATTTGGCTGAAGAAGTCAAGGGATCTCATACAAGCTTGCTAGAGTAGAGAAAGGATTGGCTTCAAATCCACAAGCTCAGCACCAGGCCCAAGGGAAAAAAAGATTCAGGAAACATCCCAAAGTGGAGCACCGAGCTGATGATAGAGAAAAAGGACCAATGCCTTTAAGAAATAAGCAGCATGCTAATAAAGAAAATAAAACAATCCATGATCTATTAACAACAAGAGTCACATGGGTGGAAGAAGAACACATCATTAAGTGATGTGATGAATGTTTGTCACCACACCTCCCTTGTGAACAACTTGTAAAAAATGATATTATTAATGAGGAAGATGATCTTGGTGGTATATGTATGAATGAGTGTCTAATGATTCAACACAAGCTCTACTTCCACTAATATTCTATATGTCAAAAATATAGAGGAATTTTAGGCTTGCATCAATCGTATTCTCTCTTCCTTCGTAGCTAATGTTGATACGGATATGGATCAATCATTTTAAATTTCTAATACACAACTTGAAGACACCAATTCCCCTAGACCCTGAATTTTTATGGAGCATATTCTAATGTTGAAAATATAGATGGAGTGGTTCTAACTTCTCTAAATCAGTATGAAAATGAAGTATATCTCCTTATTACAACTATGAAGAAGAGGTATTGGTCAGACCATCAGTCCCTATTAACATTCAACATTAACAATTTTGTGAGGATGATGCTCCATCCAAAGGTTTCTTAACTATAAATGTTATTCCACCGATTAACTCATTGATTTTGAGCCAATAATTGTCTTATGTGATGAAAAGGAAATCCTCTTTGGGAAAGATATGATACAGTAAAAAACAAGTGCTATCCCTAGAGGAATAGTTAGTCTCGAGTCAAATTTTAACAATACTAACAAGATCATTAATAAGCTTATATATATGCCCATGGATGTTGAAGAAT
Source organism: Taxus wallichiana var. yunnanensis (assembly GCA_018340775.1). Lineage (NCBI taxonomy): Eukaryota > Viridiplantae > Streptophyta > Pinopsida > Cupressales > Taxaceae > Taxus > Taxus wallichiana. Next base: position 83,443,328 of record CM031243.1, read on the forward strand.
GCAACTTGGATACATCTCCAAATTCCGTAAAGGTTTAGCTAGGGTGTAACATGAGAAAAAGGAAAATGAAGCTTATGTCAAATTGTTAAATAAATACCAGGATTTCCTAGCATGGTCTTATCCAGATGGTCAAGCATTATCATTTTAATATTTGTAATTTTCTTGTGTTGTTTTTGTTTTTGTTATGTTTGTGTTTTTTTTTCCTTTGTTAGTTTTGTTGTTTCCCTATTTTGATCTGCTCTCACGGTGACCGTGTTTTCATACATGGAATTATTTTTGTTTGAATGTAATGCATCTTTTCAAAAAAATGTTGTGTGTTTTATCCTAATGACACCCTACCCAATGGATTAGGCATCTATTATAGTATTTATTCTTGTGTCACCCATAGGGGGTGCCCATCCTCGAGAAGGATCCATTTTTGGTGCCCATTCTAATCCCCTAAATTAAAATTTCCTTTTTCATAAGATTTCAATTAATCTAACTATTCTACGTGCTTTATATTGCTCCCCGTGCTTCAAAATTCATTCTGAGTCAAGGAGAAGTGTCAATTACAATATATCTTGTGCCTTAAATAATGAAAGGACTCAAAAATATTAGTAAATTGACTTATTAATCAAATTATGAAAGCTTTGGGCTCACTAGTGATCGGGATATGTCTACATATTTTGCAAAGGTCGAAACATGCAAATCAACACCAAAATGATCCAAATCAAGCTCCCAAAATATGAACCTATCAAGGCCCAAAAGCATGTAAATTGAGCATGAAGTAAAATGTTGCAAGAATGGTTACAAAAATTAGTTAAAATGGACTTACCCATTTTTTCAAGCCTTGAGGCATTCAAACGCATCAATTTCCTCCTTTTAAAAGCACTAGCCATTGGAATTTGAAAACCCATAGGAGACTAAGTTTAAAAGCATTGGCGGGTTCTATTTTAAAATCCAAAAAAATTCATTTGGTCGTAAAATTTGACACTAGCAACACAGGGGACTATTTGGTGCCAAATCAAAGGCTAAATAGGTGGAAACATGTTGGCATTCCAGTAAAAACTCAATAAGATGATCCTACAGACCTTAAGTTCGTGGAATCAAATGAATTTCAAAAATTCAGGTCTATGTATTTTGAAAAGTAAATATGGGTACATGGTGACATTATTTATAAACCTAAATATTTCGAGTCTTCCCCGAACAAGTTTGAAGTTAAAATGCAAAGGAGCATCCCTTAACCAATGAAAATAAAGCACAAAAGCAAGAAATACTGTCATAACTGAGGTACATGGAGCTCTACTATAGGTAACTATTTTTCATTTGTCATCCCAAGTTCTCAAATATTCTAACATCCCAAAGAACATGGGGCTTCCTCATTGGTTGATGCTTCATAGTGGGTAGAAGAAGTTAAAGAAAAAATTGAAATTGTGAGAATCGTGGAAATTTTTTTATCGGCTAACATTTTGTAGTTTTCAGTTGAAACTATCAAAAAGTATGATGCAATGTAGGGGAAGGGAATTATCTTATTGGCTAGAACTTTGTGATTTGTCAAAAGGGCTATTAAGAGACTAGAATTGCAAGTAACATGGAGCTTTCTCGATTGGTTCAAGTTTCATAGGGATTAGTCATGTCCATTTAAAAGTATGAATTGTGAAAAATGTGGAGCTCTCTCATTGGATCTCATTTTGCGTAAGGAAGTTAAGTAATATGAAAATATGAATTTTGAAGCAAACTTGGAGCCTTCTCATTAGATCAGGTTTACGAAGATCGGTTAAGTAAAATAATAGTATGAATTGCAAAGAAAATGTGGATATTTTCATTGGCTCACATTTCAAAGTGGCTAAATACAAGAAAAAGAAAATTTTGACACCATGAAGGAATGTGGAGCTTTTTCATTAGCTTTTATTTTCCAGTAGCCACTAGAAATAAAAGAGAATCGACACTTGAAAAATGTGGAGCTTTTTCATTAGCTCGCATTTTACAAAGAGAAATCAAGTGAAAGAAAAATTTAAGAAGGGTGGAGGAAGGTGGCATTTTTAATTGGATCACATTTTGTAAAGGAACATATTTACAAGAAAATTCACATAAGAGAAAAATAAAATAAATGCAGATGTGGAAAAAATCCAAAACCAATCAAAGGATGTGAGGTGTCAATCTTTTATGCATCCTAACACGCAAAAACTTCAAATGGCCATAAATTTTGATCCAGAGCTCCAAATTAAGAAAAATTGGTCTCATTGGAAATTTATTCTTGAGATCCTCAATTTGGAATAAGATAATTCATAAATTTATGGAGTTTTGTAGGGTAAAATGAGGAAAAACAATTTAGTATTTTTTTAATTTTGTAAACAAAATGAAAAGAGCATAAACACACCTACTAAGTATCAAATATATGTTTTGCACCAAACATTAGCTCAATCCAATAGCTAACTAAATACTAACATCAAGAAAATCCTAAAATACTAATAGAAAATCATATATTTTGAGTTAGAACATTCTTGCTTCGATCAAAATATTTTTTTCAAAGAAGGGGGAAAATTCATTACTATTTTGGGGTGATCATAAAATTGTAAGAACACATAAAATTGTATAAATATGAGGACTTGTCTTCATATTCAAAAGGGGGTTAGTTTCTTCTATTTTTGAAGAAAGGTAGAGAGATTCAACTGTAAATATTACATGTTTCCTCTGTGAAATGCATATTGATCTCAGTTTCTTTAGCTTCTGTGTCAAGGTGGTTGTAATGTACAACCATTGAAAATATTTGAGAGCATTCAATTGATGTTCCATTGCTAAGAAATTTTAAAGAGATGAATGAAATATGTCCATTTTTGAGTTTAAATTTTGTCTTCTGGGTTATTTGTTTTGAATCATCCATTAATGAGTTATATTTTTGCTATAGTCTTGTGTTTATTTCTTAGATTTTTTGTACACTATATATATCCGTAATGGTTGTGCTTTTGGTCATTAGTTTGATATTTTTCTGTAAGAATTTACTTTACAATATTGGATTTAATTGTAAAATCCTTACTCTAACCATTTTTGCTGATAGATTTTTGTTATCCTTTGAGTGTATCTTGGGTGTGTGAGAGTATGAGCAGTAAATACTTTGTTAGAATGCTTACAAAAGGCTTGTGTCAAGTATTTTAGATATTGTGTTGGGAATTTGCATCTATTGAGTGTAAATGAATGCAAATATTCCTTTGTAAAAACTATGATTAGTTAATTCAATTCTCTATGCTTTTCCTGAATTATAGGTTTCTTTAAGTGTTAAATGCTTGATCGAAAGAATTTGTTTTCCTAGAAACCCCCTCATGTAAAATTTTACACAAGTAATCCTACCCCATTTTATCTACCATTCATTGTTGTTGCTACTATGTCTTTAAATACCACTAAGGCTGGCCCTTAGCTATAAATTCTACCATCTATAGATTGTAAGAAAAATTGAATCCCATTGTCTTCATAAACACGTGCCTAGAAAATTAAACATACACAACATATTTTGTGACAACTCATGAGAGTGAGTGTTGTGTCCATTGGCCATTTTTATCCCGAATTGACCCACCATTTTCAAAAATAAATTGAGGGAACAAATATCCCATCTCCCCTCTCTCATTAAGGTTACATCTCAAGTCCGCTCACCCTAGTTCAAGGAAAGACCAAAAGTATCAAGAAAATTCCATCTCCTATGTACATGCTCCTCAATAATCTCAATGATTTATCCCAAGGAAAATGTTAGACCTCCCTCAGCTAAAAAATGAAATATAGTCTAGTCAACCCCCATTTCCAAGTAATTTTCCCTCTTTCTTAGAGAAAATTAATGTTAATCCAATAGGGGTGCTTATTTGAGACCAACAGATAGTAATCAAAGGAAAGAATCATGAAACAACCTTCGTGTCATAAGAATCATACCCATAACTCTTTGACATGGCTATGGGGAGAGGGATGGATTCGTAATGACTTTGGTCATTATGTGAATGTACCTTTTCCTATATGGATCCCGAATCGATGTTGGCATGAACCGCATGACCCAGATTTTGAGTTATGATATCTATAACTTTGGTATTTGAACTTATTAATTAATGATTACTTAAAAATAAATAGTAAACTTAATAAGTAAGCAATGTAATAGAATCCTAATACTATGTTGAGAAAATTGTGCGGTGAAAAGAAGGACAAGTTTCAAGTGGCTTATGTACAGTCGTGAAACTAGGATTACTAGTGCACATCTTTGGATAAATATTGCCATAGTATTGAAAATGATGATTTCATTATTTATCACCATTTCTTATTTTAAATGTGTCATGAGCGGGAGTGAATTATTTATATGCGTTCCTAGATGAAACTAAGAATATGCACATGATTATCTATACCTATAAAAAGGTATAACCAAATGATATACTTGGTAAATTGGCTCATAAAGAGTTTTTGAGGGGGGTCGATTAGGATCTAAAACCCTTTCAGTTGCAAATGGTTATAATAGGTTGTCAAGATGTATTCTTGACTATTAAATCAATATGTTTGATTAATATATTGTGTATTGATAATCATTGAAGGCATAGTATGTTGTATTTTAATCGGTGCATGTTAAAATCATTGAAGGTGTCAAGATAATTAAATGGGTAAGAAAAAAATTATCTTAGTTTTATGAAGCATAATATGGGTGTTACAATTTATCCCACTTTGGGTGTTTCATAAATATGTACAAAGAAAAACTACATAATGAAAGAAACAAAGAAAATAAAAGAAAACTATTTCTTCCTTTGTATCTCTTTGCAACCTCAGATGAGAGTGCTAAATCTTGGAATGAAGCACCAAGATTTTTTGAATCTATTGATCAAATTTATTTGTGGATGCTCCAAATATATTTTGAATGGAAGTAGATTGGATATGAGAAAATAGGTTAGATGACTTATTTGATTGTTGATTCATGATCAATTTGACATTGTAATAGTGTGTGAGATTGAATGATAATATAAAAAAATGACGATGAAAATATAAAATCTTCCAAAGATGAAAATCGAATAATAATGAGTCATTATTTATATATGAGGAGGAGAAATCCCCAAATCCTTGATTTGTGTGGTTAACTTGTCTGATATGAAGTTAATTGAAGCATGATTTGATTATTTAGTTGAGTTTCTAATCTAATTGAGGAGTTGAACCATTAATTTGAGCTTGCATGGATGAGTTATTTTTATTTGGAATAGGTTTCACGTGATTTTGCATATTTATCATTAAATATTAATTACATGTCTTTTTTTTATTCACCAAAAAAGTGACATGAGTTTTAGATTTTGCATATATTTTCTTTATTCTTTGAATATCATGATTTTGTGAGAGATATGTTTAGTTGACTCAAATGCATGATTTTATTTAAGATAAATTTGTCATCTTTCATATATTTAATGATTTGATCTTTAAATATTTTTTTCTTTAGTTAACTTGAGATGTTGACTAGTGAAGTGAAAGTGGATAAGAGATGAGGTGGAAATGGATAATGTTTAGGATTTATTTAATTATGTTGATATTTAAATTAGCTAATAAAATTAACTAATGGGATAGGGATGAATAATAAGAGTGATAGGATTAATTAATTAATCCTAAGAATGGGATATGAGTGTAACAAGGTCCATAACATGAATATTTAATAATTTGAGACCTATGTATGAGTGATAGGAATGATTACGAAATTTATAGGATGATATCGTAGAATGTCATTAAAGGTTGTCAAATAGTGGAATATATCAAAAGTCATTGAAAATGGTTGTAATGTACTGTGAAGTAATTACGACATGATTTCAAAGGTTTAGAATGCATAATATGATATTTTAGGGTGTCTACAAAATCCAAGTCTATTTCCTTTCTAGTTTGGGTTTACTCTTACTTCCACATGCATGAGTCCTCTTTGTGATCCTAATTTATATAGGTAGTTATTTAGAATTATAATAAAATTGACATATACTCACCCCGATATTTCCTTTGCAATGGGGCTTGTATCTTAGTTTTTACATTCTCCTCATATCGGTCACTAGAAGGATGCTAAAAGGATTTTGTAAAATTTCCAGAAACTGATCACTTTAGATTACACTACACCAAAGGTTCTACTTATTTTTTAGATATAATGATTCACATTGGGAAGGTTCTATTGATGAAAGGTGTTCCACTTCGGATATATATTTTTTCTTGTATCTTTTCAAATCAATTTGGTGTGCAAGAAGAATAATTTTCAATTGCAAATTCATCTACACAAGTAGAGTATAGGGAAACACTTATATCGAGTCAAAAAATTATTTGGATTCAAAAGTTATTGATAGAATTTAGATTCCCATAGGATTCACCGAGTGTACTTTGGTGTGACAACCAAAGTGAAATTCAATTTCTTGTAACCCCGTTGAGCACCGATAGACAAACATATTGATTTTCACGTGTACTACATTCTTCACACATTTCAAGATGGAGTTATTTTATTAGATTAATTTCTAACTCATAAATAGGTTGGTGACTTCTTTACGAAGCCTTTTGCATCACTTTTCCACCTAGAGTTGTGTGAAATGCTTGGGGTTTCAAAATTTATCCTTGGGGGTGTTCGTGAGGACATCTTCCTTCTTTTTTATCTTTCTTCTAGTAGTATTTTCTTTCCTATTTTTGGTTTGATACTTATTCATTGATATATTGTACATGAGTGCCTGATTAGGCCTTGTTTTTGGGACTCATATTGTGGATATAAAACTATTTTTGGGCCTCTATCTTCACTTGAGGGGTTGTTTTAGAGTAGGTTGTTTACCTTAGCTCATGTTCACCTAGGTAATTTTTTAGAGTAGTTTTTCTTTTCTAGTTATTTCCTTGATTTATGGCTTGATCTATATCCTTGAATAGTTCTTAGATTGATCTTTCTTGCCTATATAAGAAAGACACCCTCTCTTTGTACTAGATAGAGTTCCATGAGATATAATACATGATATTTTTACTCTTTGTTTACAAATATTTTAAGGTTATTTTGTCAAATTAATTTCATCTTATTGAATGTGATGTTATAGTAGCATATGAGATCTTTGTGTCTTGGAATAATGTGGTTATCATTCCTTTTAAAAAAAAACATTTTGTATCAAAGTAAAAATTATGAAAATATTTACAATGTATGTCTTGATAGTAAAAGGGCTTATTATTACCCCCAAATACAAAATCCCTTTCATTTGATAGCTCATTCATTCTCTCTAAAATTACAATGATAATAAAGACCACATGTCAAGTCTTTTTCATTAATTTTTCATGGATTAAAATTTGTTTAGCCTAGGTTTCTTTATTATTTGTATTGTTTCAAATCAAAATTTAATAGTTTTACATTCATATATTTTTGTATCAATGCATTAGTTTAGATACATTGTTCTTATTATTTCATCAACATATTTATTTATGTATCTATAGTTTGATTAATTATTGAAGATGTGAAAATATTGAAGAGATACTTCCATTCAAGAATAAATATATTCTAGATAATGTGGTGCCATACACAAGTTGAAAATTCTGTTGTTGAATATCTTATAAAAAATTAGGACTATGGTTTGATGAGTGATGAGTTTTGGATCTCCTATCTAATGAAAACATGTCATATCATAAGCTATTTCCAATCACGAGTCATTCTCCAATAAATAATCACGTAAACGACTTAGGCTCCATTAGAAATCAATTTACCTTAGTAAATACTTAGACATCGACATAAGATTTAGTGCCATTGGAATCTCTCCCAAATCACATCATGGAATTTTAAAATCCTAATGATTTATTGTAACTCAACCCCATGTTATTATACCATATCATAAAAATACCATATGTAGCCCATTTCAGGTTATCAAACACCTTCCAGTGAGCCATCCACACTAACTATTCAAAAGGGATAATCATCTTCAAACCATCATTAGATATATTAGGTGATGCTACATGAACTACAATTCTTTAGGATGAGCCTCAGAGACACAAATATTTCACATTAGACAATATTTAGCAAGGTCTTATACTACTATTTAGAAGATTCTCAAGTGTACAAAGTACTAATTAATCCCACCTTTTGGCTACCTTTTTTATATTTTATTTATTCTTTCCCATGTATTTCTTGATAACTACCATCCTATTTCTTGACCTTTCGACATTAAAGCATAAAATCAGGGCACCCCATCATGTACTAGGGTGCCCCAATGCACCCTAGTCCCATTCCAGGTGCCTCGGTCTATGCACAACCTCTTCCACTTATTTTTGGGTCACTTCTAGCTGTTGGTCATCCTTATCTTCTTCTCAGTCAGCCTTATTGGGATTAATTACAAAATTAAGCTTGAGATCCCTATAAATATAAAGTTATAAGACCATAATAAGGGTCCTAGGTCATTGCATCTTATCACTACTATCACCTCATCTAGGATTCATCCATTGCATCACTTGCATCCACATAGTTCCATGCACTCAAGCTAGGAGATTTGCATCACACACACTGCATAGGGGAGGGATTCCATTCTATTCCATACACACATGCTACTTACATTTCTATAGCTATTATTTCTCACTACTTCACAAAGTGGGGATGGAACGAGAGCACCTAGGGCAAAACACACACACACACACACACACACACACACACACACACACACACACACACACACACACACACCGAACTACATCTAGGTCCAAAATGTAATGCAGTACTCAATGATAAATCCACTAGTTTGGTGGCTAAGGTCATTCCGACTCATTCATTTGCATATTTTATTTTTTAGGGTTAGATACTTATTTTTGTATTACATGTCATTATTTAACTCATCTAGAAAATCCAAAGGTCACGACAAACAAGGAATATTTTCAACACTTCTCCGAACCTAAAAAATTCAGATCCTGAAAAACATGCAAGGACTACAGAGCCTAGAGCAAGGATTGGAGAGCCTAGGGGCACTCCAGTCCCTTCATATCCTATAGACCTGACCTTCTCAGGACTTCTGAGTGATCATCAACACTTCCAAATTATGTGATGAGACCTGCGACAACCTACAATAGTCATCATAAATCAGCTAAGTCATCTTTCCTTCTTTACTTGTATAATTAGGGTTTTATCTCATTTAATTTAATTATTTAGAATCATTTCATATTGTCTTTACTACATTTATACAACATTTTTAGTCCTCCTATTTATATTAACACTAATACCCTAGTTTCCCCTTTTAGGACACTAGATAGTCATTTTTGTTAATCATTTTTGTCATGTTGGGTTCACTAAAATGATTTAAAAAATAAAGAATCCTAAGATCCTAAATGGGATATTTAGGGTTCTAGTGTTAATCTAAATAGGAGGACTAAAACGCTTGTAAATAAAGATGCTAAATAGTAATAAATGACAACAAACTAATATGCTAAAGTGATGTAAAGTAATTGCATGATTTGATCTAATGGAAATAAAACCCTAGAATGCAAGAGGAGAGTAAGGAAATGACTCAACTGATTGATGGTAATTGTCACATGTTGTCACATATCTGGAACTATAACTCGGTAGTGTAGACGAACACTCAGAGGCTCTATAGAAGGCTGATTTGGACTTCCTAAAGTGACACATGTGTCCGGGAGTGTACTAGGGTGTGTTGCCATGTAGTCCGGTGATCAAAACATTATAAATGCTCAAAACCATAATTTGGCATGGTCACTAAGTGTCTTTGAATACTCTATGTCTGTCACACTAGATTCACCGGATGAACTGGATGACGCCCTGCACATGAAGAAGAAGAAAGGGTTATATTGACCTCAACTAATAGATCGGTGGAATTTTTACCGAGTGTTCCAAAGACATTATTGACCCGGATGTAGTTCTAGTGAGTGTGTGTGTCATGTCCTAGGTGCTCTCCTACCAATTACACTTTGTGAAATAGTGAGCTATAGTAGTTATAGAGGATGTAGATAATAGAATAGAATGAATAGAATAGCTCCTCCTCTAAGAATGTGTGTGATGCCAAATTTCCTAGCTTGAATGTATGGTTCTATGTGGATGCAAGATAGTGCAATGGATGTAGCCCTAGATGGAGTGATAGTAGTGATATTGTTGGTGCCATTTTTGAGCTTGCACAATGGTGCCCTAAATTTTCAAATTTGTATCTACTCAAAAAGAATTTTATCCTTTGATTTGATGGTAGGGTTCATTTTAAGAGATCTCTTAGAAATTGGAGGTGAAAAATACCTAGCGAATATCCCCAGAACTGGTTTCACAGGAAGGTGAATTTTTTGGGGGTTGTATGAAAACATTTCACCTAATTTTCAAGTAGTGTGATAAAAGGATGCCGACGAAAAACATGAGATTTGTTGTTGTGCATCAAAAAAATGCATTGACATTCATCAATGCACTTCATTGACGACGGACAATGAGGTTTGTTGACACGCATCAATGCATTTTTTTGACATGCGGCAAAGAAATATCCTATCATACATCTCTAGCCTCCACCCTTTGCTTGCGCATCGAAAAATCTTTGTGTCGCACGTCAACAAAATCTTTGTCATGTGTCTATTATGCATCAATATCTATAGTACCTCCTTGTCACGCATCAACTATCTGTCAATTGTCACGCATCAACAAATAACCCCATTATCGTGTGTCTCAGTAAACCCTCCTTATCGAGCATCAATAACTTACCCCACTTGTCATGCGATTGCAATACGGGATATATCATATTGTTGAAAAATGTGAAGTAGAAGTGTTCTACCTGGAAAATAATCTAGGATTATATAGGGGATATTTTTCAAGGGTAGGCGAAGTTGACCCCTAAAAAAATTAAAGTGTAATTTTTAGGTGAACAGGTCACTGACCCGCACTAGAAAATTCACCTTTTCAAAATTTTCAAAAATGGAATATTCACCATATTATGAATATTCGCCACTAAAATTTTCCCTATTAGATGGTCTATAATTCTTCCCCTCTAGTTGAAATGCTTTAAAAATGCTCAACAACTTGTTGTTTTGCCCTAATTTGAAAGAATAATCCAAGTTTGCCCTTTTAAATGCCCTAGTTTTTCCAATTTTGCACGCCTATGTCCTTTTTCCCTTTGCGAATCATGGAAAAATTAAAATTGATAAAATCATACTTGTTTGTATTTGAAAATTCAAATCCTAGATTGGGAATATTGTAAAAAACATGGTTTAGTTGATTTAAAATCGAAAAATCTACCATCCTTGGTGAAAAAATTGAATTCTAGGGCTTCCTTTGAATTTTTGCATTTTGATGGTCATACGTGCATCATTTTCCCATAAAATTCATCCTCATAAGGTATTGGCAATGTGGTGGGTTTTCATTGGCTGAGGTGCAGTGGGGAAGTGTTGTAACTTTTCATTTTTCACCTTTTTGGAAAATGGGGCATTTTCGGCCCAAGGATCCTTTTTTCCAAATTTTCCTACGTGGCATGTTCTAATTGGCAGGGGGATGGAGGGTTGTTAGATTCCCTTAAGGTTTTTAGACCTTATTTTGTAAAAATTTTAAAGTCACAAAATGGTCCGAAGCCCCACAGCCAATCGGAGTGGACACATGTCCTAAAAGACCAAAAAGGGAGGAGTGGGCCGAGGGGGACTTAGAGTTTTTTTGGCTCTAATTCTATATAGTTCAAAATTAGTTTTCCCTAATCCAATTAGAGGAGGACACATGGTAGCATGGTACGTGCGAGTAGGTCGGTGGGCGGGCCACAGAGGTAGTAGGGATTTTTTTCCCTTTTTGCAAAGAAGGTTTAAAACCAAAATTTGAAGCATTGGCCTACTACAAAATCATCGAGCACCACGTGGTAGAGGATAGAGTGGGTCGACGGGTCTGCGAGAGAGGTAAAAGAGGATTTTTCCCTTTTTCACAAAAGAGGTTAGAGTGAACAAAGTGAAAATTTTCCCAATTTCTAAAAAAGGTCAAAATGCGTAGAATTGAAGCATGATTTCAATGGGACCCACCATATGCCATGTGTCAGCTCTAAAATTCAAAGGCAGAGGGGTGGAGGAAAAAGTCAAATTTTTCCATTTTTTCAAAAATGTCAAAAAGTCAAAAATGAGCCTAAATTTGTTTCCAATCATTTTTTGCCATGTGTCCAGCCTTATCCAAAAAATTAAAAGGGTAACTCAAGATTATTTCTAAGTCCGCATCTTCCACATGGAGGGCCAAGATTAAAAGATGGATAAGATCGATAGTTGTTGTGCATCTATTTGTTTTGACCACCATGGGAGCTCTAGGAATCTTGGAATCAAGATTTTTGCATCAAAATTCATCAAATTCATAGTGATTTTGTGTCGTCTTGGCCTTCCAGGATCATTGGCATCACTTTCATGACTCAATATTTTTATTTGAGATGTTTTTGAAATAAATTTCTACCCAACTCAAGCAACCACGTGGAATGTAAAATTAAAGGTTGTAGAGGTAGTTTTAAAAGGTGAAATGATGAGAGGAAAGGCATCTGCATGCCTTGATGATAAAAAAACGTGCCTCCAAGAAGGATAATGATCCATATATGTGTAATGATTTAATCTATTTGGGCACACCTGGCAACCTACGAATGTTTTTCTATTTGATGTCATTTTCATTAAATCATGAGGTTTGTTTTGTAATAAAATTGATCCTTGGCATATTATTTTCTTAGGAAAGAAGGATCAAATATGCCAGAGATATGTAATGCATTTTGGAGAAATGTAAAAGTGTCGCGAAAAGTTGAGAAATCACAAGAAAATTCACGAGAGAAATCTCATCTTTTGAGAAACCCACCAAAGAACCAGAATAATTTCTTCTATGTTAGATCTTCATGTATGTGAGTTGGTTACAAGTGTATAGCCATCACACATCTCTAAGCTTTTTCATGAAACTCTCCCCCTTTAATGAATCTAACAATCTTTTGAGTTAATCTATGTTTTTCTGGGCAATATGACGTCTGTTATCATTTTTAAATGTCTACAAATAGTTTTCATTATTCTTGTTGCCATCTTGCATTGAAAGTATTTAGAAATCAAAGAGAATCTCCATTTCTTGTTGATAGTTTAGTGGCATTTGTAATCTCATGTTCAGAAGAGCCTTCATTTGATAAAGAGATAAACAAATTTTAAATCACTTTACCTTCCTTGACTATAGAGATTGCATGTAAGCCTTGAGAGGCAAATTAGGTGTGGTTTGATCAAGGATTTTTATGTTTAATTGAGTTCTTTACTTCAAGATTTTGTGGTGAGTTCTCAAAGATTGTGTGAAGAGTGCTACTTGGGCTTCCATTTATGCCTCTTCTAGTTGAAATAATTTCTTGATTATTTGAAGCATTTTATCTGATAGTTGTTTCAAGTATTGTAAGTTTGTCAAAGATCTGATATATCCCAGTTTGTCTCATCAATACCCCACCAAAAATCATTCTAAACAACCCATCCTACCCATACTACCCTTGCATATGCATTGTGTGTCAACAAAATAATACAATCCATTTAAAAAAATGCACAAAGCAAATCAAGATCATATAATGTCTCCAATAACCCTTGCCTTGCATTGAAAATATCTCCATAATCTGGGAGTGACAACTTGTGAAAGTCAGATTTGGAGTGTTGATCATATTTTCCCAAGGCCTTTTCATACTACCTACATAAATTGAGGGATATCTTCATCTCCTTCACCATTTGAGGGTTACAATGTAGGTTCTCTTACCTTGGTTGAAAGGCACAACCTAGAATAGTGAGGGTCAGATTAGATCCTTTTAAGGTGCTATCCATCTCTCCACAAATCTGAGTGCCAGTTAGATCACATCCTGGCTACAAAATGACACACATCATAATGTATCTGACTTCAAGCTTCCCACCATATCTCCGATGCTACTCAGGCTGAAAAGGAGAACAAATTTGGGTACCAACACCTTTATGGCACCATTTCTAGGGACTTCTTGGAATTTATTGGTGTTTTTGGAGTGTTTGAAGAGTTTGAACATTTGTGTATTCAAGTATTTGAGCTGCTACATTGTTAAAATATAATTCTATACTTCAGATCTGCAAGTTTTAAACCAGGGTTTCAAGTTTTGTCTACCCTTTTTCCATTTCCTAGTAGTTCATACACTTTGGGTGCATTATGATTGATTGATTTAAGAAGAAGAAGGTCAGATTTATAAAGCATTGCAAAGGTTTTAGTACTAGCAAGCATTTTGACAGATTATTTTAGTGCATTCTTGCACAACTAAGGTGAAATTCCTTAGTGGTGACTCCATGCTGATTTGATCTTGAAAATACCAGTGTCTTAAGCTTTCTGTCATTTATTTTTGTCTTTCACTGATCTCTACAAAACTAGAGGGAAGAAGATCTCTCTTCCTTAGAGACTCTGCTAAGAAATTATTCTCAGATTCAAGAAACTCAGAGTTGGAAGGGAGAAGAGTTTGGAAAGTGGTTAAAGGTCAGACATCAGGCAAAGATATAGCCATTGGTGAGAGAGATCAGCCTTTGGTAGAGGATTATCACTCTTCTTCAAGTGATTCTGATTCAAGCAATCATCTCATAAACTTGTTTGCCTCAACTAGTGAAGACCCTTCTACCATACCCGGTAAGTTCCTTCTCCAATCTGCACCTCTGTGTTTTAATTCAAATAAAACTTTCCAAGAAAATTAGCACTTAGAGAATACCAATCTTGTGAATCACATTCTTGAGCCCTAAAGATCTTGCACTCCTCATCAACTTGTTTCACCTCCAAGATCACCTCCACCAAATAATATGGCTCAGCCTAGACCTCCATTTGTTGTTAACACCTTTGGTCCTATAAATTTTAGAGGAATGCATGGTTACCCAAATGCTGTCCCACAAGATGTCGAAATAGGTTGCCAAATTTCTAGGGTAACAATGCTATTATCGGTGACTAGCATCTCAAACTTTTTGATATGATGGAATATTTTGAGATAGAGTTTGAGGATGTGTATGTCAAATTGTTTATTCATACACTAGAAGAGGATACTAGGGATTGGTACAAGGATCTGCTGATAATTCTATTGACTCTTAGAGTAAAATTAAGAATGCATTTAGGTTGCAATATGATGATAATATCGATCCTATATTTATTTTTTCTGAGTTTGAGAATATTAAGAAGAACCCTAATGAATCAGGCCATGACTTCAACACAAGGTTTAACAAAACTTTGAGAAGGCTTCCTGTTGGTTTGAGGCCTTATGATGAATATTTTTTAATCAAATATGTAGATGCATTTGATAAAAAGGTAGCCTATTACCTAAGAGAAAATAACCCTACCAATCTAAGACAAGATTTCACCATGGCATTTCAAATTGAAAACAATATCAACGCTGTTGGGAAACCTCTAAAGAGATGGTGTAAAATTGATAAACCCTGAAAAACCTCAAGCTAGAAAAGGTGTTGATTTAGAAGAGGTTGTGAAGACTTTGGCAGGGAATGTCAAAGAAATCTAGTACAAATTGGCAAGAGCTGAGAAAGGAATTGGGCAGACTTCACAAGGTCACCTAGGCAACAAGCACAAGATAGATTTGGCAATCACCATAGGAATGAGTAGAGGTTTGATGACAAAGGTAAAGGGCCTATTGGATCTGTAAATAGACATCCTCAAGCACGTGAAGGAAGAATGTTTCCTGATCCCTTAACTATTAGGGTTATTGTTGTTGAAGAAGTTTTTGATATTGATTGGTGTGATAGGTGTTTTCTGCCCCATCCTCCATGTGAAGAAAACTAGCAAGAAGGTGAAGTTAATAATGATGATGGTACTGATGATGATATTTGCATGATGGGCTATTCTTCAAGCTCACAAGGAGGAGCAACATCTACTAAAGTAATAAGTGCTAGGACTGCTGCTACCTTTTGGGATTGCATCAAACAGTACAAGTTTTTATTCTCCCCATACTCTTAAAGTTGATGTAGTGCAAGATTTTGAAATTCCTAATAATGAATTTGAATACTTAAGAGATTTGATGATTAAGAAGTATGATGGTGGTATACCTTCGAGAGGAAGATAGACAATTTTTGATGAATGTAGTTGTAGCTCAAGAGAAATATTATAACACTAGAAGAAAAGTTGTTAAAGGAAGTGGGCCTCAAGCCAAACCTAAAACACCCTTACTCACAAACATTCCCAAAGAAGCTCCTAGGAAAGAAACACTTGCCAAAAGCTATGCTGCCCCAAGCAAAAATTACAGCCCCCTCATGCCCAAGCTGCCAAGAATCCCTTGCCATCTAATGAATCTTCTTGTCTCCCTTCCAATGCTATTTTTCCAAAGAGTGTCCCCTATGACATAGCCCAAGTATTGAGCCAAATTAAATTGATTGTTCTAATCATTGAGTTGCTTATAATTCCTGAGCATAAGAAGAGAGCATTTGAGTACTTGGGGTTGAAGGAAGAGAAGATCACTCCAGGTAGAAATGTAAATGTTGTTGAGATTCCTCCTCAAATCATTGCTGAACTTAAAACACCACCAGAAATAGAGGATTTTTGAGAGACACTTGAGGTATATTTGGGGACATCTTTGGTTGATTCCCAATTGAATGTTGATCCATTTTTCACAAATTTGATTATAAAGGATAGGCTACTTCACAATTGTATGTTTGATTCCGGTGCATCATGTAATGTCATGCCTCTAGAAGTCATGAATGAGTTGGATATCAAAGTGAAAAAAACCCATGGAAAGTGTACTTGCCATGGATTCAAGAGAAGTGTTGGTAGTTGGTTGTGTAAAAAGTTTGGTTGTGTAACTTACATCTTATCCCGAGAGGAATTTAAAATTAGATGTTGTGATTGTTTATTTCCCTGCCAAGTGGGGTATGTTATTGTCAAGAAAGTGGGCTGTAAGTGTTGAAAGGAGTGTCCAAATGGATATGTATTTTGCCACCATTCCCATTGAGGGCAGCCTAGTCAGCTCTATGGAGAAAAGAAAATGTTGCATCTAATTTAGGACCCTAATAATGCTACTTGTGAAGTATTATTTGCTGATGTTGATGCTAATAATTTTATTGGTTTTGCTGATGGAAAAGAAAAAAAAATGGATCAGTCAAAGTGCCTTGAACATGTATGTTCTCCTTGGACCTTGATATTTGATGGAGCTTGCTCCAAATTTGGAAATGGTGGTGGTGTAATTCTAATTTCTCCTATCTTGGAAGAATTTGTTTTTTCCTTCAAGCTTAATTTTGAATGTACTAACAAAATTGCTGAGTATGAAGCCTTGTTGTTGGGTTTGATAATTGCATGGAAGTATGGTGTCAAGGACATCATTTCAAAGGGATATTTACAGCTAGTTGTTAAACAAATAAGAAAATTGTATGCTACAAAAAATCAGCGGATGAAGCAGTATAAACATCCAGTTTGGGATCTAGTTGAGATATTTGATTCCTTCAATATTATGCACCATGATAAAAGTTTGAATGTTGCTGCTGACAAGTTGGTAGTGTTGGGGTCATGATTTGGAGTTTGCACCATTTCACCTTATTATGAGTACAATGTTGAAGTGTTGAATAGGCTAGTTGTCCTTGACAACATCAAGCATTGGCAAGTGTTTGATGATGATTCTCAAGTGCAAAGGTTCTTACAAAATCAAGGTGAGTTTATAGATCAGCATATTGATTGGGAACCAATGGTGTGTATGACTAAAGGAAGAGAGACTTTTTTTGGAAAAGATATTATCCAATTGAAATGTAACACCATTCCTAGAGGCCTTGTTACCCTTGAGTCTAATTTTAACAATGTTGATTGAATCATTAATAGAAACATGTCTGCCTCTCAAGGGACATGGATGATCATGACTTGGGAACTAATGGTAAACCAAGGAAGATTTAGTTGGGCAGAAATTTAAGTAAAGAGGAAAAAGAGTCCTATGCCCAACTCTTGAAAAAATATCAAGACTGCCTTACTTGGTCCTATTCTGAGCTAAAAGCATTTAGAAAAGACTTGTTTCAACATGAGATCCCTCTTGAGGCCAAGACTAAGCCATTCAGATAGAGGAAAAGTCCAATTAATCCACTTCTCTCCATGAAAATGTAAGAGGAGTTAAAGAAGTTGATAGATGGAGGGATCATTCAGTCCACTAGATATTCATCTTGGGTTGTAAACCTTGTGCTAGTTAGAAAGAAGAATGGATACATCAGAATTTGTGTGGATTTTATAAATCTAAACAAAGAATCCATGAAGGACAACTATCCCTTGCCAAATACGAAAATATGTTGCAGCTTGTGACGAGTCTGAGTTGCTTTCTACACTAGATGGTTTCTCCGATATAATCAAGTGCTTGTCAAAGAATCGAAAGACTTAAGACAACATTCACTACTCATTGGGGAACATATGTTTTTGTTAGGATGCCCTTTGGTTTGATGAATGTTGGTGCCACTTTTCAAATAGTAATGGAATGTACTTTTGTTGGTTACATCAATGAGTTCATTACGGTTTACCAAGATGATGTGACTGTGTTTTCAAGGCGAGAGGTGATCATTTACAAAACTTGGAGAAGATGATAATTATATGTGTCATTTCTCTTAATCCAAAGAAGTGTCATTTTGGCATGAAAAAGGCCAAGATTCTTGGTCACATTGTGTAAAATGATGGTGTTATGATAGACCACGAGAGAGTGGAAGCAATCAACAAAGTACCTATCCCAAGAACCAAGAAAGGCATCCAATCTTTCTTTGGTCAAATTAATTTTATTAGAAGGTTTGTTTCCAACTTTGCTGAGTTGAATCTTCCAATCACAAGCATGCTAAAGAAGGAAAAAGTTATCAAGTGGGAGGAGGTCATGTCATTCAAGTTTTGAAGGATTTAAGGATGCACTTAAACATGCACCGTTATAGCAGCCCCAAACTATAAGAGGCCTTTTCAAATATTTTCCTTTGCCTCTCGAGTATACCATTTCTTATGTTTTACCGCAAAAGGATGAGAATTGGGTTGAGAGGCCTATTGCCTTCTTTAGTAAATATTTACAAGTAGCCGAGTGGAAGTATATAATCATGGAGAAACAAGAATTTTCTTGTGTGAAAGTAATAAAAGTTTTCAGGCCTTATACATTGAGTTCAAAAGTTGTTGCTTATGTTCCCCACACCATGGTGAAAGACATCTTATCAAAGATGGAGATCTCAAGAAAAAGATGTAGGTGGGTGAACAAGCTACAAGAGTATGATATGGACATCCAAACCACAACGTTGGTACACTATTTGGGCTTTGCTAAACTCATGGTGAGAGCAACTTTGTAGAATGTGGAAGTGAATGAAGTAGAAGAAGGGTAGATGTTCTTGGAAAATTGGTAAGTTCTGAGTGGTACAAGGATATAATCTTTTACCTCAGACACCTTTGTTGTCCTGATCATTTAAATAAAAATCAGAAAAGAGTCCTCAAGCTAGCTTCTCAAAAATACATCATCACTGAATTTGGGATGGCTTGGAAGAACCCTGAAGGTGTCCTCTTGAAATGCATAACTAAAGATGAAGCTCCCAAGATAGTTTCTGATTTCCATGGGGGAGTTTGTGGAGGACACTTTGCTAGAAGAGTAACAACACATAAGATTTTGAGATGTGGTTATTGGTGGTCTACTCTCTTCAAAGATGCAACCCATTGGTTAGAAAATGTGATAGTTGCCAACGTTTCTCTAGAAGAATGAAAGCTTCAGGCTCCCTTCCTTTGCATCCTATATCAATTGAAGCTCCTTTCAAACAATGGGGGATGGACTTCATTGGTGAGATTTCAAATCCTTCTAGTGTTGGTCATAAGTGGATCCTTGTAGCCACTAATTATTTTACAAATTGGGTAGAGGTAATCCCCACCAAGAAATAAACACACCAAATAGTTATGGACTTCTTGTTGAATCAAATCATATGCAGATTTGGAGTGCCACCAAGATTATAGTTGATAATGCCATGTGCTTTAAAGCCAAACCTTTAACAACAATGTGCAATGAATATGGAATTAATCGACTTATTCTTCAAACTATAATCCCCAAGGGAATGGAATATCTGAGTCCAATAATAGGAATATGTTGAAGATCATTAGAATAAACTTGGAGAAAAACAAGAAGAAATGGGGTGAAAAATTGAAATTTGTAATTTGGGCTGATAGGATAACTCCTAAAAGAGCTACTAGTAAAAGCCCATTTGAATTGGTGTATGGAACTCAAGATTTTCTTCCCTTGCACCTGTAATTATCTTCATTTCAGTTTTCCCAACAGTTGGAAGATCAAGAGCTTGGCCCATATGAATCAAGGATCAATCAGATTATTGAGCTTGATGAGGAGAGAAGAGCATCCCATCAAAGGCATGTCAGATTTAGGGAAAAATTGAAGAGATTGTTTGACAAGAAGGTCACCCCTAGAGCCTTCAATGTTGGAGATCTAGTTTTTTTGGAATAGTAGGCATGAAGACAAGGGCAAGCATGGAAAATTTGATGCATTGTGGATGGGCCCTTATGCCATTGATATCAGAATTTGTGAACATGCCTTCTTTCTCAAGGACTTAGATGGGGAATTGCTAGAATTGCCTGTTAATGGTAGAAATTTGAAGCATTTCTTGGATTTATCCCTAAATCTAAGGTATGCACCAATTTTATAGTTGTATAGTCTTTGTTTCTTCTTTGTTTTTGTTGTTTTGTTGGTGTGTGGTTTGCCCTTGTTTTTGGCAACCATTCTGGTCAGTTTCTCAACTCATGTTTAAAGGATGGTTCTAGTTTTTTGACTGCCTTATGTATTGAATCCTTTGCCCAATGGATATTTTGGCACTTGGTATACATTTTTTCCTTGTGGAACTCACTGGGAGTGCCCATCCCCAAGCAAGATCTGATGTTGGTGCCATTTTTGAGCTTGCACCATGTTGCCCTAAATTTTCAAATCTATATCTGCTCTAAATTTTTTTATCCTTTTCTTTGATGGTCTATAATTCTTCCCCTCCAGTTGAAATTATTTAAAAATGCTCACAAACTTGTTGTATTGCCCTAATTTGATAGAATAATCCAAGTTTTCCCTTTTTGTGCCCTAGTTTTTGCAATTTTACAGGCTATGTCATTTTTCCCTTTGCCAAATTGTGGAAAAATCAAAATTGATCAAATCATACTTGTTTGCATTTGAAAATCCAAATCCTAGATCGGGAATGTTGTAAAAAACATGGTTTAGTTGATTTAAAATCAAAGAATCTGCCATCCTTGGTGAAAAAATTGAATTCTAGGGCTTCCTTTGAATTTTTGTGTTTTGATAGGATCATACGGGCGTCATTTCCCCATCAAATTCATCCTCAGAAGGTATTGGAAACGTGGCAGGTTTTCATTGGCTGAGGTGCAGTGGGGAAGTGTTGTAACTTTTCATTTTCTACCTTTTTGGAAAAATGGGGCATTTTCAGGCTCGGGGCTCCATTTTTTCCAAATTTTCCTACGTGGCATGTTCTGATTGGTAGGGGGATGATGGATGGTCAGATTCCCTTAAGGTTTTTAGACCTTATTTTGCAAAAATGTTTAAGTCACAAAATGGTTCGAAGCCCCGCAACTAATCGGGAGTGGACACGTATCCTAAAAGACCAAAAAGGGAGAAGCAGCCGAGGGGGACTTAGAGTTTTTTTGGCTCTAATTCTATAAAGTTCCAAAATCAGTTTTGTCCCCACTCCAATTAGAGGAGGAAACATGGCAGCACGGTAGGCACAGTGGGTGGCGAGGCCAGTGGAGGTAGGAGGGAATTTTTCCCTTTTGTAAAGAAAGTTTAAACTCAAAATTTGAAGTGCTAGCCCACAAGAAAATCATTGAGCAACACGTGGCGAGGACAAAGTAGGTTGGTGGGTCCACGGAGGTAAAAGAGGATTTTTTCCCTTTTTCACAAAAGAGTTTAGAGTGAAAAAATTTTAGTGCGGCCCCCGTGGCCAATCATAGGTGGACACATGTCCAATAGAGTCAGAGGGAAGTGCGGGCCGTGGAAGGAAAAAGGAAAATTTTCCCTTTTGGTCAAAAAGACCTAGGGTAAAATTTTGGAGCATGGCCCCGCTTAGAAAATCACAAGGAGACACGTGGTGAGGGAGAAATCGGAGGTGCGGGCCCATGGGGAAAAAAAGTGAAATTTTTCCAATTTCCAAAAAGGTCAAATTGCACAGAATTGAAGCGTGATTTCAATGGACCCACCATATGCCACGTGTCAGCTCCAAAATTCAAAGGCGGAGGGGTGGAGGAAAAAGTCAAATTTTTCCATTTTTTCAAAAATGTCAAAAAGTCAAAAATGAGCTCGAATTTTTTTCCAATCATTTTTTGCCACGTGTCCAACCTTATCAAAAAAAATTAAAAGGGTAACTCAAGCTTATTTATAAGTCCGCATCTTCCACATGGAGGGCCAAGATTAAAATATGGATAAGATCAATGGTTGATGTGCATCCATTTTTTTTTACTCACATGAGAGCTCCAAGAATCTTGGAATCATGATTTTTACATTATAAATCATAGTGATTTTGTGTCGTTTTTGCCTTCCAAGATCATTGGCATCAATTTCATGACTCAATATATTGATTTGAGATGTTTTTTAAATAAATTTCTACTCAACTTTGAGCAACCACGTGGAATGTCAAATTGAAGGTTTCAGAGGTAGTTTTAAAAGGTCAAATGATGAGAGGAAAGGAATCTGCATGCCTTGATGATAAAAAAATGTGCCTCCAAGAAGGATAATGATCCGGATATTTGTAATGATTTAATATTTTTGGGCACACACGCAACTGCGCGAATTTTTTCTATTTGATGTCATTTTCATTAAATAATGAGGTTTGTTTTGTAGCGAAATTGATCCCTTGGCATATTCTTTTCTTGGAAAAGAAGGATCAAATGTGGTAAGAGATATATAATGCATTTTTCATAAATGCAAAAGCATCGGGAAAAGTTGAGAAATCACGAGCAAATTCTAAGAGAAATCTCATCTTCTCGAGAAACCCACCAAAGAACCAGAATATTTCTTCTATGTTGGATATTCATGTATTTGAGTTGGTTACAAGTGTATAGCCATCACACAACTCGAGATTGTTCATAAAACTCTCCCCTACTGATGAATCTAACAAGCTTTTGAGTTATTTTGTGTTTTTCTGGGCAATATGATGTTTTTTTATCATTTTTAAATGCCTGCAAATAGTTTTCATTGTTCTTGTTGCAATCTTACATTGAAAGTCTTTATAAATCACATAGAATCTCCATTTCTTGTTGATAGTTTAGTGGAATTTGCAATCTCATGTTCAAAAGAGCCTTCATCTGATAAAGAGATAAACAAATTTAAAATCACTTTACCTTCCTTGACTACAGAGATTTCTTGTAAGCCTTTGGGGGCACCTTAAGCATGGTTTGATCAAGGATTTTTGTGTTTAATCGAGTTCTTTACTTCAAGATTTTGTGGTGAGTTCTCAAATATTGTGTGAAGAGTTCTTCCTGGGCTTCCATTTATGCCTCTTCTCAAGTTGAAAGACTGTCTTTATTATTTGAAGCATTTTATCGATAGTTGTTTCAAGTATTGTAAAGTTTGTCAAAGATCTGATATATCCCAGTTTTTCTCATCAATACCCCACCAAAAAATCATTCTAAACAATCCATCCTACCCATACTACCCCTGCATTTTCATTGTGTGTCAACAAAAGAATACAATCCATTTACAAAAATGCACAAAGTAAATCAGGATCATATAATGTCTCTAGTAACCCTTGCCTTGAATTGAAAATATCTCCATAATCTGGGAGTGACAACTTGTGAAAGTCAGGTTTGGAGTGTTTATCATATTTTCCCAAGACCTTTTCATACTACCTACATAAATTGAGGGATATCTTCATCTCCTTCACCATTTGGGGGTTACAATATAGGTTCTCTTACCTTGGTTGAAAGGAACAACCTAGAATAATGAGGGTCAGATCAGATCCTTTCAAGGTGTTATCCATCTCTCCACAAATCTGAGTGCCAGTTAGATCACATCCTTGGCTACAAAATGACACACATCATGATCTATCTGACTTCAAGCTTCATGCCATATCTCTGATGTTGCTCAGACTGAAAAGGAGAAAAAATTTGGGTACCAACAGATAGGATGCAATTACATAGGACCCTCATTATGGTCTTATAAGCTTTATATTTATAGGGCTCTCAAGTTTAATTTTGCAATTAATCCCACCTTTTTTCCATCTTTGTTTTATGTTTTAATTTATATTTCCCTTGTATTTACTGATACTTATCACCCCATTTTCTAACTTCCCGAGATTCTAGCCTTAATTTTGGGCGCCCTATCCCGCACTACTCAACCCCATGTTATTATACCAGATCAAAAAAATGCCTTATATAGCTCATTTTATGTCATCAAACACCTTCTAGGTGAGCCATCCACACTAACTATTCAATGGTATAATCATATTTGAACTATGGCTATATATATTAGGTGATGCTTTAGATGACCCACAATTCTTAAGGATAAGCCTCCGGATGAACTTTAGGTCATTCAACCCTCAAAACTACCTATCAATCAATATCACAACTTTCTTATATAGATAATGGTTTCTTCTACTAGCCCATGGTTTCAAAAATTTTCCATTGTAAATTGTTTCATATGTATGCATGCATAATTTTAATGTTTTATGTTTAGTTATCAATTTTTCTATTAAGTGTTACTTGTTGAGGTTGTCGTTATTTTAATAAATTACTTTATTTTAGTTTACTATTAATATTTTGATATGTATAAAATTTTGGTTGGAGATATGAATTGAGTATATTAATCATAAATATATTATTTACAATAATTATGTTTCCATAAGGTTATCAAACAACCCAAAAAAGTAAATCGATTTCAAAAAAATCTAACAAAAGGTTTTCGTGCAAGAAAACATGTTCTCCATATCCTACTAGATGTTTTGAAGTAACACAAAGAATTTTGAAACCAACCCGAAACTACAAATTGTCCCCTGGAACCCAACTCAACCCTCACCACTACTCAAATATAGACCTCCAAAGATTCTCATAAGAGGCTCTTCTACAATGAAATATTGGGACTTTCACACCTTACTAGACTAACAAAAGGGAGATCCCATATAAGGGATCCAAAAGGATGCATTGTAGTCTTCTAAAAAAAATATACATCTAATTTCTTAGTCTTTCTTAGCTAGAAGTAATTTTTCATGGCTTAAAAATGCTAGAATCTTCAATCAAAGAGGCCAAAATAAAATTATGTATTTCCTTCCACATCCAAATAATATACCTTTGTTTCAATGCCTTCCTCATCTAGAAATAAATATTTTTAGCTATATCTAATCATATTTTCCATCTAAAATGGAATTCACTAATATAAATATACTAATCTTCTCAATAAAAAAGTTACACTTATTAAATTCCATCCATTGTATTATTGTTGTAAATGTCTAAATCCTAGCATAAAAATAAGACATCTACAATAAAGGAAAGGATCCAAATATCCTCTTCTTATTAAAATCAAATCCTCATCTTAGTGCAAGTAAATCCATCATACCAATAGCCTGTATAGAATAACCCTCCCCTCTAACCCCTTGCACCCCCCTCCCCTTATCACTCACTTGTCCTAGGGCCTCTCTTAACATCTACTTCCATAATCAAGAGGAATTTCTTCCATTCCAAAGGGTTACTGCTAACAATTAAGGAAATGGGAAATAAATGTTGTGCCAATGTTGGAAATACTATGCAAATTTATAGCATTCCCTAAAATAATATATGAAAAATATCAACAGAAACCCATAGGGAAAAAAATTTGGATGTAAAAACTTGTATTTGACTAGATTTATGAATTAGAGTGGTTAAGGAGAACCTTCTTAAATTAGAAAATGAGGTTGTCTTGGGTCCTTAATTTCTACCAAAGATCCACATTTTGAGCACCCCATTGTGTTACAATTATTCAAAATGGAGAATTTTTACTACTTCCTCAAGCTATCCTTATGGTCACTTATTGAAAGTGTCCTATAGACTTAATGGGAATAGAACTTGGGTTTATGATTAAACAATACTTGTAGCTCACCAATAACCCAATCCTTTGAGTCCAATATTTTTTGGAAAACACTTTTACTATATTATATCTATGAAATAGAGTGGTGGAGGAGCACCTTCTCAAATCGGGATATGGGGGTGGCCTTGGATCCTTAATTTATACCAAATGATCATCATTTATAGTTATCTATTGTGTTTATTACTATTAATTTATGTGTTTTATATTTTACAAAAATAATTATAGTATGTTTATTGTCTCAAAATTATTTTTTCTATTGTTTGTTTTTAATATTTTCACACCTCATAAGAATATATCTCGTGATTGCAAGGGTAAGTTTAAACTAAAATTTTATGTGTTTGTCCGTACATGTGAAATTAATAATCAATGTGTTAATTTAATAAAATATTAAATGTCAATTTATTCGACCATCTTATATATATAAAGGTGTCTTAGTGAGAAATGTATTAATCTTTTCTTACATCATGATTTAAGTTTATATATATATATCACCAAAATTTGAAGGATTATTGGTAATTTAAAAAATTCGACACATACAAGTATTAATCAAGGATATGTTCAATATTGGCTCTATTAATATTAACTAACTTAATCAGGAATTATCATGCAAGGTCAAGATGCTCATGATTGTTATTTGAAAACTAATTTTAGCCTCGCTTAAATGTGGCACGATAATTAGCGGGAATGGAAATGGTGGTGGCATGGAGTTCAAGGCCACAACATGATAGAGACATTAATGGGAGCATTAAATATTTTAATGAATCTTGGGAAACTCAAAGCTTCCTTTAGAATCTATCAAGTTGGGTTAATGGAAATTAAGTTTTTACCCCACCGTTGTGAGTTCAAACTTTGTGGAACCTTGCATGAGAGTTTCTTCGATTATTTCATGAATATTAGAGATCTGTATGTAGTTCTTCGAGTGTCTATTTTCAAGGGAACTAGTTGTTTTCACTTGAAATAAAAATATATGTGTATTAAAATAGAGTAAGTGTAGGATTTACTTGGTTCGAATTGTTGAAAGATTGAGAAAGTGGATATTTTTTCTTTTACTACTTGAAATATCGAAGCTTGGAAAGGAAGGATGGTTATTATTCATTATTCAGGCATGATTTGATTTATATCCCTCCCTTAGCCTATTTTACTATTTATTACTTACTTGAATTAAACTCTATGATATGGCTTGTTGTTAT
Organism: Taxus wallichiana var. yunnanensis; assembly: GCA_018340775.1. Taxonomy (NCBI): domain Eukaryota; kingdom Viridiplantae; phylum Streptophyta; class Pinopsida; order Cupressales; family Taxaceae; genus Taxus; species Taxus wallichiana. The sequence goes on from CM031243.1 coordinate 83,470,443, forward strand.
TCGTGGTTATGGGTTTGCATTGTTATTATGGCATTGTGTTGGGGTGTTATCAATTCATGTGAGAATAAGTAAATCTAGGTTTTACACTTAAATTTTCTGAATATTTTAAAATGAATGGTAACCATGAATGTACCTTTACAATAATGGTTTTATTGTAAATGCAAAACCCTCTCTAAAAGTATTGTGTTGTTCTTATTTGAACCTTGCAACTTTGGCTTCTAGGATATATTGATACTATTTTGTATATCGATATTCTTAGTATCATACACGAATTCTTGTAGGGGTATTATTGACCCCATGATTTTGCTATCTCTTTGGAATGGAATCCCTTGTTTTTCTTTGCATTAAAGAGTCTTGGGTTTATGGATTTGGTTGTATTCTCATGAATATTTGGGTACTATTTTATCATTGGTTACAAGTATAAAATAGAGCTTATTACAACTAGGTATGGTCTGTAGGTGTGTAATAAGCCCTTGCAGAGATTTTAGTTGTGTATTATCAATTAACTCCTATTAGGATCAAATCAACCTTGGTAATGGAAGGCTTAAACCATACTACTATTACAACTCGTTGTATAGGATGTCATCAATTACATACCATGAGCTTAACGAGGCACTAATATGCACAAGTACCCTTAGAAATTTGTTGATGAAAGTTTTATTTTGATTGAGATCTCATAAATAGTGTTATTTATTTTGTGAAGATTTATACTTGTGGGTTGAAAAAATGATTTATGGAATAGCGTGATGCACTCATTAGTGATAGGGTAACTCTTATATACCTCATATTTGCCTTGCATTCCTTTACGTAAATACTCGAGGTATTTTTGATAGCCAAGTGTTAAAGAATAAGATAAAAAGGGGTTAGTGTGATGTGAACTTGAGTTGTGTTTGAAGTAAGATTAATGGTTATTAACCTTTAAAATGTTGAATCCTATCCCATACTTATGACTTATATATATGATTGTCTAAGGATTCAAAGTCTAGAAGAATATTACACCTCGAATACATTGGTATCTTCATGATTGTTTTTAGGATGTTGAACTTTTTGGAAATAAGTTAGTTATATATATATATACCCTGGGAAGGGGATCATATTTTATATTTGAAGCTATGGTTGTAATTAGTTTGAGACATAATGAACTTGAATGCGTGATTAACCTATTTGGCTTCCCGACTATGGTGCTACATTGATACGAGAAATTACTATGTACATATGCAAAGATTTGATTGATTCGATAATTTAATATATACCTATACATATAGTTATGCATATTTATGACCTTTAATTATAGTTAATACCCTTATTAAGGTTAATATTTGGACTTGGAAGAACATTCTACTCTTTGATTACTATACAAAGTTATATTATTATACCATGAGTGTACTATTGCTTAGAAAATGTAAGGATGCTATCTTGTTGAAATGAATGGATATTTTTGAATAACTTGTTAATTTTGTAATTTCCATTAAGGAATATATGCAGAATGATGTTGAATGAAGTGATGATTACAGGTTGGTTTGACCCTTATAGATGTTTAATGTTTTTCATTTTACCATGGCTTTTGTAGTTCAAATGATTGCAGTTTCATTTAAGTAAATATTAAATAGTATAAGTTACTTGAGGTGGAAATATGTCTTATCATGCTAGTTCAATTTAGACTGACCATGTATGATATTGTTTTACATTACCATTTTTCGATTGCGAGGTTTTGTTATGTACCGTGAATGAATTTTGAAGAAAAATTACTTTATCATTTTTTTGATATAAGATGCTTGTATAGATCGGTGATTTTCATAAATTATAGAAATGATATTGACTTGTTTATCTGGTAAAGAGGTAGAAAAAACCATGTTTTTGTTCTACTTGGAATAGAAACAATAAAATATGAAATTCTGTACTCTATTATGTTTTTCTTGTCTAAGATAACTCAATGATTGGATGTGATTATGAAACCTTATTCATGTTTTTATATGAATCTAATGTTATGAATTAAGAGTCCAATAATTTGTGCAATCAAAAATATGGTATGAGGTGTATACATGGGAATATACATATTATGTGTCAATGAAATATAAAATTGAACACCTGGAGTTCATATATATATATATATATATATATATATATATATATAAATTATTTGCGATCGGTCCAAACACGAGATGCAAAGATATTAGGGATGCACATAGGGAAATTTTTCATTGCTACATGAATATTTTATATGCCTTAATGGCACAAGCATGGAAAGATTACTAAAAATTTTGAATGCATTTTGGATACATATATATATATATATATATATATATATATATATATATATATATATATATATATATATATATATATATATATATATAATCATACTAAACCTATCTAATTAGAAATGCAATGAAAATGGGTTATACCTAGAAGAAAGACTTCATAGTTACATGATGATTTAAAGTGCCCAATGGGTTGAGTTTATTTAAAGGTTACTTTGATTGTGGATGCATTATTATGTTACCTAATTTATAATAATTTTTATGGAGCTGAGATACAAACCGTGCCTAAGGATTAACATACCAAAGCATGATATTATGAGTTATGAAGTTAGTAAGAAAGGTTTACTTGAAAATGAATATTTCATATTTACACTACTAAGGGCCTATTGGACTATGGGATCTCCTTAAGTTACTCAATTAATATAGTACATACTTAAAGATAATTATGTTGTTAAGATTTCCTTTATGAACATGAAATTCAGATAGATAGGTGTATTTCATTAAAAGGATGCCTTAGCTATTATAAAGACCCTTGAATCTAAAATGCACCTATGATTTACCATGATTGTTATTCCTTACTATAAATAGAAAAAGGATATATCAGTTAAGATATTACATTTATGTGAGGGTAATATGACTATATGTTGTGAAGTATTTATCAAGGTTGTAACTTAAGTATAAATGTTTATATATTCATACATATGATACTACTTCAATCATTGATGTAACTATTATGAAATTGATCTGATGATAAAAGATTCATAGTTACAAGATGTTCTCAAGTCTCAAAATAGACCTAGTCAGAAATAGGAAACAAGGTGAGTAATTGTGAATTGAAGATTATTAAGGTGCTCCATATAAACATATGAAGGGAATATAAATATGTATATACAACTCCTATTGAGTGAACATAAGTTGTTATTTGATTATATGATTGAATGAGTAAATTTGAATTGATCTAAATAATAACAATGCTTTACATAAGTACCTTGTTTAGGTAAATGGAATGGTTATTAAACATATAAAAGTAATACATTATGCAGAATTATAACTAACAACCAACACTTAATAGGGTTATGTTGTTCTATCTCTAATTAAGTTCATGATTACTTAAGAATGGTTAACTAAAAACATAATAACCTAAGACTGGAAGGGAATCTATATAATAGAATTGGGTGAAAGACAAGTTCCTAACGATGAGTGTGTCGTCATGGAACTAAGCATGGCATACATGTCTCTGAAAATTTACACAAAGTAGTGTAAGCCACTGATTACACTATCATAATTTCACCAAGGATCTAAGATACCTGATGCCAAGATAGGATGCAATGTTTGAGTTCCAGGTATGCACTTAGAAAATTATACTTGATTGTCAATAATTGAAAAAAGGAAAACCAAATGATACACATGATGTACTAGCTTGTAAAGAGTGTTTTCTCTCATAAAGATTGTTTGAGGGGATCAAGTAGGATTTTTAGACTCTCATGCATCTACACATGGTTTTATGACTGTTTTCGGATTGATTCAATTTCAGAGTTATGCTAGAATTTAAATATTGGGTATTTAAATCAATGAAGCATTAAGTGTAAAAACTAAAAAAACCCTAGAATTGAAGTGACAAATGAGGATATTATATTTTGGTATCGAGCCAAAGGTGCATATCTTGGACTTATTAGGTCTTTATGCTTACTCAATTCGATTTTTTTAACAAAATAAAAGGAATAATAGAAGGATTTATCGTGGATAATGAATGAGACCAAAATTTTTTTAGGTTCAATGGTAAGTAAGTTAGAAAAAACACTCTAACATTTCTTCATGACACATTTGAACCGGTAAGATGCATGGAGCAACTAGTAAAAGTATGAATTGGATCACCAAGTTAAACATCTTGAGCTAAATGATAACAATCAGTAGAGGGTTACTAGATTGAATGAAAAATATTAATGACATATTTGGAACTTAAATCTAAAATGAAATGTAAATTCACAAAGGGTAGATGAAGTAGATAGGAGAGGACTATCTATTGTAGCAGTAGTAGCTTGAAAGGTGAATTAGGCTAGAATGAAATTTGCAATAAATGTTGACTTAAAAAGAGTAAAAGTAAAAAAAGATCATAGGATCATCATCATCATTAACTTTTAGGAAGAAATTTACATGGGAGAGGGATCGTAAGATGATCAAGGGTCGGTAATCTTGATTGAAGCTCAATAAATCGGACCATTTATTTTGAACATGATCCTTTAATATATAAATTGTTTATCGGTATGACATGTGATCTTTGTAGGTTGCATTAGATTATCAATGTGTTGTATGGATATAATGGTAATTTAAGAATGAGAAAGATTTCAGAGCCTTGAATGTGTTTTAATGAATAAATATTCAATGTGTCCTACTTGTGCAATGAACAGTGAATGCTTAGGGAAATTTAAAGGATAAATGTCATGGTCGTTATCTCTTGGATTTTTTTCTTTATGGTTTGAAGAATACTACCAATTTTAGTATAGTCCTTTCGAGTGATTTGTGTGCCTTAACAGAGATAATAATGGAAGAAATGGATACTGAGAGTAAAATTTGTACTCTCGGGCTTAAGGTAGAGTTGAGACCATTTCATGTGAATACTTAACATATTTCAAGTATATCTAGTTTTATCTTCCATTTTGTCATCAAGTATATCTAGTTTATAGGTTGGAAATCATATGATCTAAGTGGTGTGTAGTGTGTTAAGGCCTATACATCAATAATGATGGATCAAAATGCAAGGCACACCCAACTCAGGTCAGAACTGTGTAAAGGCTAGTATAAGACAATGAAGGTAATGGAAAGGAAAAAGACAAAAAACATCAACTGTTAGGAAGGAACACAGTATAAAATATGTTGTAATTCCTAGAAGAAAGGAACAAAACCATTTTTTTATTTGTTTAAAACAACTTTTTGAATGGAACACCACTAGGAGAAATTCTAAGAAAATAGTAATTGCAGAGAAAAAGACTATGAAAAACAAGTAACAAAACAAACCAGCCTTGTTAAACTTGGGAAAATAGAAAAGAGACAACATTTTTTTTTTTTCATCCTTATAAAAAAAAATTATTGTTATTTTGTATATATTACATATATCGTATGATACAACTAGCGATAATGATAAAAATGATGTCATATAAACTTATTGTGTGACAGATTTTGCTCTTTGAAAAGTTGTTACAACTAGTGAATTTATGTTACAGTTTGAATATTTCAAAAATTATGGAAATGATGACTATTTCTTCAAAATATTATAGATATAACATGTATATGATTATTTCGATCTTTACTATTGAGATAAGAATCATCGGGATGATGATTCAAGAAGAGGGTAAGTATGTCACACCCCACAAGAATCTATCTCGTGATTGCAAGGGTAAGTCTAAACTAAAGGTTTATGTGCTTGATCGTACATGTTGTGAAATTAATAATCAAGGTGTTGATTTAATAAAATATTAAATTATGATTTAATCGCCCATCTTATAGATATAAATGTCTTAATGAGCAATGTATTGATCTTTGTTTACATCATGATTTAAGTTTATATATATACTCGTGGATTATTGGTAAGTTGACAATGTCGACACATGCAATTATTAATCGATGCTATGGTCAATATTGGCTCTATTAATATTAAATAACTTAATAAGGAATGATAATGCAAGGTCAAGATGCTCATGATTATTATTTGAAAAATAATTTTAGCCTCAATTAAATGTGGCACAAGATTTAGCGGGAATGGCAATGGTGGTGGCATGGATTTCAAGACCATGATGTAAGCAGATAAATTAATGGGAGCATTAAATATTTTAATGAAGCTCATGAAACTCAAATATTCCTTAAGAAGCTATAAATTTCGGTTAATGGAAATTCATTTTTACTCCACCGTTGTGAGTTTGAACTTTGTGGAACCTTGCATGAGAGTTCGATCCAATTTTTGGTGAAGATTAGAGCTCTACATTCAATTCTTTGATTGTCTTTTTTAGGGAAACTGGTTGTTTTTGCTTGAAATACAAATATTTGTGTATTAAAATAGTGTAAGTGTGGGCTTTGAGTGGTTCTAATTGTTGAAAGATTGAGAAAGTGGGGATTTTTCTTTTATAGCTAGAAATCTCAAAAGCTTGGCAAGGAAGGATGGCCGTTATTCATTATTCAAGCATGATTTGATTTATCACTTCCTTAGTCACTTTTACTATTCAAATTTACTTGATTTAAAATCTATAATATGTCTCGTTGTTATTCATGGTTGTGGGTTTGCATTGTGTTGGGGTTTTATTGATTCATGTAAGAATAAGTAAATTTAGGTTTTACACTAAAAATTTCTAAATATTTTAGAATGAATGGTAACCATGAATGAACCTTTGCAATAATGGTTTGTTTGTTAATACAAAACCCTATCGAAAGTACTTTGTTATTTTGATTCGAACTGCAATGCAACTTGGGTTGTTAAGATATATTGATACTATTTTATATATTGATATTCTTAGTATTACACACACAATTTATTTTTGAGGTATTATTGACTCCACGACTTTGTTATCTCTTTGGAATGAAATCCCTTATTTTTCTTTGCATGTAAGAGTCTTGGGTTTCTAGTATTGGTTGTATTCTTATGAATATTTGGGTACTATTTTATTATGTGTTATGAGTATAAAATAGAGCTTATTACAATTGGGTATGGTGTCTAGGTGTATAATAAGCCCTTGTAGATATTTTAGTTATGTGTATTTACAATTAACGTCTATCGGATCTAATTGACCTTGGTAATGGAAGGCTTAAACCATACAGCTATTAAATCCCACTATAGAAGATGTCATCGGTTACATACCCTAAGCTTGGTGAGGTACTAATATGCACATTACCCGTAGAAATTTGTTGATGGCGGGGTTATTTTGGTTGAGATGTTATAAATAGTGTTATCTATTATGTGAAGATTTAGACTATGGGTTGTTGACCTAATTTATGATATAGCATGATGCACTCAGAATTCATAGGGTAGCTCTTATATAATTGGGATTCACCTTGCAGTCCATTTTGTAAAAATAAGGCATTTTTAATAGACAAGTGTTCGAGAATAAGATAAATAATGGCTAGTGTGGACTCAATTTGTGTTTGAATTAAGGTGAATGGTTATTTACCTTAAGAATGTTGAATCCTAACCCGTATGTGTGTGTGTGTGTGTGTGTGTGTGTGTGTGTGTGTGTGTGTGTGGGCTTATGTAAGGATTCAAATTCTAGCGAGAATATTACACCTCGAATACATTGGTATCTGCACTCATTTGTTGTTTAGGATGTTGAATTATTTGGAAATCATTTAGTTAGATATATGTGTATATAAATATATACCTAGGAAGGGTATCATATTTTATATTCAAAGATATGGTGGTAATTAGTTCGAGACATAATGAACTCGAATGCGTGAGTAACCTATTTGGCATCTTGACTATGGTGCTACATTGATATGAGAAATTAATATGTACATATGCATATATTTGATTGATCTGGGAATTTAATATGTACCTATACATATAGTTATGTATGTTTATGATATTTGATGATAGTTAATCCCCTTAGTAAGGTTAATATTTGGACTTGGAAGAACATTCTTCTCTTTGATTACTATACAAAGTTATATTATTATACTTTGAGTGTACTATTTCTCTAAAAATGTAAGGATGACATCTTGTTGAAATAAATGGATATTTTTGAATAAATTATTATTTTTGTAATTTCCATTAAGGCATATATGCATAATTATGTTAATGAAGTGATGATTGCAATTTGGTTTGACCCTTATAGATGTTTAATGTTTTACATGTTACCATGGATTTTGTAGTTCAAATGATTACATTTTCATTTAATTAAATCTTAAATAGCATAAGTTACTAAGGTGGAGATATGTCTTATCATTCCAGTTCAATTTGGAATGACCATGTATGATATTGTTTTGCATTACCATTTTTAGTTGCAGGTTCTGTGATGTACCACGAATGAAGTTTGAGGAAACATTACTTGATCAGTTTGTTGATAGAAGGTGCTTGTATAACTCAAGATTTTTTTAAATTAGAGAAATGTTCTTGAATTTTTTTATCTAGTAAAGAGGTGGAAAAGGAATTTTTTTGTTCTTCTTGGAAAAGAAATAATAAAAGATGAAATTATTGTCCTCTATTATATTTTTATTATTTTCAGATAATTCAATGATTGGATATGATTATGAAACCTTATTCAACTATTCATATGAATCTAATGTTATGAATTAAGAGTCCAATAATGTGTGAGATTAGTAATATGGTATGATGTGTCTACATGGGAATATACATATTATGGGTCAATGAAATATTAAATTAAACTGGAGTTCATATATGTAACTTATTTTCATCAGTCCAAACACATATGCAAAGATATTAGGGATGCACATAGGGAAAGTTTTCATTATTGCATGAAGATTTATATGGCATAATGGCACAAGTATGGAAATATTACTCAAATTTTGTGAATGCATTTTGGATACATATACATACATACATATATGTATGTATGTATGTGTGTAGACACACACACACACACACACACACACACACACACACACACACACACACACACACACACACACACACATAGAATCATACTTATAAAATATCTAATCGAGATGCAATGAAAATGGGTTGTACCTCAAGAAAGACATGATAGTTACATGATGGTTTAAAGTGCCCAATGGGCTGGGTTTATTTAAAGGCTACTCTTATTATGGATGCATTATTATGTTACCTAAGTTATAATAATTAGGTATGGAGCTGAGATACAAAATATGCCTAAGGATTTACATATCAACATGATGTGAGTCTATATATAGCTATTCATTATGAGTTATGAAGTGAATAAGAAAGGTTTACTTGAAAATTCATACTACATATTTACACTATTAAGATATTATTGGACTATGGGATCTCCTTGAGTTATTAAATTAATTCAATTGTTATTTGATTATATAATTTAACGAGTAAAGTTGAATTGATCTAAATAATAACAATGCTTTACATAAGTACCTTGTTTAGGTAAATGGAATGATTATTAAACATATAAAAGTAATACAATATGTAGAATTGTAACTCCAACCAACAATTAATAGGGTTATGTTGTTCTATCTCTAATTAAGTTTATGATTACTTAGGAATAGTAACCTAAAACTGGAAGGGAATCTATATAACGTAACTAGGTGAAAGACAGTTTCCTAAGGATGAGTGTGCCATCATGGAACCGAGAATGGAAAACTAGTGTAAGTCATTGATTACACTATCCTAATTTCACGAAGGATCTACGATTCCTGATGTCAGGATAGGATGCAATGTTTGAGTTCCAGGTATGCACTTAGAAAATTATACTTGAAAAAGGAAAACCAAATGATACACATGATTTACTAGCTTATAAAGAGTGTTTTAGCTTGTAAAGAATTTTTAAGGGGATCAAGTAAGATATGTAGACTCTCGGGTAGCTTCAAATAGTTTTATGGTTATTATCCAATGTATACAATTTCAAAGTTATGATGGAATTTAAATACTGGGTATTTAAATCAGTGAAGCATAAAATGTAAAAAAATCCGTAGAATTGAAGTGACAAATGAGGATGTTACAAATATTTTGTTATATTCAATAATTTTAAGTATCTAATTTTCATTTTAGGATGATAAGAAATTCCTTTGATTTTTTTAGATTTGATTTAAAAATAGTATTTACTTACTTTTTAATTGTTTCTTGTTGTGTCTATAAAAATAATACCATGTGGTCACTATATTAGGTATTTAAGTATCAACTAGTTTTGTATTATTAATGGTTATTTGGTGTTAATATAATTTATTTAATTTTTATATTATCAATGTTTTTTGTGTGTATTTTGTTGTCTTTTTCAATCAAAATTATTTGGTTAAAGTGCACATAACTTGTACATTGATCTTCAATGTAAAATATTACCTTTTTGTTATGGAAAAATTATGATTTGTAATTCAATGCTTTATTGGAAAAAAAATAAATACAAGGAATATAATAATTAGGGAGGAATATCATAAAATTTGACTCCTTAATGCAATACAAAATATCTTGAGTAAGTAGGACCTTGAAAAATTAGAGATTACAAGTAATGGGAAAAGGCCAAAAACATAATGCAGCTCTAGAGTGCTCTTTCCCATGTTTTGACTAAGGGAATAAATTTAGGATAATGTAGACACATAAATTTGGAAACTTATCCTTTGGAAATGAAAAGTTTGAATTTTTATATTATGACTTGTGTACACGTCATAAGCCCAATTGACATATTTTTCTCTCTTGAATGATTTTCTTAACTACACATGTTGATTAGCCATTCATATACTCAATTGAATTTATACTAAGTAGTATATCAATCGCAATCATCTATCTTAAAATCTTGATCTATCATCATGAATTTTCTATGTAAAACCATTAGATGCAAGACCAATCTATTCAATTTTCTAGTCTAACATGTACGGTCTTGTCTCTACTCTCTAAGGACTCTTTTCTCAATTTTATATATTTATAGGGTTATTTATTATCCTATATTTCATCTTCAATGTGAAAATTTACCTTTACCTATAAAATCCTATATAAGAAATTCTAATACATTTAAGAACTCACCTGACATTCCCAAGAGCTCATGTTGTAAGTTACACTCTAAAACACTCAAATTTATCTTAAATCTATATAAAGAAGAGGCACAACTATTATATAAGCCAAAAATAATGTTTTAAGAAATAAAAATATGTTCTAAATTCTAGAATACCCATCTACAAGTCTCAAAATTTTATAGAGCCATGTCATAAAGCAAGAGAAAGTTTGCAAAAACATTATTAAAATTTTAAGGGACAAAAGGAGTCAATCTACCATATAAAGTAAAACACATTATATCACTATGAATTAGGGTACATATTATTCTATCTACTTGTATGCCCATTATTCTTTTGTGAAGATATTAAAGGGAATGATAGTGTGTATACTTAGCTTTGCATACACAATTGTACATCTTGGGAGAATTACATTAGGGTTTTCCCACTTATGAACAAATGTAGTACAATTCTTGGATTGATTTAGTAGGAATTAACTGTTAGGGGTAATATATATCCACTACACACATAGTCTTCCTTTGTTATATAATCATGTTCATGAAGTTATATTATATGTATTCTAGGTTTTCTTCCATCATAAGTCACTTCGTGAAGGCATTGCACGCTTTTGAGCCCTAAAAATAAATAGTGGAGTATATTTCAAGGCCAGTAATGATAAAATTTTTTTTATAAAACACTATTTTCTAGTTATCAAAGACTATACAACTCATGAACATGCTATAATATGCCCCACTAGATATTATATGGTTCTCGTATCCATTTAGTTTGTACGTATAGTTCCAAAGATGAGGAATTTCTAGATCTTAACTAGCATGCAAAACTAGTCTACTCTCTCATATCACATATATACCTCCATGTTCATCTAGGTACTCTTCCGTCTTTGTGTTTTTAGCAATAATTCTATCATTTAATCCTCACATAATGTATTAAAAGCTATATTTTATTTTTATGGTTAATTACTATGAATCAACTTAGAACATTCTACTTATAACAACCTTATGGATTTTAACAAATAAGGAATTAAATTAATATCAAAATAACATCTATTTATTTAGGATGTAATTATTTTTTGAACTCGATATGAAATTAACATGCAACCTTACGATCTTGAGACTTGGGGCTCTAGTATCTCGTAGATCCATCTACTTTCTTGAGGTACCTAATACTACCATTACAGATACATATTATTTGAAGTCTAATCCTCCATTTATTGAGGGGTTTATCCTTTTTCATAGTGATTTTATCATAGGATATATTTTATTTTTCCCTTTCTTTGGATATAGATAATAATAAAAACATTTAAATAATCACATAATATAAAATTAGGACCTACATAGGAATTGATTTTCTATCTTGTTACTTTACATATGTTATTTTTCATATGATTTGATAGATATAATATTTCTATATAATTTTTACACACATTCATTCATGAGGTATGTTAAGATTGATACATGACATACACAAATTATTACACAATGACATATGTCATCATAGACCTTTCCTAGTTGACCTAATATTTTGGGGTATCTCCTGGACTATACAAGTATTTTTTTAGTATAGTTGTTTTTACTTCCTCATTATGCTCAATTAATTATATTGTGAATATGATATTTTTTGAACTAACATGGCCTACATGTGTTTTGTGTAGTGATATATTATCCTACTCTATGTTCCTTTGGACCACTTTTTATGTTACATGCATTTATTGTATTGCTTATATACTTACTTTTATGCATGTTGTCTATGGCATTTTCTATGATTGTTTTGGTGACACTAGTTATGTCCCTTGTTTATGGATTATATACCCCATTTCTCATGTTGGTGATGCATGTGACACCGTTGTGTCTTTTTTTTAGCTTCATGTCTTTACTATGGATAACATATGTGACATTGTTTGTCTACTTATATGTTAGATTACTTATATATTTGTTTTCCTCTACACGTTTTTATGACTATACATGTTTTTTTGTAATTATTGTTATTTACTTGTTGACATATTTATGCACCATAGTTTATAACATTAACACCCCTTTTAGGAATAATATGCCAATGATGGACACCCAAGACATCTCTCCATGCAATATAATACAAATCATCTTATATATCTGACATGGGTACACATCATTTATTTTGATCTACATTGTCTCTTTGTACATATCACATGCCTAAAATGAGGTATAATTTAGTGGGATGTATTACACAAATATAGTTTAGGACTTAGATATAAGATTATATAGAACACAAATCCTAAGAAATAGATTCAACTATAGAACAAATACATATTTAACATAGGTGGATAACCATCAAGAAATAATGAAACCATAATATAATGTGGCATAGGATGGTTGTTTCTATCCTAGGGAATATTTACATATTTTTACAAACATATACAAGTTTCGACACAAATTTATGGAAATTTTATATAGTTTAGAGTAGGATGCACTACATTACACTATAAAATACATGGGGTGTGATTAGTTGTAGTACTTCATTCCTTATTTAGAACTATGTGACTCACATATAGTTTCAATTATGGGGTATGCGGCATGGTCATTTATACTCTTTCTATATTTAGAATGTTGATAGATTAGATCAATTTGTTATAACAAACGGTGGGGGAATGATACACACTTCATTCCCTTTCAAATTTATTTTATTTTAATTTTGGTTCTTTATCCATCTACAATGGTGTGGTCCATGGGTGGGAATATATCAGTGGAAATATACTCTATAGTCCTTCATTATCACCTTTTTGGAAAAAATAAGATTGGATAAACAATCTACAAGTTTTTCTTCCTTCTTGTTTGGTTATTTTAGATAGATTTACTACAATACCTCTCCTTTTGGTGTTGGGTCAAACACACTCAAATCCTATCCTAGTTTATTTTCTTCTTCAATAAAAATGGGGAATGATTTCTCCTAATCATTCAACATATAAACACAAATTATATTTCCATGTGTAAAAACTATGAGTGTTCTTCTCTCAACAAAGTGAACAACTGTATTCCTTCCATGATTTCTCTTTATACATTATTATGTATAATTTATTTTTTTAACAATACAAATACATCATTCACATTGGTATTATAGTTAAATTTCTTGTATGGAAGTTGAATATACTATTTTTGTAAGTTTCACCATGGAGCATACCAATACCAATGTAATAAAATATAATTTATGAGAAAATATGAAGTATAAGTATAAAATTTGGTGTTTTTTTCTTTAAGTATGAAAATTTAAATTTGCATACCTAAATGGGGGCATATGTAGAAACCTACAATTTGATACTTACCCTTTGGTAATGATAATTTTTGCTTTATTTCTATACTATTACATGTGTTCACATCTTAATTATAATTGATATTATTTCTCTTTGTTGATTTAATTTAATTACTACACACATTACTCCATTAATATACATATTTAATTATCTAAATCATTCAATTAAACCTACACATATCTCCCAAAATATTTCTCTATCATTATGAATTACATGTCTAAAACGTAACATGTAGGAATAACACCTACTACAATATGGGTCCACTCATATGGTCCTATCTCTAACCCTCCAACATCTCTTTTATCACATTTCTATCTTTATTTGCATTGTTTTTTCGTAAAGGTCATGCTTATTGTAATAATTAACCTAAAAACTTGATATGATTATGATAAACTTAAAAATCAAATGGAATTTTTAAGAGCTCCTATTGTAAATTACACTCCAAAATAAATCAAGGCTCACCTAAATCCCCCTTAAGTAACATCACATTTATTAGAGAATACAATACTTTATTTTAAAGCACTTAAAAAAATTCAACAGTTTATATTTCCCATCTACAAGCCTCCAAAGGTCCTAGATCCATGTCATAGCAAGATAAATTTAACATAAAGCATTGAAAAAGTTCTAAGAGACAAATGGAATCAATCTAGAATCTAAAGAACAACACACTATATCACTACCACATAGGTTACATGTTATTCTATATATATTTACACCTATTATTCCTTGTGATAAGGTAGGGAAGATCAATATAGAGGGTTGGCTTATCTTTTCATATACAAGTACACATATACTCGAAGAAGTGTATGGAGTTTTCTCTATCTTGTGATGGGATATAGTGTAATTTCTAGATTATTTTAGTATGGGTTGACCACGAGGTTCATTCCAACTACACCAAATATATATTTCTCCTTTTAAGATAATTGTGTTCTCGAATTTCTATTTAAGGTACACTTTATGGTTTCACCCATTACAAAGTCACTACAAGAAGTTTTCACTCGGTTGCAATCCCTAGTGATAGAGAGTGAAGCACGTTTACATGTCATTAAAAATCGTCATAAGTTAAGAATACTATCATACATAAGTTAAAGACCGTATAGCCCAAGAATAGAGTGTAATTATTAGTGTAGGATATTAATTTCCTTGTATTTGTCTATTTACTTGGAGCTTTCCTACACTTATGGGATATGTTTGCTTAGGTGTATTAGTTGTGTTTAGTTAGCTTACCAATACTATTGAGTTAGCTTTCTAGTTATCTGAGTCAACTCTACTTCTAGGTCGGGTTTCTAGGTTCACCATACTATCATCCGGTGTGATTGCATAACATTGAATCCTTTCTCCAAGGGACTTGAAAAGTGAGAAAGGATTCTCCAGAGAAGGCTGGTTCCTATTCCTCTGTTCAGATGCACACGAAATATGCAGAGGGTTTGCTCGAAACCTAATCTAATCTGCCAAGGAGATAGGGTAAGAAGATGCATAAAAATAAATCTAAGCTAATAGAGGTGATGCACCGAGGAATGAAGAACACCTATCTTGCCAGTAAACACAGACCATTCAAATGTGATATAAGATCATGCACAGATAACAAAACTTGCAGTGAAAGACCAGGAGGATGCAAAATGAACACAGAGAGGGTTGAGAATCATCCACAGACATGTATTACTTGCTCCAAAGATTGATACAATACACTACAGAATGCCAAGAGGCAGAGTCATATTACAGTTTCAAATGAGAGGTTCGAACTCCACAAATTCACCTGATAGGAGAAGAAGGGAGGAGCAAAACAGAAAATGTTCGACCTTTTGAAAGAAGCTCCTCTTTACAATATATAGGAAGAATGAGAGAGGGAAAAGAGAGGAAATTCAGAATCTACCCCAACCACTTCTAGGTCATATTTTAAATCATCTCATTATGGCAGAAGTGGCGGATCCTGGCAAAATGGCGGGCTGTCTAACAGAAGCGGCGAACTGTCTGCTGCATTAAAGCTGGTTGTTGGAGCGTCACTTCTGGCATTACCACGCGTCAGGGACGTTTTCTCAATTTTCTCTCTCTAGACTACACCAAAATGCAAGATTGATCCCAGAATCATGTAGAGAATTTCAACAGCTTTCCGTTGATATAAAGAACGTGCAAATCCGAGCTCTGGATCGAAAGATATGATGATCTGAAGATTTAGGGCAAAAACAGGCAAAAACAGGTCGGCGGGAAAAATATTTGAACTTTCCCGCGCTCTGCCACTTGGATGACACGTGTCAAGCTCTGATTGGATGCGTAATTATCTCTCCTCCACCTTTCCATGGGGCTTTCCTTTGAAATTTCCTTGTGGGCCCTTAAACTTGGACACGTGTCCTCTTTTTCATTGGTCGGTCGATGCTTGAAACCTCGCCCTTTGACTTTTGGACTTTCTCCCTTGTGACACGTGTCGTGATTTGATTGGTTCTCGGGCCTGCCAGGATTTTCACGTCCTTCGCGTACATTTGTCCCGGATGTCCCAAACTGTGTTTGGGACAAAAACTCCCGATCCACCCAAAATGGGCTTCCTTGTCCCTCATTCGGCCGATGACACGTGGCGTTGCTTGATTGGCTTTTGGCTCCTTCGGCTATCCATGTCCCACGCGTCCCTTTGTCCCAACTGTCCCAATGCTGAAGTTCCCCATTTCGGCCGAACCGGCCGGTTCGCGTCCTTCGCGTCCATTTGTTCCAACTGTCCCGGTCTGGGACAAATTCTTCCGAACCGCCTGAAATGGGCTTCCTTTGCTCTCGGCCACTTTGCCTTTTCACGTCCTTCGTCCTTCGCGTCCTCGCGGCCCAGATGTCCCAAATGCTTAGTGTGAAAGTTCTCCTTTTCGGCCGAACCGGGCGGTTCGCGCCCTTCGCGTCTTCATGTCCCAAATGTCCCGAGTAGTTAGTCGATTTTCTTCTCCTTGGCCGAACCGGCTTTCCGCGTCCCACGCGTCCGATGTCCCAGATGTCCCTTTGCTTCGCGGGCCGCCTGGAGGCTTTTCGGCCGATCCGCGCCTCGATGTCCCAACTGTTCCAACTTTTGCGAGGACTAGGACTTAGCCAATTTTCACGATTTTTCCTATCCCAAGCTTGTTTTTGCCACTTTTTC
The DNA here is from genome assembly GCA_018340775.1 of Taxus wallichiana var. yunnanensis. NCBI lineage: Eukaryota > Viridiplantae > Streptophyta > Pinopsida > Cupressales > Taxaceae > Taxus > Taxus wallichiana. The sequence goes on from CM031243.1 coordinate 83,487,748, forward strand.
ACCTTTCCTCAGAGCTTGCTCTTTCCTTCTTGACCAGGGGAGTTAGAAAAAATGCAGGGGACCACTTTCATGATTTTTGCCTGAATCAATCCATTTTCACTGGACTTGAGAATTCGATGCATGTTATCAAATTAACCACAGGGGGTGAATTTTGGATAACAATTTGGTGACTTTCAGGGGGGTACTACTGCTGCTAGGTAAAAGATCGGTGGCCTTTTAGCGATCCATTGGGCATGGAGTCATCAAACATTTACACAGAATCCCATTGACTAAGAATGTGTAAGGAGGAAGATGGAATATCACTGATGAAAGCAAGGAACTCTAAACATCTCCATGGACAACAAAACTGTGCCAAAGCACTTAGGAAAACAAGACTAACTACTACAAAAAACAATGTGCACAAGCACTTGGAGGAAAGAAAATCTAATCTAATATTTACAAGAGGTAGTGAACTTCCCTCTAGAAGCAACGCTTGAGATAGATTCCATTGGTTGGAATCTGCGGTTCTTCACCATCAGTGAGGCCAATTGGAAAGCATTGTTGTTCTTGCACTTTGTGACCATGTATGGGCCACTCCAAATGGCATCAAATTTTGAATGCCTTCCCGGTTTTCTCTATCCACATCCCATTTCAACACTAGATCTCGACTTGAAAAGATCTATCCTTGGCCTTTATCAAAGGTCTTCTTGATCAAAGCTTGATCCTTTTCCATTGCTTGGGATGCCTGATTTCTGATCTCTTGCAGCTCCATCAACTCTGCATACCTCACCTCCATGGGCTCAAATTCAAGCAACTCCAGCTGCTTCATGAGTTCCAATGTTGGCAACTCAAGTGACATGGGCAAGATTGCCTCTCTTCCATAGACAAGCTTTGAATGGAGAGTTACACTGGGATCTTTTGGGAGTTATCCTATCAGCCCATAAGGCTGATTTCAGTTTGGTATGCCAAGACCTCTGATTCTCGTCAAGAGTCCTCCTAATGATCCTCAACAAGTTCTTGTTTGTAGACTCGGCCTAGCCATTACCTTGAGGGTAATAGTTTGATGAAGTGCTTAGGTAGATCCCGTTCTTGACAGCCCACTCGGTCACCTTAGATCCATGAATGCCAATGCATTATCGAGAGATTATTATGTAGCAGTACGCCAAATCTGGTAGTTATCCCCTCATAAAAGTCTAAGATCTTTAGACTCATTTGCCTCTTTGAGTGCTCTTTGCTTACATCCATTTGGTGAAGTAGTCCAGTCGTGAACATGTCAAAATCCATTTGTGCCCTTGGCTTGAATTGGGATTAATGACTCCAATGAAGTCCAAACCCCATTGCATGAATGGCTGGTCAACTGAGATTGGATGTAATGGAAGGGCAGCAAGTCTTTCTTTTCCTGTGAAGAATGCACAATTCTTACACCTCTTGATCCATGCATAGCAATCACTGAAGATTTTAGGCCAATAATAACCAGCCTTCATGATTTTTAGAGCTGTCACTCTTGGTGCAAAATGACCACCAGCTGGTCCACCATGAAACTCTTCCAACACCCTTTGAATCTGATTTGTGCTAATGCATCTCAGCAGCACTCCATTCACATCTTTCTTGAACAAAACTCCATCAACAATGGCATATGGAACAGCCTGCAACCTGAAGTATCTCCTCTTCGCTTTGCTCATTTCTGGAGGGCATAGGCTGTCATGCAGGAAGTGTATCATACTCGAGTCCAACGGGAGTGGGCACATTATCATTTTCTGTTCTTGACCATCATGTAGTACCAAGACAACATCTTCTTCATTACCTGCTTCAACTTGTTGACTCAAGGCTAGTTGTTCGCATAGTCCCTTCCCACGTACTAGTTTGGTGACCTTGATCTCGATGTCATATTCCATGACACGAGTTATCCATCCTGCACGTTTCTCATTCAGATCCTTGTTTAGAAGGAAGTCCCTGACTCCCGCATGAGAGACCAATAATTGGATTTTGTTGTTTGAGACTAGGTGCTTGAATTTCTTTAAACTCTGATCACTGCAAGTACATGCTTTTCAATGAAAGAGTACCTAGTTTCGTATTCCTCCAAGCCTTGACTGAAGAAAGCAACTGGTTGTTCTAATCCTTCTTTGTTTTGTTGTGCCAAGATTGCAGAAATTGTATCTCCACCACCAAAGGCGTATAGCATGAAATCCTTGGAGAAGTTTGGATTGACGAGAGTTGGAGCTTGAGATATAGCCTCTTTTATTGCCTCAAAACTTGCCTTGCCTTCAGATGTCCACTTAAATGCCATGCTCTTCTTCAACATCAGTGTTATTGGCTTTACGAGAGCTGCAAAGTTTGGAACAAACCTGCGGACAAAATTGATCCTTCTAAGAAGCTTTGAAGAGCCTTCTTATGACTTGGATGGCAACACTCTTATTGCTTGACTCTTTACGGGTCATCATCATCCCTCCTTTGAAACAATATGGCCAAGAAGTTTTCCCTCATGAGCCAAATATGCATTTTTGGGATTGATGATACCCCAAATCTTCTACACCTCTGAAATACACTGCCTCGGATGAAAGAGGTGATCCACTTTGCATTTTGGAGAATACAGTGATGTCATCAAGGTATATCAAAACTATTTTATTGATCAACCCCTTGAATGCCATATCCATTGCCCTTTGGAAAGTGGCTCCAACATTTGATAGCCCAAATGGCATCTTCTTGTAGGCATAGGTCCCCCATTTGGTGGTGAAAGCCATCTTGAACTGGTCATCTTCCTTCACCATTACCTGATTATACCCTGAGTAGCCATCTAGGAGAGAGATCTCTCGAAACCGGATCTACTGCATATTTGTTCCATTGAAGGAAGTGGGTAATGGTCTTTGAGAGATGCCCTGTTTAGGTCTCGAAAATCTACACACAACCTGATTTCTCCACTCTTCTTCCTGACCGGAACCAAGTTTGCGACCCAGCTTGAGTGCTTGATCGGGAATATAATGCTTGCCTCTATTAGCTTATTTAGCTCTTTCTTCATTAGAGGCTCAATGTGAGGGTTGACTGGTCTCTGCTTCTGCCTGATGGGCTTAGCATCTGGATCCAATTCTATGGTATCTTTGAGCCGGGTTGGGATTGAAACCTTTCAAGTCTTCATAGCTCCAAGCGAAGACATCTGGAAATTCTTGGCAAAGTTGTATGAAATCTGATTTCTCCTGTTCAGTGGCTACCTTGCCAATTTGAAGTGTTTTGTTTTCCCCAACCGGAATTGGCTCTGAATCTTCTCTTTTGACCTGTATGTTAGCCTTTTCCTTACGGAACTGGTCATTAGGGTTGAAGATAGACTCCAATGTTACTAAACCCTAGGAAGCTTGTTTGTCCTGTTGCACTACTTGATCCCCATCTTGCTTTGCTCTAATCATCACGATTCTAGGAGAAATTCAGCCTCTTCTTGTAAGAAATTGACGATCTGTTGATCGTTCTCAAACACCTGCCAGCTGGTGTTATTATCTGGAACTGCTGGCCTCACAATCACATGGACATGTGGCTGTGTTTTTTCCCTTTTGATGTTGTCAACCACATCAAACATTGCTCCAACAGCTGCGAGCCTATCCGCGGCTTCATTTTTCTTCCTAGGTATGGACGCGATATTGAAAGCTTCGAAATCCTCAACGAGGTCCCATACCCTGTTCTTGTAGTTCTTTAGCAGTTCATTCTTTGTAGCATGTTGTCCCCTGACTTGATTGATGATTAGTTCACTGTCACCAAAGACTTGCAAGTTCTTTATTTTCTTCTTGATTGCCCAATGTATCCCTTGCACCAAGGCTTCATATTCAGCAGTGTTATTTGAACAGGAAAACTGGAAACGGAAGGCTGAGTAATACCTTATACCTTGTGGTGAAATGAGCATAGCTCCTCCTCCTGCACCTTGTCTACTCCTTGATCCATCAAAGAACAGCTGCCATACTTCATTCTTGTCCTTATGATCTGGCTTGGTGATGCTGGGGAGAGGTTGATCCTCTTCATGTAAACAATAAACCCCTAGCTCAGATTCTTCTACTTCTTGATAAGGATCAAAAGCATGCACCTTGCTTGCCCATTCATCAAGAGTCAAATCCGGGATACTTCCAACCTTGGTGTCAGCCTCGTCAGTGCTAGGGTGATCTTCTTGATCAAATGCTGAGCAATTGGCATTAATCTGACTTGGAGTGTAAGGCTCAATATGGAAGTTTGCAATAGGTTCAGACCTAATTGTAGCCTTAGTTCCATACCTTGTTCTAAACAGCATGTGAGACCAATCCACCAAAAGATAGCCTCCAATTTTAGCAGTGAAGTCTCTTGACAAGCACAATGCAAAGAGTGGTGGAAGGTCTATGACTGATACATCTTGTAAAACAACAACATTTGGACATGCATGCAAGGTAAGACTCAAATTTCTAATCACTCCAACTATTGCTATTGCTGTCCCATCTAGCTGCACTACCCCTTTAGATGTTATTTCATCTTTGGAGCCCTAGCTGATCAGCTATCTGTTTAGGCATTACTGAGCTACTTGCCCCGGAGTCTATCATGCAATTATGTACTAGCTGATTTCCAATGATTAACGAAACATAGAAAGGGGGGGCTTCAACATTTTACCTTGTTGTGCTCCATGACTTCCTTCAGGCTGGGCAGCATTTGTAAGCACTTTGTCTTGCATCTGAACCTGCTGATTCGAAGTTGGCCAATCCTTCATGGCAGCTTGCAGCAGATCTCTTTGGCCTAGGATGGATAGGGATTCCCACATAGATATATTGACGTTTGTCTTCTTCATCTGATCAATGATACTGAATGGTGATGAAGGATCTCTCTGTTGTCCCTTGGTTTGCACATTTACTCCTTGTACGTGGGCAGCAACAGCTGGCATTTGAGTTGGCCTAGGGGCTGTTCTTGGCTGCCCTTGTGCATTTGAAATGGGACTTTGCTTGCCAATCATTTCTGGAGTCATAGAAGGTTGTGGGCTGGTTGGAGCTAGTGGCTGCTCCTCACCCAAATTTCTCCTTTTTGACCTTGTGTTGGCTGCAACACCTTGAGAAACTCACTTGATTCATGCCACAGAAATCCTCTGCTTGCCAGTTCACCAATGTGGTGTCATTTGGGGCTGATTGCTGTTGGAATGTTTCTTGTTGTTGACTGTTTCCTTGACTGCCCTCACCCTCCACACCAGTAGTTGTCACCATCAATGCTTGATTGAGGGCACCATTGAAACACATGGATTGGTTATGAGGCTCGTTGCATGGAAAGCACCAATCGTATTCCTGAGCAATGTTGTTCTGTGTTGGCACTAATGCTTTAGAGGCAGATATGACATTTGGATTATAGGGCTGGAATGGTCTATTGGCAGGAGGCCTTGTTTGATTCATATTTGCAGCTGGATTAGGTGGTCTTTGTGGTTGGTATGGCTGCCTATTAGGTTGAGCTTGGGGTTGATAAGAAGGTCTGAAACCTTGGGCTTGTTGCCTCTTGAGAGTAACTAGCTCATTGCCTAGGTTTTGCAATTGCTTCATGACCTCTTGAAGCTCATTTGGGGCACTTGGAGATGAAGTGGAAGCTTCATTTGAACTCTGATTTCTAGGAGTGGGAGAAGGAGTCAAATTAGGTGCTTGACTAGTGTTTGGACTCTCTAAACTTGGAAACAATGGCATGGGAGGCCTAGGGGCAAGTTTGCCAGCTTGGATTAAACAATTTTCAGCCCTAATGGCAATGCTATAAGCCATAGGGATAGTTATGCCTCCCATGGACTGAATCAACATAGAAATATCAGAATTTAAAGCTTTGAGATAGTAGAGAAAAGCACCTTCTTTGTTGGCTTTGGCCCTTACTGGAATCCTCTCCCAAGTTTTTTGAAATCTGAAGTTGAAATCGGTCAGCTGCTCATTGGGAGCTCTCTTGATAGTTGTCAGCTGCTCCAAAAGAGACAAGTCTCCCTTCTCTCCAAATTGCTCATGAAGTGCAATACACACAGCTGATTCCGGTTTGTGATAGAACCAGCTCAAGGCTCCTAAACCATTGTAATGCTTTACCCTTGAAGGAAGATGCCATGTAACTTGTGACCACTTGCATTTCATTGATTTCATGATTGCACAAAGGTTAGCAATATCTTTAACATGATCACACAGGTAGTCTGATTTTCTCCGGTGAAGTAGGGAATGTTCTTGAGGCTGCAATAGGAAGCTGGATGTTGTGCATTGAGAGCAAGTGGGCTGCTTTGCTGTGAAGTTGACGTAGGGGTTGTTACGAGCCATTCTAATTGGTCTTAAAACCCTTGTTGGCTGAATGAAAGGCCTACCAGGTGGAGGAGTTGAGAGAGTTCTATTTGGTGGAGATGGAGACCTTTGAATCCTTCTTCCTCTTTGCCTTCTTCTCGGAGATAATTGCAGGTATTCAAACAACACTTCTTCTTCTCCGACTCTTGACCTTGTGATTCTTCTCATAAGTTTTCAGGCCTGCACTGCTGAAACCAGTTGATTTTTCCCCTTGGAGTCACCAGATATGCAAATAATAGCTCTTTTTAAGCAAGAAAAATGCAGCAGATGCACATCAACCTGCTACTGATAAAAATGAGACCTCTAGGTCCCACCGGGCGTGCCAAAACTGTTAGTGCAAAATCACAGCACCCCTGGATGCTGGTCAGGTTTCTAGGTTGACCATACTATCATCCAGTGTGATTGCATAACATTGAATCCTTTCTCCAAGTGTGGGACTTGAAAAGTGAGAAAGGATTCTCCAGAGAAGGCTGGTTCCTATTCCTCTGTTCAGATGCACACAAAATATGCAGAGGGTTTGCTCAAAACCTAATCTAATCTGCCAAGGAGATAGGGTAAGAAGATGCATAAAAATAAATCTAAGCTAATAGAGGTGATGCACCGAGGAATGAAGAACACCTATCTTGCCAGTAAACACAGACCATTCAAATGTGATATAAGATCATGCACAGATAACAAAACTTGCAGTGAAAGACCAGGAGGATGCAAAATGAACACAGAGAGGGTTGAGAATCATCCACAGACATGTATTACTTGCTCCAAAGATTGATACAATACACTACAGAATGCCAAGAGGTAGAGTCGTATTACAGTTCAAATGAGAGGTTCGAACTCCACAAATTCACTGATAGGAGAAGAAGGGAGGAGCAAAACAGAAAATGTTCGACCTTTTGAAAGAAGCTCCTCTTTACAATATATAGGAAGAATGAGAGAGGGAAAAGAGAGGAAATTCAGAATCTACCCCAACCACTTCTAGGTCATATTTTAAATCATCTCATTATGGCAGAAGCGGCGGATCCTGGCAAAATGGCGGGCTGTCTAACAGAAGCGGCGAACTGTCTGCTGCATTAAAGCTGGTTGTTGAAGCGTCACTTCTGGCATTACCACGCGTCAGGGACGTTTTCTCAATTTTCTCTCTCCAGACTACACCAAAATGCAAGATTGATCCCAGAATCATGTAGAGAATTTCAACAGCTTTCCGTTGATATAAAGAACGTGCAAATCCGAGCTCTGGATCGAAAGATATGACGATCTGAAGATTTAGGGCACAAAGCAGGGCCAAAGCAGTTTTGAAAAAATATTTTCTTTCCCCTCTGCCACTGGATGACACGTGTCAGCTGCTGATTGGATGCGTAATTCTCTCTCCTCCACCTTTCCATGGGGTTTCCTTTGAAATTTCCTTGTGGGCCCTTAAACTTGGACACGTGTCCTCTTTTCATTGGCTCGGGTCAGTGCTTGAAACCTCGCCCTTTGACTTTTGGACTTTCTCCCTTGTGACACGTGTCGTGATTTGATTGGTTCTCGGGCCTGCCGGATTTTCACGTCCTTCGCGTACATTTGTCCCGGATGTCCCAAACTGTTTGGGACAAAAACTCCCGATCCGCCCGAAATGGGCTTCCTTGTCCCTCATTCGGCCGATGACACGTGGCGTTGCTTGATTGGCTTTCGGCTCCTTCGGCTATCCGCGTCCCATGCGTCCCTTTGTCCCAACTGTCCCGATCTTTGAAGTTCCCGTTTCGGCCGAACCGGCCGGTTCGCGTCCTTCGCGTCCATTTGTTCCAACTGTCCCAGACTGTCTGGGACAAATTCTTCCAAACCACCCGAAATGGGCTTCCTTTGCTCTCGGCCGCTTCACCTTTTCACGTCCTTCACGTCCTCGCGGCCCAGATGTCCCAAATGCTTAGTGCGAAAGTTCTCCTTTTCGGCCAAACCGGGCGGTTCGCGCCCTTCGCGTCTTCATGTCCCAAATGTCCCAGAGCAGTTAGTCGATTTTCTTCTCCTTCGGCCGAACCGGCTTTCCGCGTCCCATGCGTCCCGATGTCCCAGATGTCCCTTTGCTTCGCGGGCCGCCTGGAGGCTTTTTGGCCGATCCGCGCCTCGATGTCCCAACTGTTCCAACTTTTGCGAGGACTAGGACTTAGCCAATTTTCACGATTTTTCCTGTCCCAAGCTTGTTTTTGCCACTTTTTTCACCTTTCCTCGAGCTTGCTATTACTAAGGTTGATTCACGGGTATATCCAGATCTGTTCTTTTCTCACCCTTGAAGAGGTTATTTACAAATATTTTCTCACCCTGGCATGTTTTCCAACCTTTCCTTGCTCTAGTGAAGGTTTCAAATGGCCCATATTGTAGGTCTAAATTCAATCACTCTTTTTTGAGTCTCATGGTAGAGCTATTCACTATACTAAGATATGTGGAAATTTGAGGGCCGCTGCATTTGTTAAGAAAAATAAACTTCATCTTGGCCTAACGGCCTTGCTAGAATAGCCTTTGGTTGTTCACGGTAGCTAACGCCACCCCCTACAACCCATGTCATATTTTAGCCTTTGGCCATGCCCATCTCATGTGAATTGAAGGTGCTTAAGCTTGGGCTCATCAAACCCTCCTCCTTTTGCTAAAACTATATTTTAGTAAAAAAAAAAATTTTAAGCTTAGTGTAAATTCATTAAAATAGGGATTATTTACGGGAAATAATTATTGTAAAACTTTTGATTGGTAGTTCAATATTGAGTGCCATTTTTTTGAAAATGTTAAATATTTTTAATTTCCTAAAGCATTAGACTTATTTATTTTGTAAATGTGCTACTTTATAAAGCACTACTTTTGGGGAGTTCTTGCAATGGATGATGAATAATACAATGATCACTTGGTTAATTTTCTAGAAATCTATTTTGAATACCGGAGGATGGCACATGGTTTGGTGGGAGACCAAACCCACCCATTATGAATTGTTTATTTCATTTCTTCTTTTTGAAATAAGAACATTTAGTGCATGTGTTTCTCTTGAGAAGAATTTTGTACATGGATTGTAAATGGGTATCTAAAAATGTTCCTATTACCGGAACCCATATTGAGAATCACTGTGACTTCCTTGTAGTAGTTGTGAATTCTTGTAGTACTCTTTGAGCATGGCATGTTCACACAAATTCTCCATTCCTCTGCATTCTAACTTTATCCTATATTTTTTTTTTGCTCCTTTGGCCAATTGATGGTTTTAAAACAATATTTTACATATTTTTCGCACAAGTTCTCGCTTATTGGAGGGTGATATTTGGAGAAATTTATAATTGTTGGAGATTTTTTATCATTGCTTCATCAAATTTTGGATTATTATCAAGTTGTCTTGTTTCTTCCCATTTCATCTTTTAATGTACTTTAGTACCTTACATGGCCTTATTTCCAGGACCTAATTCTTCTATCCACATCAACAAATTCAACATCTTTGAGGGGCTTCTATTCTTCTTCACTTATTCATTTCTCTCTTTTTGGGGGATTTTTTTCCCATTGGTTTTTCTCCTTTTCTCCACTTTATGAGAGATTTTCATTATACGTGGGTACCTCATCAGGCCTTGTTTTGGGACCCACTTTCCTTTTTCACTACCCACCTAAGTTGTGCTTATGAGGGGTGTTAGTGTAGGATATTCATTTTCCTTTTATTTTTTTATTTACTTGGAGATTTCCTACACTCATGGGATATGTTTTCTTAGGTGTACCAGTTATGTTGAGTTAGCTTACTAGTTGTGTGGAGTCAACTCTACTTCTAGTATCAATTGGTGAGATTTATTCCCATCGATCTAGGAGGAGGTCACGCATTAACCTCCTATATATACATATATTTCATCATTCTATCACATGGAATATGGAGCATTGAGTTGATTTGGATTCATTCTTGCCTTGTGAGTTCTTGATCATATTGCATCTTATTATTAGTTATTTTGATTTCTACAATTGTTCGTGCATTCATTTTTCATCAACGTTCTAAAAATATAATAGTAATACACCACATCAAATATTATATGATTCTAAATCACTTTATTTCTAAATAATAACTCCATAAATGAAGATTTTCTAGATCTTATCTAGTTTGTACTCTCATATTACCTAAGTAACTCTCTTATTAGCTAAATAGTCTTCTCTCCTCATTTTTTAAGTGATTTTTCTACCATTTTATCATTATAAACTACACACACACACACACACACACACACACCACACACACACACACACACACACACACACACACACACACACATATATATACATGTACATATATGTACATATACATGTGTGTGTGTGTGTGTACATGTATATCTATATATATGGACATATATATATATATATATATATATATATATATATATAGTATGTTTGGTTTTATTAATTAATTCTAAATATTGGATCTATGACAACTTTACACATTTTAGTAAATAAAGAAATTAACTGAATATCAAATACTTATTTTCTTATTTAGGTTGTAAATAGAAAATAGGTGAATTAGTATTCACGTGGGTAAGTAAATATATTTTGTATGATGCATTATATATAAGTGTGATTGTCGCTTAATAAACGTTAGTAATTAATAAACATTTGAGTTGAGATAACAACTCACACAAATAAGAGAACAAAAATAGTTGGGTAGGTTGTTTAGAAGTATTATGAGATAACTTATAGTTGATATTATGATTTTGAAAACAACTCATATAGAAAGGTTAAGATAATTTTTGGAGAGATTAAAGGAATCTGTTGCTTGATACATACTCCTTAGATATATAGGATTCAAAATACCTATATATTTGTAATTACTTTGTTGAATATGAATATGATGTTTTCACTCCATTTTTGAGCATTTATCATGATATATTTTAATATCTGGGAGTGGGGAGTAGTCCAAAATGGTTACATTCAACATTACTAGATGCATTAGGTTGGTTAATAGTGGTAATTATATTATCATCTTAATAAGTAGTCCAATTATATCACATTTCACATGTTGTTTTATACATATACAATAATATACTACTTTCATCATGTCACCTACCACTAGCTATGATTCTCCCTCCATCATTCATGACTTCCTTTTGATCCCTATGATGTTTCATTTCCCATAGTCAATGGTATCGACCATGGTCAATACCATTTGTCTTGTAGTTTTCAATAGCCATTGGAAATGGCCATAGTTAATATCATCAACTCATATTAAATATAACATCCATCATGATTACTATAAATACTCTACATTTTATTACTCATTCCATCTAAACATTATCACTCATTCGGTATTTTGGTATTCTCTAATATATCTTTAAAGACTTATAGATCTTGAAGTGTGTCTTACTTATATCTTTTGGAGAGTACACTTAGAGCATTGTGTAATTAGGATTATCAAGCATAGGAGCTAAAATTACTATGGTTTTTTATAGCCCTTAGAATATTTGGAGTCTTCAAAAAGAAGTTTTATTAAGTCTTAACTTATTCATTTTTCATCTGCCACATTAACTCTCTCATACCATAGGGGAATTTAATGCCACAATTGTGTTTTCAATAGTGTAAGTATCTATAACCTCTCTTTTCATTTATTTAATTTTATATTTAGATGATTTTTATGTGGCCATGCATAGGTTATAACAGAACAACATAGTATTTATATATAGGATATTTCCTTATAAACCACCTTTATATATTTATAGCATATTACAGCCTATTGATCCTTAAAAATTATGTTTACAACCCAAAAATAAGCATGGCTATATTTTTATAACCTAATTCCAATCCTATTATCACTAAATTACTATTGAGACCTAATTAGATGCCACTACCCTATGTTAGATCTAGGATTTGGAACCTACATCTCCTATAAAATGTTGAATATAGCCTTCTTAGTTCCATATATTTTTCAATTTAAAACCTTAAGGTTTGCATATTTATCATGACCCCCTCATTATTCTCATCTATATTACCCATTATTGAGATACACATAGGATATTATATTATGAAATTACTTATTTTCATTTAATTTTATTATGTTTTTGTGAGGTATGGATCCTTTCATGGGACTTTTCTTATGTGTTGTTCATTTTTGTTTGTTTCATTTCCTAAATATATAGTATTTTCTAGTTTTTATAAGACTATGTTCCTAGAAAATAAAAGTGTTTTGCATTACCCATTCACAATATAATCCAAATTGATTGGGTTTTGGATATAAACATTTTCTTGCAACATGAACTTATTTTCTACATCAATAACATGTAACCATTCTTATTTTTATATTTCTTTAGTATCCATTATTTCCTCCTTGATCGTATTCAAGCGAAGTATTTTTGTTTTGACACCCCTCCTTGATAGCGTTTTTATCCAATTCTAATTCAATATTCTCCTTTGAATCCACCTCTATTATAATTTGGTCTACCATATCCCACATAATAATTGTTATTATTGTATGTTGGGTATCCACCCGTATTAACAAAGTCTTCATATTGATAGTTATCACCCATGTTCTATTGATACCTATATTATAACAAGAAAATTGTTGCATTGGTGGGATAAGGTGTTTCATATTATGTGGCATAGTAGGTGAAGTTTGAAAGGGTGGGTTATTTTTGTAATCAAATAAAATAGTGGTGTGTTTATTTGGGGGTAAACTTGTGGTTTTGTGGGGATACTAATTTAATGTTTGCATCTAGTATAGATTTATGTTTTTGAGTCCTCCATTATAATAATAATAAGATGGTCCTCTTAATAGTGATTAAATGAACCACAATCTGTGCAATGAATTATATATTTTATAGGAGGACCCATCTCCATCAATGGGATAGTATTATAATTTCATTGATCATGTAATCGATAAATACCAAACCACATGCATTATTTTATATTGGGTAGTTGTTGGGGTGGTGTTATTAATTGTTCTCTAAAGGTACCTTCCCTTTTTATTTTTATAAGTATAGACACTATGTTGATATATTTCCATTGTAACAACATATGGTTTTCCATACTCTATGTTTTCTCATGGCCTTCATGGTGAATTAATTCTTTAACTAGTCTTCATATGTATTTCTTGTTGCAATCTTAATTGAGATAGTTTTGAATGTAATTTTTCTTAAAAAAATTAATTTTTGTCTCACCTTCCCTTCTCCATTGTTTTTTTCTAATTTAATATCAATTTCTAATGAATCTACAAAATGTGAAATTTTACATCCATCATTGGAAGCTATCAAGTAGGGTAAAAAACCAAAAATAAACTACTTGATTCTTTTCTTTTCTATCAATGGCTCATCTAGGTTCTTAAATACCCGATTAAATAAGTGTGTGTAGGTAGTTACAATTTTCTTAGAAATATTTGTGTATCTCATCCCATGTTTTGTTGTGAGTAGGAATAATTTTCATATATTATTTCAAGTTTCATCCCTTCATGTTCCTACAATATCAATTAGTTTTATTTATGAATATGTAATGTTGTTGATTCAATAATAAGAATATAAAATTAATAAGTGTTTATCTATTTCCTTTGTCTTTTCTAAGAAATGGAAACTTTGGTTTACAAGCAATGACTAGGTTCAAAAGTTATGTTGTACTAGTGTAAAAGTATTTGGTATATATATTTTTATACTACCTACAATTATTCCTTATTTTTTCTATCCTGTTATTATAAGGTCTCTAATTAAATATAGTTCTTCCTTTATCTCTCTTATTTTATCTCTCAAATTATATTTTTCCTAACACTTCAATAAAATATCTTACAAAACACATCCTCTTCATCTACTCTTCTCCTCTTATTTTTCATAGATATCCTTCAATTATCCTATATATTATTATTTGATTTTTTTATATAAGTTGTTTAAATGTTGCAAGGGATGCGGTTTGGATGTAGGGGTTCACTTACTTTTATGGTTTCTTCCAATTAGAGGGGGAAGGAAGTGTTGATTCTTATCTCCTTACTTTTATCACTACAATTGTATCCTGCACACAAAAAATCTTCACCAAGGCACATGTTGCACATCAAAAGAAATTTCTTCACCTCAGGAAACTTACACAACTCATAACATCCTCCAAATCAGGGAAATAGGATCAAGAAAACCTCCATCTCTGGAAGTGTTTAATCCTACTATATGGAATCAAGAACTAGTCTTGAGATAATCATCCTCTAACACATTAAACATTAATTCCAAGAACTAAAACCACTTATAAAACTTCATAAGGGTCCTGATGATCCTTCTCAAGCTTTCATAACCATATGTCACATGAGGAAACCATACTTGCATACATGTTCCAACAAACCTTCTTGACAATCCTAAGTGGGCGCATTAGGCAATTATGTATTTAACATGAAAACACCTCATCTAATCACACCAAGATCTTAAACACCACATATGGGACTTGTAAAAGCTATCCATACTCAAATAAATCTTCTATACCATGTAAAACATTGAAACACTCTTCAAACCTCTATGATTGGTATTGCATCCTTTAGGACATTAGTGGTAGGTCACACTAGAAGAATAATTTCACAGATTACTTTCATTTAACCCATATATTTATTCATGAACACTTATCTCACATCCCAAGCATGGTGGAAAATTTTGTTTCACTTCATGAAACCTACAATTCATACTTGTACATGCAAATATCCATAAAACAAGGGTTTTATTATAACTTATCAATACACTTGGAGCCTACAAATTTCACCAACATGGGATACGAAGAGTCTTGTACATCCCTAAACCTTCAAAACAGCCTTCCTAAGACATTATATTTCAAAACAATTCATATTTTTCCTGTCGCTTTAAAACTAGGGTTTAAGGAGGGTTTAAACTCACTTGTCTTCTTAATAATGATTCATAAAAGTATGATGTCCGTTTTACCCCATTATTCTTGAAAAACATTCTTAGATTCATTCTTTAACATCCAAAAAGGCCCATAACACCATGTAAAGTAAAGACATGTGCGTGAGCATTCAAAAATTACCATCAAGCTCGGAATGACTATTTTGAGATCGCGGTAGAGCCTAATTTTTTTTCATGAATTTACTTTATATGCCTGACCTCAAAATTTGCACACACCTCTAGGATGACCTCATCCATGATCTCCAATTCTCATCCATTCTCTAAAACCTTTGAAACTAATCCGTAAACTTCTACTTTGGAACCCTACGAATCACACAATTATGTTGTTTTACTTTCAAATTTGGAAAATGACAGCTTTGCTTGAAAAATTAGAGTTCTCAGAATCGATTATCTAGTGCTATAGAAAGGAAATTGTAGAGAAGGAAATAATTCAAAACTTCAACACCAATAATTTTATCCTGGAAACCTCTAATGGAGGAAAACTAGTTGGGAAGGCAACTTCTCTTTCTTCCCACTTTTATTGGTCTAATATAGACAATTATAGATTACAATAAGTATGAAAATAAGAAACAATGTAAACCTTCTCTCTAATTAATTGCTTGCTCTTTTTCTACACCTTGCTCCTACAATTCCATTCCAAAGACTAAATATATTTCTCACTTTGCTCTCATTAAAATCTTCCTCTCAATCTCTCTAGATCTTTGAATTTCCTATTCTCTTGTTCCTTTCATGCATTTATAGGCCTTCAAATGTCCTCCCATGTGCACCGAGGAGTGAAAAGTCATGGAAAGGGAAAAGCCATGGTTATGTGCTTCAAATTTGCATCCATTTGTGTTTCATTCTTCTTTTCTATTCGAAAGTGTCAGGACCGCCACCCTGAGTAGACTGGAGGTCTTAGGACCGTTGCCCTAGTTGGGTGGTGGTTTCAAGATCACCACCCCTATAGGACAGCGGTTCTAAAATAGACACTTTACACAGAGCGGTGGTTCCTTCTAGAACCTCCATTTACCTCATTTTATTCATTTTTCTTGTTTCTTCTTCTTGGTGCTGATGGAACTGATGAAGTGGTGTGTTTTTCTAGATCCCTATGGATCATACCTCCCCTACTTAGGAGGCTTTTGGTCCCATAAAATCTTAGTGGGGTAGTGGTAGAGGAATCAACTCCCTCTTGTGCTCATTTGAGTACCACTGGGTTTTCCTTTGTGTATTCTCTTGTCCAAACTTCTAAGACTCCTGTGGATCTCTAGTTTGTTGCTCCAGCACTACATCCTCCTCCGACTTTCCTTGAGAATAATCCTCTTTAGGTGGTAACTTATATATCTTTCCTTCTTTGTCATGCATAGATGGCATTAGTGGTTGTGAGATCTTACAACTTGTTATCGCATGCATCCACATGAAATACGACCAAGGTATCTTCTCCAACCTGCTCAAGTATGGCGAAGGTCCCATATTATAGTGGTTTATTCCTTGCTTGTATTTTTCTCTTGAGATGGATTGGTTGAATCCTCCCCAGGTACGTTGCTGCTATAGTCACCACCATTCCTCGTATCTCCTCTTCTTCTTGCTACCCCGCGGTTAGGTCCAGTGAACTCGTAGGTAGATACGGTGACTACATAGTGGAAGTTTGTTTTGCTCCTTGAATGAGCAGTTCTTGTAGTGGCTTCTTCTATAAAAATTGACAACTGCTATCCAAATTCTCCATCCTTTGGTTAGAAATATATATGCTCTCACATCCATTTTTCTTTTCTTCTAATGAAATCAAACAAAATTGATGATTTTCCTGAATAAGTCTTGGTTCTTGGTTGGCACTTACCATAGCCTTCTTTTATTTGCTCTGGTGTTCCTAGATGTTAAAACTAACTCCATCCTTGACCCATTTATACCGGTTCTCCCTCCTTGTGAACACAACATCCCTAACATACAAGTAAAGACTTCCAAAGACAATGTCAAATGCATCAAGTGGAATAATATTAGCCTCTAATACATCTATGTATTGGGTATTTATCCCAAACTAAAACTTACACTTCCTTGTAACTTGTATTTATACACCCTTCTTCACCCATCCCAATGGGTATGGATGTGGATGCGCATAAGTCTCTAGACCAAGATGTTCTACAACCACATCAAAAATCAAATTTGACTAAGAAACATAATCTACTAAAGCATTTACCTTAGTCTTATTGATTTGGATTCTAATTTGAAATATCTTACTCATCTCTTCTTCTTCTATTGCCTCATACATGATAATGGTCATGCACCCCACCTCTTGTCTACATCTAAATCATCCTAAATCTCCACCTCTCTTTTTTTCTTCACAGTGGCCATGTATTTCTTGGAATCCTTAGTTCGGTGCTTTGGGTGCAATTCCAGATGAAACTTCCAACATGTGGCGTCGTGATGTCCATTTACATAACAATTCTTACATAAATTCTTAGGATCTTTACAAGTATGCAAAGCAAGAATAGGCGACATGTTTACCTTTCATTTTACCTTTGCTACTTGTCTTCCCTTGTTCTTTATCCTGCTATTTTGTTGACCGGTCTCCTTTGGCTCTATTTATCCTTACTTCTTCTCATCATCAATGTATTATTCTTGTATACAAGCTTCATTGAGATCCTCGGGCTTTGTGGATATTACCTTCCTTTGAAGGTGTTGGTCTGAAAATATGTCGGTTAGGCAAGGTCGTGGGGAAACAGGCCAACAGTGTGCAGGGCATAGCCCCTCTTTGAGATAGCAAAGTGAAACTAGTTTATTGCTAATCTATCAAGCAGGAATCTATGAAAATCTACACTATTCTAACTTTAGGGGTTTGGGATCTCATCCCAGTAGAGGTAGTTCCAACAACGAACAAAAAGGTAGGAAGGAAGGAATGGAGGAGGGTAGATTTGAAGGAAGAAAAGAAATGAATTCCAAGATGGAAAGGTCAGAAGGTTTATGCTTTGGGTTGGTAGTAAACAAAGCCAAACTTACTTACATAAACAAATAAAGAAATACTGATGAACATATGACAATAATAGGAATGAATCCAACAGAATAAAAAAATAGATCTAACTCAAGAAATATCTGATGCAAATAACACACACATTAAGCACAAAGTTAGAATATGTGTATTAATATTTCTTCTGTTACAAGAAAGTACAAATTCTTTCTCTCCTCACTTATTTTTTCATACAAAAATGTCCACCCTGAATACAACAAGTATTCAAGTATTTATAGAAGGAGAAGAGGAAAGAAGACAAAAGCAAACCAACTACTTAAAAAATATCTTACAAGATATTTACAAAATATTTAAAAAGTCAAGAGTTGACATTGAGCAAGTTTTTGGATGAAAACATCCCATGGTGCAAAATGGATGATGTCATTGTAAATTCCAACAAGATTTTTAGATATTTTACAAAAATGATCAAAGCATAGATAAGATGAGAAACTACTCATCATCATCCATTTTCTCAAACTTTGTGTCTTTCTTTTGATCAGGAGAGGCGATGTGACACTACACTCAATATTCCATAAACTTGCTGATCAGTACCTGAAGTTGATCATGATCTGGGCCTTTGAAATGGTCACCAATGACTTCGTAAGTTCTTTCTCATTCTTGAGCTTTTTAGGTAGCCCGGTGAACTCCTCACATACATCGATCAAGAATCCAATGAAATCACGGCAGGACAAGAGGTTATTGATTGACTCTTGATCGAAAGTGACCTCTGGTGCCAAACCTTGAGTGACTATAGCCTTGAAGCACTGAAATGTATTTTCTACTTCCCTCAAGGTGAACGATTCATTGAGCATCCCTGGAGACATCTTTGTAACTGTCTGCTCCATGTTGTATCGTGCATCCAGGGATTCATCCTTGATTTTATCTATACTCTCCAGGATATATTCCATTTAATCAAGTAGGTAATCTAATGCAATGAGAGCTTTATTATGTGCCCATGGGTGATCAATGATGGCAACCTCAATAGGTCGTCAACTGAGAAGTTAGCCATTGCTTGGAATGTTTCATGTTGTAACCTGGCGTTGTCCAACTCCTTGAGAGGGAACCTGCTACTACTTGTAGCTCCTTATTTACTTGATCTATATCCTGGTAGAGCACCGTGAATTTCCTAATCATTTCCTCACTATCTCTGAGGATTCACTCAATCCAGGAGGATACTGTTATGCCTTGTTCACCAATCTTAGCATATTCATTTATTTTATCCTGACTGAGAACTTCCATGGGTTTGGTGGTAGTCATAGGAGGAGCATTGCCCATTTTCTATAATGCTTGGAGAAGATGTTTGTTTTGTTCCTTGAGTATTCTCTTCTCCTCTTTTTCTTCTTATAGCTTCTTACAGAGAGCATCCACAATAGACAAGGCCTCTCCTTGTAGGATTTCAGATGAGGTTCCCATTGTGACTTGAGTCACTATGAAGTCTGTGGAAGACAGATCCTTCTTTTCCTTGTTGGGGTCTAGGTATGTAATCTCCATGACTCTCTCCCCCAAAGTGATTTATTGCTTTCGCTTCTTGAGTCCCTTCTTTGGAATGATGGATAAGTCCATGGGTGCGATGGGAACCTTTCTCTTATGCTGACTAAGGTGATCAAAAATCCAACTAGGACTTATGGGAGTGGGAGTAGAGGGAAGAGAAGAAGAAACGAGGGTGAAATGGGAAGCAAATGTAGAGGCCTCAAGGAAGTATGTTGAAACACTCAGTGGTGGAATTGAAGGGGAATATAATACACCACCGCTTGTTGGGTCCGGAGTTACTACATGAGAAGAAAATGACATGGAAACGAAAGGGATCAACAATTGGATGGAGGGAATACTAGGCGATAGATTAACGATAGAGGAGAAGATGGAAGAGGTGGGAGATGGAAGAGAGGAAGGAAGGGGAGAATACACATCCATAGGAATAGATGCTTGAATGACAAGAGGAGGAGAAGAAATGGAAGAAGGGACGTTGGGTACCTTAGTAGTTGTAGTTGTGACAACATCCTGAGTGGATGTATCTGTTGAAACTTTTGTTGTCTCTTCTTCTTTACCTAGAGACACTAGGTCGACCACTTGCTTCTCAGAAGTAAAAGGAATGCCTTCAGGAGCTTCTTCTTGTTTGCTTGATTCCCTCTCCTTGTCTTTTCCTTTTCCTTTTGACACTTGGGCTGGTCTTGGAGGTGCTCTACCTGAAGGAGAAGTAGTGAAATCTACTCTGAGGTAGGTGAGACCATTCTATTTGCACCAATGTTTGGTGTGTTGCAACATGGGCTTAACCCTTTCCTAAATGGTTTTCGGCACCTTGTCCCCTGTCGATCTTCGCAAATGGCCAATCATCCCCATGTGTGTCGGGTAAACCCGATCAATTTCTTGATCAGCCTCTTGAATTCCTTTGGGACAATGGCAACCCCATAGTGGATTATCTCCTTCAGAGCCATCCAGGAGTGATCCTTTCACATGATGTCTATCTCATGTGTCAGGTTGATCCAAATGTCCTTGATCTCAAGAACATGGATGGGATCAATTTTTGCCTTTGACAGAAACTCCGAAAGTCGAAGTTCGGCCTTGTGGGGAATTTGTGCTTTAGATTCAACAACTCTAGCTCAGCATACATCTCCCGTGCTTTGGCAAGTGTGGTGCAGTGTATCAACCAAGCTCAGAAGGGGAATGGAGTTCCTCCTTTCTTTCTCTTCATGCACTTCTCATGGTAAGTGATTAGTTTCCTTGCCAACTCCAAGAGGATTGGCTTTGGCACTACATACCTTGGCAAATTAGTTGGTTCACCCTCGAAATTCATAGTTTTGATGTATGTGAATGTGAGGAATTATGTGAACAATGCTCCCCATTTCTTCGTAGCAGTAATCACACTCGAGATGATCCAACCGTGTCTCATGTTTGGCCTCAAAGCAAGCAAATTACCTCATAGAATAAGGCATCATTAATCTTAGAGAACTGGGAGATGCTAGAATTGAGCTTTAGTTCTAGGTAGAACTCATATATCTTGACTTTAGGCCATACCCCATTACGAGCTAACCCCGTGAAATCTCTTGTTGATGCAAAGCGTGAGCGCATACAACATAGGAATTCATGTAGAACTTCACAGTTGTTAGAACTTGTTGAAGCTACTGGGAGATGGTGTCACTGATGATTTCTCCCGCCAAAATGTTGATCAGTGTGCATTCTTGCTCATGGTCTCTAGATACCTCAACGCATCCATTTGTGGAAATAATGGGCATCAAGGAGCCCAAATACTCTATTTAGGAAGGTGATTGTATCACTCAACTCCTCATTGAAGTCACTACGGTGGATGGTCTATGGCCATCTACTCACCAGCTTCTTATTCTTTAGATAAAGCTCATTCATCATTTGCATGCATTTATCCTCATTGTCATCCCAGGCCTTCTTGCAGTCTTCTAGACTTATTTCTACATATTGCCTATGATGAGGAATGCCCAGGGTCAGTTCAAAGTGACGAGCTATGAGGTCGATGATCATATTTTTCTCTTTGTCTTCGACACATCTAGTGTCCTTGTTATAGCAGTGGGCAACCAACATGATGAATTCATTATTTACAGCACTTACTGGCAGCCCAACTACAAAGTGTAATCCACTACCCACTAGTTTGTTCATCCATGGGCCACTACTTTCCTAGTTGGTCCTTACCCAAAAGTCATCCATGTCAATATGACCTAGCTCAAAGTCTCTAATGTCAAGGCTGCACTTTGCATATGAGTCAGGCATCCTAATTTCTGATATTTTTACTTCATCTCTTGTTCTGACTGCTTAGCTTTAGCTTTAGACTTTGTTGGTTTTTGCTTGATGAAGACATGTGTGAGCTCAAGGATGGTTGTTGTTGTTCTGCAAGAAGAATCAAGGAGGTCCAACATAGAAGAGCCATGTCAACCGTCATGTTATTCATAATGAAAGCTTATAGAATGAAGAATGAGCAATTATAAGGCTTAGGGCGCAAGGCGTAGGTTCACAACATGTTGTAGAGGCTTAAAATTGTTGGGCACACTTTTGAAGATGTCAACATGAAAAAATTTGCACCAGTGTTGACATGAAAAAAGTTGTGCCAAGGTTATAAAGGGCACACTTTTGAGAGGTGTTGCATGAAAAAATGTAGTGCCAAAGGGTAAAGCATGGAGCGTGGGTTTACAACATGCAACATGTCATGTTGATGTTAAGGGAATTGCACCTGCACCTTAGGGAAAAACTACTTTGACTAGGTGCTGAAGGAGTTTGTGTTGCATGGGTTTAGAGTGTGCCAAGGCGTAACTTTGAGAGATGTTGCAAGAAGAAAAAACACGCCTAGGGAAAATACGTGGCGCTGTTTTTTGCAAAGTACAAAACATCTAATGTTGATGTTACACAAGTGGTGCCTACACCTTAGGAAAACTGCTAAAGTTCTCTTTCAATTGGGTGCGGGTTAAAGTTATGTTGCAAGAAGGTAAAGTGCGCCATGACACAATCTTGGTAGATGTTGCAAGGAAGGACAGTGCGCCATGCTTTTAATCGAGTTATTTTCTTTCTTGTTCTTCCTCTCTCTTTTGGTTTCCTTAGATGGTCAAGAGAGGGTTTTTTTGCAAAAGTAATATGCAGATAAAGATGATTTTTTGGTTTCTTTAGAGGTAGGGGTCTTCCAGATTTACAGATCTGGAAGGATAGGTAAAAGGGTTTTAGCTGGTTTGTAGATTATTAGGTGTGTTTCTTTAGATCTTATCTTTTACACTTAACCCTAATACCTAACACAACAAAAACAAAAACAACAAGGAGAGGAGCCTCTTACCCAGATTTATAAAAGTTGAAGAGTGACGTGGGATCCACAAGATCGAAAAATGGCACATGGGGGTGTCAGGGACAGGTTGACAGTGCAAAGAAAACACTTTTTAATTTTCAATTCATGAAAATGACAGGTTTCGGGTGCCTATTTATAGAAAAACTAGCATTTATTACTTCACCAACTTCTTTGGCACGCCTTTTAGAGCGTCGACATGACAAAAAGTGCACCTTAGCGCAACCTAATGGATGTCGACACAATGTTTCTAGCACCTTAAGTGCACATTTTATGATGTTAACATGATAATTTCAGTGCCAAATATTAAAAAGGGGTGTAACTTTCATGATGTTGACACAACATTTCCTACGTCAAAGGATTTTTGTAGGTGGCACAAATTTTGGTATGTCGACATGAAATTTCCTGCACCTAGTTCAAAAAAGGTGCAATTTTGGAATTGTTGACACATGGAAAACTACGACCGAGGGAAAAAGCTAAAAATGGCTAAGTTCATAAATAAATTGATTTTTGAAAGGGATTTTAGGCCATTTTTAACGTTATCAGACTTCTTGAGGAGACAAAATGGAATTTCTGGTATGGTTACCTGTAAATTGCCCTTGTCAATCTCAAGGGATAACAACTAGCTCTTTCTGGGGACCATCTCTAAGTGAAACTTAAGGGTATAGAATCTTATATTTTCACATGCCTATCCATTGGGTTACAGAGAGTCAAAAACAAGGGTGACCAAAAAGGTAAGGAAAGGGAACACATAACAAATAGAAAGAAAACACATGATGAAAAGAAAACTATACAAATAAGAGAGAAAGCTCTACTTCCTGAAGATCTTCAGATGCTTCCTGCTATAGGGAAGCGAGAGCTTTGTTCCATCTAGATATGATAGATAGAAACTATTCTCTCTGTTGAGTTGCTTGATCTTGTATGGCCCTCTCCAAAGGGATTCAAACTTCCCATGCATACCTTTCGGTTCTCTTCGTTTGTCCCACAGAGAACAAGATCTCCCACTTAGAAATCTCTCTGTTTAGCTTTCTTGTCGAACAGTCTCTTAACTTGATTATGATGTTCAGTGATCTTGTCAACCACTTTTACTCACTTTTCTTCAAGTTTTGTCAGGTACATAATCCTCTTTTCAAGAGAATTCTGAAAAGTTTCATCTTCAATTGCTCAAGCCAAGCGCAGATCAGGAAGTTCTGCAGAGATAGGGATTTCAGCATCGATCCCATACAACACCTAGAAAGGTGACATGCCGAGAGACCTCTTTGGAGTGATACGATCCACCCACAAAGCATCGTATAATGATTTGTGCTAGGACTGCTAGTTTTCATCAACTAGCTTCCGTATGATAGTCACCAGGTTCTTGTTGCTGGATTTTGCCTGACCAGATCCTTGAGGATAATAATCAGAAGCATGAACTAAGGTTATTTCGTATCCATAAAAAAACCAATTACTTCCCGTGAAGAGAATTTGGAAGCATTATCAGCAACGATTTTATGTGGAATGCCAAATCTTACAATAATATTCTCCTTGATGAAGTTACAAACAACTTCAAAAGTGGCATGCTTGATAGGTATGGCCTCCACCCATTTCGTGAAGTAATCCATTGCTGTTAGGATGTAACTGTGTTCAGCACTCGATTGAGGATTGAGTGATCTAATGAAATCAATTCCCCATTACTTGAATGGTTCGTCAATAATGACAAGCCTGAGGAGAAATGCAACCAACTTTGGTTTGCCAATGAACTGTTGGCAAAGTTCACATTTCACTACCTGTGGTCAGTATCTTGAAATAAAGCGCGTCGGCCTAGTAGTATCTCGGCCGAATGATTTTATGTGCTATCACGGATGAGGAGAAGTTACCACCACAAGCTCAATCGTGAAAACTTTCCAACAATTTTACCTGTTGCGGCTTGTCAACACATCATAGAAAAACACCATCAATTCCATGTTTGTACAATCCATCATCCCATATGACATATCTTATGGCTCTGAGCTTCACTGTTCACTTTTCCTTAGTGGTTAGGTGAGTTGGGCACTCACCATAGGTGAGAAATAATGTGATGTCAGAATACCATTCGTTGTTGGTTACGATAAACAACCATGGGCAAAGAATCTACTTTCTCCAGTTCATTTTTTCTCCATCAATGTGATTAGCTTTCTCTTCAGGTACCTTTGAGTCTTTATTTTCAGCCATTAGCTGACACAGGCCTTTACCTCTTACCAACTTGGTTGGTTTGATGTCTAGGTCATATTCTTAGACCTTTATGATCTGATTCCCTCATAAGCTCCCTAACTCCTATTGAGTCAAGATAGACTTAACAACCGTGTCGTGGACCAAAGACTATATGAGAATTCAAAATATAGTAGCGGAAAAAATTGATTACTTTTACCACGGGGAACACATGTTTTTCCAATTGTGACATCTTCAGTTCATGAGGCTTGAGAGGAGAGCTCATAAAAGTAATCAGAGATTCAATATCTTTGGAGTTCTTTTGCATTAAGATAGCTAATACGGATGCGCAGATGCATAATCGTACATGATGAAGTCTTTGTTAAATTCAGGACACACCGTAACAGAGAGAGTGATGGATGGAAGTCTTTATGTCTTCTAATGATGTCCTACCTTCCTCACTCCATTGGAATGTTTGGGATCCTTTCATCATATTAGATTTATGAAGAGTCTTCTCAAAGCAAAATCAGGGACAAAGCATCTAAGAAAATTTACCTTTCTGAAGAAAGAGTGAACACCAGTCTTGCTTGTAGGAAAAGTAAGGCTCTAAATAGCCTTGACTCTTTCGACATCTATCTTAGTTCCTTCTCTACTAACAACATGTCCTAGCAGCTTTCCTTTGGTGACCCCAAAAACTAACTTCTTGGGATTTAGTGAAATCTCGTGCTCTCGGCATCTGATCAAGACTTGTTCCAAATGATTGCAGTGATCA
The DNA here is from genome assembly GCA_018340775.1 of Taxus wallichiana var. yunnanensis. Classification (NCBI taxonomy): domain Eukaryota; kingdom Viridiplantae; phylum Streptophyta; class Pinopsida; order Cupressales; family Taxaceae; genus Taxus; species Taxus wallichiana. The sequence goes on from CM031243.1 coordinate 83,513,552, forward strand.
CTTCATCTCTTGGAGAACACGGTCAGGTCATCTAGGTAAACTACAATGACCTTTCCCATCATACCTTTGAATGCAAATTCCATTGCTCGTTGGAAGGTAGCACCGGCGTTGATCAAACCAAATGGCATCCTGTTGTAGGTGAAGGTACCCCAAGGAGTGGTGAACGTTGTTTTGAACTGATCTTTAGGCGTGACTTGAATTTGATTGTGATCTCAAAAAAGCTGTCTAGCATAGACAACATTTCGAACCATTACTACCTATAGCACTTGATCTATTATCGGCAGTGGATAGTTATCCTTTAAGGATGACTGGTTCAAGTTGTGAAATTCCACACATATGCGTATCTCACCTTTCTTCTTCCACACATACACAATATTCACAACCCGTACTATGATGAATTGGAAAAATAATTCTTACGTCCACCATCTTCTCGAATTTCAGCCTAGATAGTACCGAGATTTTGGGGTTGTAATGCCTTTTCTTTTGGTGAAAAGGCTTGACATCGTCCTGAGGGATTTCATGCCAAACTTCATTTGGCTTGAAAGAATTTAGATCGAGGATAAGACCATGCTAATACATCCATTTACTTTTTCAGCAACTTAAAAAAATTTGTTTTTCCTCGGGCATACAACACTTCACGATATTCACGGAATGAGGATGTTCCACAAGCACCCAGATTGATGGATTCGAGCTTTCTAGAGAAGAGGAAGGATCATCCTGTCATTTTTCTTAACAAAACGGTCATGACTATCAAATAATCATTCTAAAGAAACTAAACCTTTTGGAATCTTATTTCCTTTGAGTTGTATCACTGTTTCTTTTTTAGATTCATGTTCTTGACCGGTGAGAGACTCGCGACATGTAGAAGTTGATCCGTCGAAATGAAGTTCTTTGAAATTGCCATGTTTCTCTAAAAAAGAGATAATTTGGTTATCTTCATTGAACACTTGCCAATGTTGTGAATTATCTAGCACACTCGGGTGAAAAACCACCTCAACAAGATATATGTATCTTTTTTTAACCTTGGATGAGGGAGCATGAGAGAGGCCAACACGGATAATGAATCAGCCATGTCATTTTGAGCTCGTGGAACTGCTTTGATTGAGAAAGCATCAAACTCCTCGATGTTATCCCATACTACATTGTGGTAGTGTCTGAGTCAGTCATTCTTTACTTGATATATCCCTTTTACCTGATTGATAATCAACTCAACATCACATTGTACTTTTATATTTTTGATTCCTTTCTCTTTTTTAGCTTTCATGCCAAGTAATAGGATTCATACTCGGTAGTATTATTTGTATTGAAGAATTATAATTTGAAAGAAAAAGAGAAAATCTCCTCTTTAGGAGATATTAGAACAACCCCAACACCGCATCCACTTGTTGCACAACTGCCATCAAACTGCAATGTCCATACTTTGTTGAGATCCTCTTTTTGAACAAGAACATCCACTTTATCTGAGCCGGTGGATAGGAAGTAATGCCCCATCCCTAATGATTCGAAAACATTTGAGATTTGGGGTCATCAGAATTGGTGACTAGATATTTCTTTTGTGATTCTGGTTCTAAGGTCTGCATCACCCCTTTGACAGGGATCTTGGCTTGGGACCAATCCATATGAATTTCTCCACCAACTTCTTTACAGAAGCTCCTCCCTAGCAGTATCACGTATGCTGCTAGAATATCAACTACGAGAATAGTCATTTTTACCCTTTTCTCAGGAAATGCTGTGAATACGAACTGTGCATCCTTGATCTCACTAATCAATAGTACCTACTTGGTTTCCATGGAGTAGCATCTGCCAAAAGGTTTGGTAAATGTGAGGCCCAAAGCATGGGTGACCTTTCTTGGCATAACATTGTTAAAGCTCTAGAATCAATTATACTGAAAGCATTAATTAGGAGAGATAGGTAAAAGGTTCGATTTTCCCCAATGCGTAAGTCAAGGAAATGTTTACATGAGATGTAGGAGTGGGAAGAATCCCTTTTGAGGAAATGGGAGGAAGGAAGACAAACTGGCTTTGGATATACTTAGTTAATCTTATAAGCTTCTTTGGGTTGGACTCAAAGGTACTCAACTTGCATATCCGAATCTTGGTATTTTTGGCATGATAAATTATATCGAATGTGACCAAGGGTTATGCTAGTGAAGGAATGAGTCCTTCATTTCACGTTTGTGGAGGGGGATTACCGATCTTTATGGGAATTGAGGAAGGTTGAATTAGAGGAGAAATGGGAGGAAAATATTTATTTACAAAAGGTTTAACAAGAGGTTGAGTAGGAAGGGGATTACCTCTTTTAGTGATCGTTGGAGGAGGAGTTTCCACATCCTTTTCCTTATGAGAGAGTGAAAACTGCATATGATTTTCTACTTACATACCCTTGGGTACCCTCTTCTTCATCAGATTCCTCATCTTCAAATTCCATATACCCAATAGTAGAGTCGCCAGTCGGTTCGCCAACATATTGATCATATTCACCTTGTGATGAAGGTTCTTCATAATTTGGATCATCTTCTTTGATTTCAACCAAAGCATTAACTAGAGGGGATTCAATTACTAACCTTGGAGAAGTAGCAGAAAAACATGTCCTTTGGGGGAATTGTTGGGAGTGAAGTTCCTCCATGGGATATCTCGGTACGGAGTAGTAGACGATGTTTGAGCCAATTATTTTTTTAATGAGAGAAAGTCATTCGCCATCTTTTGGAATGCTGGGTCTGATGAGGTAGCCTGAGAAGAAGTTGAAGCCTTTGATTTTGATGGCTCGTATCTTAATTGACCAGATATAAGGAGGTTATCTTATATTTGAATGGCCATAGCCTGGGTAAGGACCAAGGTGGGTATTTGTTCCTATAAAAGTAAGAAACCTACTTTTGAACTCATGGCATTCAAGAAGAAACACTTTTTATTTTCTAATGTTGGCATCATGGCAAGTGGCACATAGTTGATTAGTGAATTGAAATGGGTGATAAAATTACGCATGGTTTCATTGGCTTCCTTTGTCATGTGAGTGATTTCGACAATAATGTGAATGCATCCTCTAAAGGCTTGTATCTGTCTTCAAATGCAATCCGTAATGTGGCCCAACTGGTGATGGATCTGGTTGGTAAATGCTAGAAACATTCTAACGCAGGCCCTTACAAAGTATTAAGAAAGAGACGTACTGATATTTCTTCATGAGTTACATCCAGAATACTACATGACATAATAAATGCACCTATATGCGTGTTTGTGCTTTGATTTCTGCTCCCATCAAATTTCAGGAAATTCTTGTGATTTTTGGCTTTGGGAGGGGGTGGACTAGATGTGGCAAAGGTTAGAGGACCCATGGCATTTCCCCATGGTACAGGTAGATTAACTACCATTTAAAAAGTGGGAAAAAGAACATGAGCAAGGAGTGTGTTTCCGCTTAGCAAAATATCACTACAAGTTGATGTCAAGGCACCCCGTGAAATCGGCTCTTTCGTGGAAGCGAGGCACTTCTGTTGATCAACTCATTAAATTTAGAGATGTGAATCATGCTGGAGTAATACTGAAATTGTGCATTCGAATTAGATCAAAAATTGGATCAACCTCTCCACGAGTTCTTCTGCTATGAGTAAATGGTTCATTTGCCAGCACTACTGCTCGATCTGCTACAATTAGGAGCAGATTTACAACAATATTTTTGTTTATACTTGCTGATTTTTTATTTTTATGAAAAAATCAGCAGCATGTACTTTTTCAATATTTAAATTTTATCCTCTTTAAGAACAACCGATTGCAGTTTTCTGACAAAGATTATCAAGGATAAAAAGTGGGTCAATTTAGAAAGCTGATTTTTGGATCTTTGAACTGAATTTTGCAAGGTTTTGAAAATAACATAAAATGTTAGAATCTTAGATCTACTGAAATATACAAGTTTTTGTAAAAACTCAATGAACTAAAAGCTCCTATCTGGTCCAGATCTATGGATTTGTATAAGGAAATTTTTAGTTTTGATCACTTCTCAAAAAAATTTAATTTTTAACAAAGAGTTAAAATTTACAATCTGTAGTGATTTTTACAGTTTTTAGTTATTTCCTTAGTTCAATCCCCAGAGAGTCACCAAAAACTATTGGTTTGAAAATCTATTAGTTAGGCAGGTCGTGGGGAAACAGGCCAACAATGTGCAGGGCATAGCCCCTCTTTGAGACATCAAAGCGAAACTGTTTATTATTAATTTATCAAGCGTAGAATTTGTGCAAATCTACACTATTCTAACTTCAGGGGTTTGGAATCTCATCCTAGTAGAGGTATTTCCAACAACAAATAGAAAGATAGGAAGGAACGAAGGAGGGTAGATTTGAATAAAGAAAAGAAATGAATTCCAAGACAAAAGGTCGAAGGTTTATACTTTGGGTTGGTAGTAAATGAGCCAAACTTACTTGCATAAAAAAATAAAGAAATACTTGATGAACATATGAAAATAATAGGAATGAATCCAACGAGAATAAAAACATAGATATAACTCAAGAAAGATCTGATGCAAATAACACACACATTAAGTACAAAGTTGGAATATGTGTATTAATATTTATTCTATTACAAGAAAGTAAAAAATCTTTCTCTCCTCACTTCTTTTTTTCATACAAAAAATGTCCACCCTAAATACAACAAGTATTTAAGAATTTATAGAAGGAGAAGAGGAAAGAAGACAAAAGAAAACCAACTACTTACAAAATATCTTATAAGATATTTACAAAATATCTAAAAAGTCAAGAGTTGACATTGGGCAAGTTTTCGGATGACAACATTCCATGGTGTAACATGGATGATGTCATCATAAATGCCAACAAGATTTTTAAATATTTTATAAAAATGATCAAAGCATACACAAGAGGAGAAATTACTCCTCATCATCCCTTTACTCAAACTTGGTGTCTTGCTTTTGATCGGAGAGGTGATGTGACACGCGCTCGATTTTCCATAAACTTGTTGATCATTTCTGAAGTTGATCATAATCCGGGCCTTTGAAATGGTCGTTAATGACTTCACAAGTTTCTTTCTCATTCTTTAGCTTGTCGGTATCCCAACAAACTCCTCACATGCATCGATCAAGAAGCCAATGAAATCGAGGTAGGACAAGATGTTATTGATTGACTCTCGATCGGTGCCAAACCTTGAGTGACTATAGCCTTTAAGCTGCTGAAATGTATCATCTACTTCCCTCAAGGTGAATGATTCGCCGAGCATCCCTGGATACATCTTTGTAACTATCTCGCTCCATGTTGTATCGTGCATCTAGGGCTTCATCCTTGATTTTTGTTAGGAAATAAGAGATAAAATATGTATAATAATCCCTTATAGAATTGCAATAGCAGAAACTAATATGTAAAAATATTACGGATCTCAAATAAAAGTGCAGAATAAATAACACAACATAGAGAGACAAGATTTAATGTGGTTCACCCAATTTGGGCTACATCCACCAAGAATCACTTGCTCATATTTTATTACAAGCCTCCACTCTCTCAATACAATACCTAGATCCGTTTGGAGCTATGCTCAACAAACTCTACAAAATTCACACCCAAATTCAAAACACATCTCGCAATAAATTTGTTTGTATATCTATCATATGCATAAGACCATATAAATAGACAATTGCTTAAGTAGTTTGATACAAAACCGTGGGTATCAAAACAATGGGTACCGAAAAACCATGGGCCCAAAAACAGCCCATAACAGTTACCCATTACCCATGGGTTAATAAACCACCCATGAAAATTTACTTTGGGGCTTCGCCTCCGAACCCCTGACCCGCTCACCAAATGAGCGGACCGCCGTAAAATACCCAAGTGTAACACATAGAAGGTGCACCACACTCTAACATGAAAATAGGCTCCACAAACATAACAAATTTATCTATCCTCTCCAAGATATATTCCATTTGATCAACCTGGTAATCTAATGCAATGAGAGCTTTATTATGTTCCCGTGGGTGATCGATGATGGTGACCTTCAATAGGTCGTTAGCTGAGTAGTTAGCCATTGCTTGGAATGTTTCATGTTACAACTTGGCGTTATCCAACTCCTTGAGAGGGAACCGCTACTACTTGTAGCTCCTTATTTGCTTGATCTATATCTTGGTAGAGCACTGTGAATTTCCTAATCATTTCCTCACTATCTCTAAGGATTCACTCAATCCGGAAGGATAATTTTGTGCCTTGCTCACCAATCTTAGTGTATTCATTTATTTTATCCTGATTGAGAACTTCCATGGGTTCGGCAGAGTAGATCCACGGAGGAGCGTTGCCCATTTTCTGCAATGCTTGGAGGAGATCTTTGTTTTGTTCCTTTAGTATTTTCTTCTTCTCTTTTGATTCTTGTAGCTTCTTTCAGCAAAGAGCATCCATAGCAGAGAATTCCTCTCCTTGTAGGATTTCGATGAGGTTCCCATTGTGACTTGAGTCAGTGTGAAGTCTATGGGAGATAGATCCTTCTTTTCCTTGGTGGGGTCCGAGTATGCAATCTCCATGACTCTCTCCCCTGAAGTACTTTTTGAAAAGTGAGTTATTACTTTCTGCTTCTTTGGTCCCTTCTTCAGAATGACAGAGAAGTCCATGGGTGCAATGGGAACCTTTCTCTTATTCTAACTCGGTGGTCGAAATCCAACTAGGACTTATGGGAGTGGGAGTAGAGGGAATAGAAGAAGAAATAGGGGTGAAAGGGGAAGAAACTGTAGAGGCCTCAAGGAAGTATGTTGAAACACTCGGTGGTGGCATTGACAAGGAATCCAACGCACCTTCTTGTGGGGCCTAGAGTTACTACAGGAGAAGAAAAGGACATGGAAATGGAAGGGATCTGCAATTGGATGGAGGGAATACTAGGTGAAAAATTAACGAGAGAGGAGAAGATGGAGGAGGTGGGAGACAGAGGGAGGAAGGAAGGGGAGAAGACACATCCATAGAAATATATGCTTAAATGACAGGAGTAGGAGAAGAAATTGAAGAAGGGATGCTGGGTACTTTGATAGTTGTAGTTGTGACAACATCTTGAGTGGATGTATCCATTGAAACTTTTGTTGTCTCTTCTTCTTTACCTGGAGACACTAGGTCGACCACTTGCTTCTTAGAAGTAGAAGGAAGGCCTTCAGAGCTTCTTCTTGTTTGCTTGATTCACCCTCCTTGTCTTTTCCTTTTCCTTTCGGCACTTGGGCCGTCTTAGAGGTGCTCTACCTCAAGGAGAAGTAGTGAAATCCACTCCAAGGTAGGTAAGACCATTCTATTCACACCAATGTTAGGTGCATTATAATGTGGGCTTAACCCTTTCCTGAATGGATTTTGGCACCTTGGATCTGTCGATCTCCACACATGGTGAATCGTCCCCATCTGTGTCAAGGTAAACCTGATCAATTTCTTGATCAATCTCTTGGAATTCCTTTGGGACAATGGCAACCCCATAGTGGACGATCTCCTCCAGAGCCAGTCGGGAGTGATCCTTTCACCTGATGTCTATCTCATGTGTCAGGTCGATCCAAATGTCCTCGATCTCGGGAACATGGATGGGATCATTTTTTTCCTTTGGGAGGTAACTCCGGCAGTCAAAGGTCGATCTTACGGGGAAGTTGTGCTTTAGATTCAGCAACTCTAGCTCAACATACATCTCCCATGCTTTGGCAAGTGTGGTGCAGGTGTATCGGCCAACTGTAAGGGGGAATGGAGTTCCTCCTTTCTTTCTCTTCATGCACTTCTCATGGTAAGTGATCAGTTGCCTTGAAAACTCCAAGAGGATCAGCTTTGGCCCTACATACCTTGGTAGCTTTGTTGGTTCACCCTCGAAATTCATAGCTCTGAGGTATGTGAATGTGGGGAATTGTGTGAACAACGCTCCCCATTTCTTCATGGTGGAAATCACACTCAAGCTGATCTCGACCATGTCTCATGTTTGGCCTTAGCAAGTAGATTACCTCATAGAAGAAGGCATCATTAATCTTAGAGAATTGGGAGATGCTAGCCTCGAGCTTTAGTTCTGGGTAGAACTCATATATCTTGACTTGAGGCCATACCCCATTATGAGCTAACCCCGTGAAATCTCTTGCTAATGCAGTAGCGTATATAACATAGGAATTCATGTAGAACTTCCCAATTGTTAGAACTTGTTAAAGCTATTGGGAGATGTCACACCGATGATTTCTCCCACCCAAAATGCTAATTAGGCACATCCTTGCTCATGGTCTCCGTGATACCTCAAAGATCCATTTGTGGAAATAATGGGCATCGGGGAGCCCAAATACTCTATTTAGGAATGTGATTATATCACTCAACTCCTCATTGAATTTGCTACGATGGATGGTATGTGGCCATCTGCTCATCAGCTTCGTGTTCTTTAGATAAAGATCATTCATCATTTACATGCATTTATCCTCATTGTCATCCCAGGCCTTCTTGGAGTATTCTAGATTTATTTCTACATAACGCCTATGATGAGGAATGCCCAGGGTTAGTTCAAAGTGACGAGTTGTGAGGTCAATGATCATATTTATCTCTTTGTCATCGACACATCTAGTATCCTTGTTATAGCAGTGGGTAACCAACATGATGAATTCATTCTTTACCGCACTTACTTTGAAGCCCACTACAAAGTGTAATCCATTGTTCGCTAGTTTTTTCATCCATGGGCCACTGCTTTCCTATTTGGTCCTTACCCAAAAGTCATCCATGTCAATATGACCTAGCTCGAGTCTCTAATGTCGAGGCTGCACTCTGCATATGAGTCAGGCATCTTGACTTTCTAATATTTGTACTTCATCTCTTGTTCTGACTACTTAGCTTTAGCTTTAGACTTTGTTGGTTTTTTGCTTGATGAAGACATGTGTGAGCTCAAGGATGTTAGTTGTTGTTCGAAAGAAGAATCAAGGAGGTCCAATATAGAAGAGCCATGTCAACCGTCATGTTATTCATAATGAAAGCTTTTTGAATGAAGAATGAGCAATTATAAGGCTTAGGGTGCAAGACACTAGTTCACGCATGTTGCAGCAGGGGCTTAAAATTGTTGGGCGCACTTTTAAAGATGTCAACATGAAAAAAGGTGCGCCAGTGTTGACATGAAAAATTTGCGCCAAGGTTATAAAGGGCACACTTTTGAGAGGTGTTGCATGACAGAATGCAGCACCAAAAGGTAAAGTGTGGGGTACGGGTTTATAACATGTAACATTTCATGTTGATGTTAAGGGAATTGTGCCTACACCTTAGGGAAAAATTGCTTTGATGGGCACTAAAGGATTTTGTTTTGCATGGGTTTAGAGTGCACCAAGGCACAACTTTGAGAGATGTTGCAAGAAGAAACAATGCGCCAAGGGAAAAATGTGTGGCGCGGATTTGCAGTACACAACATCCAATGTTGATGTTGCACAAGTGGCACCTGCGCCTTAGGAAAAACTACTAAGTGCTCTTTCAACTGGGTGCGGGTTAAAGTTATGCTACAAGAAGGTAAAGTGTGCCATGGTGCAATTTTGGTAGATGTTGCAAGGAAGGACAATGCGCCATGCTTTTAATTAGTTTTAACAGCTTGGCTTATTTTATTTCTTGTTCTTCATCTCTCTTTTGGATTCCTCAGATGGTAAAGAGAGGGTTTGTTTTGGCAAAGAAACATGCAGATAAAGATGATTTTTTGGTTTCTTAAGAGGCAGGGGTCTTCCAGATTTACAGATCTGGAAGGAGAGGTAAAAGGGTTTTAGCTGGTTTGCAGATTGTTAGGTGTGTTTCTTTAGATCTTATCTTTTACACTTAACCCTAATACCTAACACAACAAAAACAAAAACAACAAGGAGAGGAGCCTCTTACCCAGATTTATAAAAGATGAAGAATGACGTGGGATCCACAAGATCAAAAATGGCATGTGGGGTGACAAGGATGGCTGACAGCACAGAGAAAACACTTTTTTCAATTTTCAATTCATGAAAATGATAGGTGTCAGGTGCCTATTTATAGAAAAACTGGCATTTATTACTTCACCAACTTCTTTGGCACACTTTTTAGAGCGTCGACACAATAAAAAGTGCACCTTAGTGCAACTTAATGGATGTCAAAACAATGTTTCCAGTGCCTTAAGCACACATTTTATGATGTTAACATGATAATTTCAGCACCAAAGATTAAAAGGGGCACAACTTTCATGATGTCAACATGACATTTCCTACGCCAAAGGATTGTTTTAGGTTGCGCAAATTTCAGTATGTCAACATGACATTTCCTGCGCCTAGTTCAAAAAAAGGCACAATTTTGGAATTGTTGACACATGAAAAACTGCGCCGAGGGAAAAAGCTAAAAATGGCTAAGTTAAAAATAACTTGATTTTCAAAAGGGATTTTTAAACCATTTTTAATGTTATCGACTTCTTGAGGGGACCAAAACAGAATTTTTGGTATGGTTACCTCGCATATTTCCTCACAATTCTGCGGCAGATAACAAGGTGAGTGTGAAGTCCTCCAAATACTTGGTTAGAATGTCCTCATCCGTCAATTCCATATTAAGCAACATGGCTTGTCTCTAAAATTCTGTAGTGTAGTTTTCCACGCCTTGACCGCTGCCCTATCTAAAGTATTTCCACTTAATCATCATGTCAGTGTTATGGCCAATAGGATAGAATTTATCTCTTATCAATTCTTTAAAACCTTTCCAAGTACCGACAATATAACGTTTCTTGTTCTCACAAGTGGCTAGATGGTTTCCCACAAAACCAGAGCATGACCTTTCATTTTGAGACGTGCAAAGGTGACCCTTTGTGCCTCAATGACATTATGCACACTAAAGTAGACTTCCAACTATTTTAGCCATTTATCCAGTAATTCTACATCTACTTGTCCTTCAAAATTCTTTATTTCCAATTTTGTTTCAACTTTAAAAGGTGTATGTGCAGATTTTACCTTCTCACTTACAATTGGCATCTCTTCATGCTCTTCCCATTCTTCCTCTTCGTGGCTCTTTCTGATACCAATTTTTTTGGCTAGTTCTCGAACCACCGAGTCCATGGAATATTTCTTAACTGAAGCTATCTTTTATAGATCTAAAATCTCTTCTTGATTTCTATGCAATTTATCTATCATGGTCTCTAGCATATCGACTATATGGACCAAGTTCTCTTCCTCCATTTGAGCTTAAATTATTTATTTCCACTTCTTCGTAGAAATATTTGGCTCAAGGTAAAACTTATTCACCTTTATAACTTGCCACTGTCATAAAAAATCATAAGAAAGATTCAAATACCATAGTCTTGGATATATAATCAGCTCTGATACCAAAATGATCCGTAAACTTCTACTTTGGAACTCTATGAATCACACAACTATGTTGTTCTACTTTCAACTTTGGAAAATGACATATTTTCTTGAAAAATTAGAGCTTCGTGACTAATTATCTAGTGCTATAGAAAGGAAATTGCAGAGAAGGAAATAATTCAAAACTTCAACACCAACAATTTTATCCTGGAAACCTCCAATGGAGGAAAACCAACAGAAGGGAAACTTATCTTTCTTCCCACTTTTATTTGTCTAATATAGACAATTACAGATTACAATAAGTATGAAAATAAGCAACAATTTAAACATTCTCTCCAGTTACTTCCTTTCTCTATTTCTACACCTTGCTCCTACAATTCCATGCCAAAGATCAAGATCTTGCTCACTGCTCTCATTAAACTTTGCATCTCAATCTCTTTGGACCTTCGAATTTCCTATTCTCTTGTTCCTTTCATGCATTTATAGGCCTTATATGTCCTCGCATGCATTGGAGGAGTGAAAGTGAATGGAAGGGGAAGAGACATGGTTGAGAACTTCAAATTTACATACATTTGTGTTTTATTCTTCTTTTCTATTCGAAAGTGTCAGGGACCGGCGACTGAGTAGACCGGCAAGATCTCATGACCACCACCCCTGCAGGGCGGTGGAACCTCTGTTTACCTCATTTTATTCATTTTTCTTGTTTCTTCTTCTTGATGATGATGGAATTGATGAAGTGGTGTGTTTTTCTGGATCCATATGGATCAAAAACTCACCATACACCTTTGTTTTCCCATTCTTTATTACCTTATCTTCTCGGTACTTGACTCTAAAGGACCTTGATCATGCACTATTCACCTAAATTATGACCTTGTACACCTTCTACACATGTAATGCAACCTAAAAACACATCTAAAATAATTTCACTAACTTATCATGGCCTATTTTTCTTCATACCTTGTGAAATTCATGAATTAGGTTTAGGACTAGGCCTAGTCTCGCTTGTTTCAACACATGCTTCACATAAACAGACATTGTATCCATATTACATACTCATTAAAACCTATTAAAAATCTCTTTAAACATGTAAGAAACCATAAAAATCTTCATTGAACCTCAAAAGTTCATAGTCAAGACAACACAAGCCGAGCCATGCACCAAGAACATGCATACACACCTAAACACCATGCCACTTCACCAAAATAGGCCACTACCAATCAATATTTTCTCATTTTACATTGGTTAATATCACATACTAATCATGAGACCACCAATACACCTTGACATCAATGACAATAATAATGACATAATGTCCAACAATCTCCCCCTTTATCATTGATGGCAACCACCTTCAGAAACATTTATGGAAACCAAAACTATAAACACCTTCGACATCAAAATTATTTTTTTCTCGAGTACACTCTCCCCCTTTGGCATCAATGAAAAAGTATCCTAAAATAAATTTATAACTCAATCAGCAATGGACACATACTTGTTCCCCTTGGTTTGTGTTCACCTTCTTGACTTCAAATGTTGCAGATAATCCATGGACCTGGTCTTCAAACATACTCAATGATCTTTGTGACAACACCTTAGACTTACTTGGAATACATGACTAAAACCATATCTCCATGAGATGATGCATCCTCCTACAACTCATAAACATAATGTAAAACCTTCTTCATACCTCTCTTGTTAATGTTATTAGTCGTGAAAAGTATTCTTATTGGATCATGCTTTCTATAACCTTGAAGACCTTGTGGAATAGGTATGTCTCATCTATCTAATCAGCCAAAAATGGAAAAACATATCTTCATGGCATTAAATCATCCTCTTTGTCCTTAAAATTAACATCTTGTCACTTTTCAACCTATGTCAGGCCTTCAAATATCCATATTGTCTTGAAACAACATATCTTCAAATAAATTTGAAACTAGTGTTAGATAGATTAATCAATAAATGCATACCTTGTAATATTTCTTTTAAGATGCATTCATACTTGTGCTTGTGAAAAACCAAGATAACACCTGCAATCCTACTTCTCAAATGCATTGCAACCTAGTCTTAGGTCATAAGATATTGATCTCTTCATATTCATTGTCATGACATACTTTGTTATCCTTCTTCTTTGTCTTCATGGGCCACATCCACCTTCTATTAACTCGTTAAATACCATGGAAACACTTCTTCAACTGATAAGAAACTGTCATACATATGATTATCTCATGAAACTCTATTCATCTTTCCTTGATTTCTTGAAACTTATTTTGCTAAGATAGTACAACTTGAATCTTGTCCTACTCTTGAAAACTACTTCACAACTCCCCTTGAATAAATCAGGATTTGAGGCATCATTTTAATAAGATCATCAAAAAAAGATACCAAAGCACACCTTCACCAGACATACCTAAATGATATCTTAAAATGCACTCTTTAACTCTAATACACATGTTAGAAACCATGAATCACCTTACATACTCTTAATGCATCATCCAAAGAAAAATACCCTTAAGACATACCTCATGACAAAAACCATACACTAGATTACAGACTCCATGGCTTCACAACCGCAACCATGTCACACAACTCTACTTCTTCATTACATTCATTCAAGCTCCCTAGTCACGATGCTTCATAAAGATGATGAATGTCTCTAAGAAATTAATAGAGACATCTCATAACATGGGGATATATAGAATAACAAATTGAGGAGATTACATGACATCCTTCGTACCTTTACCTTCATCTTTCCATCATTCATCTAGTAGTCTTCTTGTTCCAATATAATAAGTTCTTGAGGTTCTTCAATAGAAAAAAGGATTCTTTGATCAATAGGTTCATCATGGCTAGAGTAAGCTACTTTAGGTTCTTCCTTTTCTTTCTCAACATGGTCATAATTTACATATTCCTTCCTCTCATAACTATTCTTCCTCCATCTACAGTATCTTGCAATATGTCCAACATAGTTACAATTGAAGAAAACAACATGATTCTTACCTCTAGGGCTTCATCTCTCCAACTTTGTTTAATTTTCTCTTGATGAAAACATTTAGAAATATAACCCTTCTCATGGTACCTATAGAACAAAAGTTCAATCTCACCTCTTTTCTCGTATGAATTTAAATAACTTCCTTGATTCCATGAGCTCTCATACTTGGAGGATCTTCTACACTCTTTTACTAAGTGACTAAATCCATTGCAACTATAGCAATATCCATTAAAATATTTCTCATACCTTGATGCATTAGGCTATGTTGACCTACAAACCCTGATAAAGTTGTAGGGCTTAGGTGTAATCGATCTTTGTTAAGGATGTATGCAGGAAATACACCACTACTACTCTAAGAACAGAAAAGTAAAGAACAATATGCAAGATAATTCATTCCCAAAACTCCAATCTTTATTCATTTATCAAAATGCATTACATCAGTCTAGTACATATACATTCCTTTCATTCTAACTCTCTTATCTCTCTTACAAAATCTCAAAATGGAACTCTCACATAAGTCTTTCATGAGGCACACGTTATACAATACACTAATTACAATAAATATACAAAATACAATAAGCTTCAAAAGACACTTCTTTTGACTCATGCCTCTGTCGGCTTCTATCTCGTACTAGTATGTTTTGTCTTTATTCTACATCTTTATGTCATCTTATGTATCTTTTTCTAGTGTTTAACATCTTTTTCCATTCTTTTACAGATTTCTCTATATATTGCGGTTTTACTTAGTATATCACAGCTTCTATAGTTTAACACGGATTCATTCCTTATCTCACGATTTCCTTTATCACATGGTTATTTCCTTAACTTCATGGCTTATACAAAAATTTGATGAAGACTCATGTCAACATTATCCCCCTCTTAAAATTTGTCTCATCCTCAAGACAACAAATGATGAAGACTCTTGTGAATTCCTTCAAAAAAATTGGCCAAAAATCTGATATAGGCATCAACCACCAGAACTTAGACTTCTGACATAGGGAAGGGTTCCCTCACTCAACTCGCCCAACTAGATTTATGGGACACCAAGTTATAGAAGCATCAACCTCCCCAAAAACTTAGACGTCTAGCGTAAGGAAGAGTTCCTTCGCTCGACTCGCCCAACTGGGTTTGTGGGATGCCTCAACCTCTCAACCCTTATGGTGTACTTTGTGGCATGTACTTTTTAATTTGAGGAATGATATTATTTTCGTAGCAAGAATGAAAATTATTATTTACTTGACCTATCCACTCTTGCACTATGTATTCTCTTGAACCAGTAAGACTAATTTAGATGGAGTGGGATGTGCATGTATCTTATTCCATCGATCTTGTGCAAGTGTAGTTTATTGCTTCATCCTCACCAACGCTTTGTCTAATGTAGTGTTACATTCTTGCATATCATAGATATTCTCTTACCACACCCGCTGCTAGGTTTGATATTTCTCCATGAGTTCTGCCAATTTCTTCCTCTATGTGTCGTCCTTGTCTTTTAAAATATCATATTTTGTAGAAATTTTATATATTTCTTATTCAAGTCTTTCCATATCCGCCTTGTCTTCCATGGTCATGCTTGGCCATATAATGGTATATGTGTAATATACGGTGACATTGTTCAACTTTGTCTCTATTGTTTTCACCGTGATTAGTAGTTCACTTTGTCTTTTCTGATTTTCTGTTATATGAGGTTTCATGACTTCTACCTTGTGTTCCTCAATTATAGTTTTGTATATTATTTCTTTCTCTCCTTCCACATTTATGTGGTTTGTTTTAAAACTTTCCCCTACTGTGTACTTTATAGTTGCTTTAATAGATAGTGTAACATCAACCTTGAATTGTGTCTTATCTATTTGAATGAAGACAAACATATTTTGCATTGCTTCCTCTAATTCAACACACCCAATCTTGGGTGGTACTTTTATCTAATACTTAACTCCAAGTGGACTTTTGCAAAGTGGAGTTAATTTTTTAAAATTGACTATAAATCCCTCCGCGTTTACTCAAAACTCCATGTTACAGCTTTGAAAGATTGTTTTTGTTTCCTTTTTGTAGAGCTTGTTTGATTTTGATCAATGGGTTTCAAGATGATTTTTCATTATTATTTTTAGGATGACATTTGTAATGCTTGTTTCACTTGTTCCTCCTTCTCCTTTTCTTCCTTCTTCTTTTGTTCTTCCTCTTCTTTTTATTTATTTTCCTTCTCCGCTTCTTCTCCTCTGTTCTTTTCTTTTTCCTTATTATCTACTTCTCAAGATCACCCTCTTCTTTAAAATCCATGCAAGAATATCCAAATATGGATTATTCACTTTTATATCTCTTAGCACATTTGGAAATGAATATGAATTCATCACCTATAACATCATCACTACTTACCTTAGAATAACAACAATTTTCCTTGGAATAGAATATTTTCTTAGTTTTTGTCTTGTTCTAAATATTCTTAAAACTATTCTTACTCTTATCAGACCTATGAGATATCTTATCATGATCTCCATCATTCTCTTCATCATCTTCATCCTTGTGAGGAAACTTATTTGCAAAATTCCCAATCTCACCATAGTTGAAATATTTGAAGGGAAACTTACCCTTATACTTTCCTGAACTAGTCTTCAACTTTATAGAAAACATGGAAATCAATTCATCATCATCAAAATAAAAATATCATCATCTAAAACCTTCTTATTTTTTTCTTCTTCTCAGATTTGAATGCAACCTCCTTCTTGATAGGTTTTGTATCAATGATCCTCATCTCATAGGTTGACAAAATTCCATGGAGCTCATCCATCAACATGGTATTAAAATACTTTTCTTATTCAATGGATGAAATTTTAGCATCAAACTCCTAATGAGTGATCTCAACACTTTTTGCACCACCACATCTTATTTTACTTATTCTCCTAATCCTTTGATAGTATTGACCACTTGATCAACTCTGAGAAGGTATGCAACAATTGTTTCTTCTTCCTTCATCTTTAGGATTTCAAACCATCTTCTCGTAAGTATGAAGTTTTACCATATTTACCTTAGATTCACCTTCATAGATGACCTTAAGATTTTCCCACATGGATTTAGCTAAAGTACAATACATCACTTTCACAAGTTCTAATTCTCCCAAGCCACACAAGATAACATTCATAAATATAAAATATCATTACTAGCCTTCTTACCTCCAAAGCATTATTAGGAAGCGTTTGAGGAATGGTGTAGCCATTAACAACTAATTGCCAAATATCACATTCTAAAGAAATTATGTAATTCCTCATTTTGATACTCCATAAGTCATAGTTAGACACATCAAACATAGGAGCTTTACTACTCTACCGACTCACCATTTTTGTGCTTCAAAGGATCTACTTTAAGTGGTTAAACTTGCTCCAAAAGGACCTTACTCTGATACCAATTATTGGAAGCAAAATTACTGGGGGTGAATCCATCCTTTAAAAACTTTTAATTCATTTAAATTAACTTGCATACATCATTCAAATCATCCATTCAACATTCATTAATCAATGTGAGATTTATTAATCATGAAATAACCATCCACAAGAACATGAAGCAAGAGAGAACACATGAACACAAGATATAAAGTGGTAAACCCTCAAGGGGAAGAAAAACACTAAACCTCTACATATATTACTAAACACAAAGGAATCAAGTGAATATTACACATCACAAGATATTTCTTTAGTGAGGCACCAACCCCACAATGAGAACCAACCACTATTTAGTGGGGAAAACCCCTACAAAGAGGATACAACCACCTAATATGACCAAGCACCAACTTAAGCACCTGAATATGAAGATCACGTGATGACATTTTTTCTTAGACAATTTATTATGATCACTTTTTCAGCTCCTTCCACTCATACACTTCTTCGACACATGCCTTATCCTACTTCGCTCATACATGCACCAAAATGTGTTGATTAGGTTGATATATAAACTTTAATCTCTAATTCTCTTTCCTTCTCAACCTCTCATACATCTTATAGACTATTATATAAATACCTTACCACAATTTCACAATCTTCCTCTTTCTCTACCACACCTCTCTTCACTACACTAGCTCAAATGAGCCAATACACTTCACTTTTATACATGACTCTTAATAAAAACCTCATACGTTAGAAAAAGACCATATGACCATGAAATTTTGGCCTGAAAAAACATGAAAAAACATTAAATGAATTTAAAAATTACATTTCAACACCCATATAGGTTGGCACAAGCCTTACAAACTCAAACATGCAAAACTAGGCTTAAAAACAAGACACCCCTCCAACGGTAACAAGATGAACTTCAAGGTCATAAGGCAACTCCATAATGAATCCACTAGCTTCACACAAATCAGAAACATCCTCTCATAACCATAAACAAGTTCAAGCAACTATACAACCTTAAACTTAATCATGACACACTTCATTTAGCAAACACCTCCTATTAAGTCTCAAGCACCTAATTATTAGTCTTCAAAAGCGAACAAATTTACACACCAAAAATATTCACCAAGGAACAAGTATCACACAAAAATAAATTTATTTGACCTCAAGAAACTCACACAACTCATAACATCCTCCAAATCAGGGCACAAGGCTTAAGAACACCTCCATTTATGAAACTACTCAATCTTTTTATAAGGACTCAAAACCAGCCTCTTGGCCTAATCATGCTATAACACATTAAACATTACTTCCAAGCACTAGAACCACTTGTAACACTTCACTGTGATCCCGATACTCCTCACGAATTCATAAGCATATGTCACATGAGAGAAACTATAAATGCATACATGTTCCAATAGACCTTCTTGACAAGCCTAATTAGGTTGATTAGGCCATTAGGGATTCAAAATGAAAACACATCATCTAATCACACCAAGATCTCAAAACCTCATATGGTACATACATAAGCTATCCATCTCAAATAACTCTACTACACTATGTAAAAATCAAAACACTCTTCAAACCTCTATGATTTTTTTTGCATCCTTTAGGCCATTAGTGGTAGGTCACATTAGAAGACTGATTTCACCAATTCCTTACACTGGACATGTCTAGATATTTTCATGAACACTTATCTCACATCTCAAGCTTGCTACAACAATTTTTTTGACTTTATGAAACCTGCAACTCATACATGTACCTACAAATCTCCACAAAACAAGGGTTTTTTTGTATCTTCTCATTACACATGGAACCTGAAAATGCAAAAACATGATCTATTAAGAGTCCTCTATATCATTGCTAAACCATCACACCAGCCTTCCCAATCAATTACATATAGAAACTCTTCATATTTTTTCTATCACTCTGAAAAGTGTTTAAGGAGGATTTAAACGCACTTTCCTTCTTAACAATGTTTCATAAAATTATGACACCCATTTTACCTCATTCTTCTTGTAAAACCTTCTTAGCTTCATGCCATAACATCCAAAAAATTATGATGTCCCCATGAAAAGTACACATGTGTGGGTGATAATTAAAACATGACCATCGAGCTAGGAATGGTTGTTTTAAGATCTCGGTAGAGCCTAAAACAATGTTTCATACATTTATTTTAAATTCATGGCATCAAAATTTGCACAAACCTCAAGATGACATCCTCCATAATCTGTAATTATCATCCATGCTCCAAGACCTCTGAAACTCACCATGCACCTTTGTTTACCCATGCCTTCTTACCTTGTCTTCTTGTACTTGCCTCCAAAGGACCATGACCATGTACTATTCTCTTGAATTATGACTGTGTACACATTCTACACATTCAATAAAACCTCAAAAACTCATCACATGCTTACAATTACTTACATTTTCCTAGTTTTCTTCATATCACATGCCATACATGCACTAGGTCTAGGACTATACCTAGATTGGCTTGTTTCAACACATGTCTCACATAAAATGACATGATATCTAGCTTAGAAACTCATTGAAACATATAACACATCTCTTTGAACATGTAAGAAACCATAAAAACCTTAATACAAACTCATAAGCTCATACTCAATACCACACAAGTTGAACCATGTGCCAACAACATGCATACACACCTGTAGACACTATGCCACTTCACCAAAACATGTCACTACCAATCAATTTTTTCTTATTTTACCTTGTTTGACATCACATAATAACTCCTATCACATTAAGACACCTTGAAATTAATGGTACTTGACATCAATGACAACAACAATAACACAATATCCAACATAACTGAAAGAGGAAAAGACAGACAACAAATTTACATGGTCATGTGGTTGATGGCATCCGAATAATGGAACGGTCAGTAATTTGGAACTAACCACTATATTAAATGGAACGAGGATGATATGTGAAGGCATATTGTGTGGATGAGGGAAATAAATCCACCAAATTTAAAGGAGAGAGAAGTGGGAAAAGTCAGGTGGGAAGCTATAAATAGTGGATGAGTCGCTAAGGTTAGAGGTTTTTGAAGGTGTGAGTTGTTAAGGGCTGCAAATGAACAAAGGGATAAAATGTATTCTAAAAGGGGGAAGAAAGAGAGAGTGAGAAGGTACCAAGAGATGAAGGTTGGGATCAATCGTAGAGAGAAAGTGAGGAGTAATCTTGGTTAGCCATAAGAGATGCCAATAGTTGTATATCCCTTAGAGGAAAGAAGTTAGAGATTTTGTATATACATTGTAAGAAATAAATGGAACATAAAAAATTCCAAATCCATTCAATTAAGTATAGGAAAAGATCGAGATTACACAGAAAAGGCACACCCTCATCAAGTGGTATTAGAGTAGGCTACTTTTCTACATGTGAGGCTAGCAGACTATTGAACGTGAAGTAGTTAGCTACGGTTCATGTTCTCCATCATGTAAAGGTGCGAATACAATGCAAGAGAGAACTAAGATGGAACCAACAAAGGAAAATGTTTATGATGTAGTATTCATGAAGAAAATTACAAAAATGATAAAGGATCTTTATGGAATTTTAGAGGTGCAAACCCAACTAGAATGCACAATATAATATTTCCTGAGAAAAATAGGTCATGTGACCAAGAGTGGTGAGGAGGTAAAGAGATAAAAGGACATGATAGATATTCAATGATGTGATGGAGTGATTGTGCAAAGGATTGCTAGAGGGCCTCGAAGAATTTGTGTGAGGAGACACTACTCAAGGTTTCATGGGAAGAGTGCAATGGAGAAAATATCCTAGTACATGAGAACCATCAAGAGAAAAGGGTTTAATTATGGAATTGTCGTAGAAAGATGTGCACATGAAGGCATATCATGTAGAAGCACATGAGACTATCATGCTAGTAGGAGAGTTTGACCAATAAGAAAGAGAGACGGTCATGAGTGAATATGGGAACATGAGTGTATAAGAAGATCCACGAGAGGATACCCTAGTGATGGAAGGAAAATGAAATAACGAATGTGCACACAAGAAAGAGACGAGCAAAAATATAGAGGAGATGTGTGGGAAGTATCTTGAAAAAATTGAGGTGGATCGTGTCATAGGGAGCACAGAGGAAAATAACTCACCAAAAGGAGATACACAAAAGGGTACGTAGAGAGGCAAAATTAAAGAGTATAGGATCACAAAGATAAGAACATTTAGAGTAATAGGAGTACCATTGCTGGGAATTTTTGAAATCGTAGGAAATTGTAAGAGTGAGCATGAAAAAGGGAATACCTAGTAAGGATATCTAGGGAGATATTGAGAGGAGACAAGAGGATAAGTGCACAAAATAAAATGAGTGTATAAACCAAATGAAGTGTAATGAAAACTTAGAGGAAATGCAAGAGAATACAGAGGGAGGAATTTGAGATCAAGAGGGGCTAAGAGAAGTCTCGACCCAAAAGAGGTTTCCCATAAGGAAACAAATACAGAGAAAATAAGGGAATTTGTTGAAGTTCACATATAAATAGGTGCACAATGAGGAGAAGAGATCAATAGAGATCTCAAGTATTCATCCTATTGAGATGATCTAAAATTCATGCAAAGGATAAAGGTGCATGATATAGAAGTATGATAAAATAAGAAGGTGGTGTAACAAAATTTCCATAAATTGAGAGAGGAGGTCAAGGATCTTAGCAGAGTGTGTTCTAATAGAGCCCGAGAGGTAAGGAAGGGAAGAGGACCTCGTGGAATTCCATAGGAAAGAGTGATGCAGAGGAAAAAGAAAATGGCATAGGGAAAAGAGCGTGGAGGAATGTTTACGTGAAGGGTCATAGAAATAAGGTGACAAAGGAGCAGGAGGGGTGTGTGAATTAGAGGCATGCAAAATTATTCCGTATGAAGAAATGTGGAAATGATAAGTAGAGCACATAGAAACAAGACACCAGAGAATCACAATGGCAAGGTGAAAAACAATAGAGAAGTATAATGACATAGAAGCACACGTGAAGAGAAAGTGAAGGTGAAAATATCCACACAAGGAAGAGATAGAAATGAGAAAATCTCGCATGGAAGAAGGCTCATTAGTGAAGCCTTAGATAGGGGAGAAAAGAGAAAAAAAAATGCAATAAGATACTTTCATCGAGGAAGTGTGAGGCGAAACTCACTAAGGATCAAAAGGAAGGGTCTTCCTAGAGAAGAAGAATTTGTGAGAAGGAGGCACCGCAAAGTCACCAGGAGTGGCTAAGGATTGAAACATGAACTAGACGAAGTGCAAGAGAGACATGGCTCAATGGATAAAGAATCTAGGACTAGTTTTCTAAAGGGTGGTTCTACCACTCACTTTGAATCTTCTTGAGGAGGACCTAAATTGATAAATACTTTCATTGTTTCACGTAGGGGCATCTTGGGACTTAGAAAAATGTGTACCAATATAATAGGTACATGATAATTAGAGAGTGCACAAAATAAATGGAAAACATAGAAAGGAGATGCAAAAAAATTACATGAAACTATTGAGATGAAAGAGAAAGGTCATGAAAAAGTGACATAGATTAAAAAAGTGGAAAAAACCATAAAAGTATAACAAAAGTGTTGGATAATCATAATAGTAGGAAATATCTATGAAAGATTGGTAGATTGTTGTCCATGAGCTAAATATTCAAGAGAAATGGATCACAAGAAAAAAAAATACAAGGAAAAAGAGAGAGGTGGCCTAAAGCAAAAAAAAGCATGGAAGCATTCACAGGTAAGAAATTTTCATAAGACAAAAGGTGTAACACAAGGAGGGTTGCATCAGAAAAGATAGAGGCTAAAAAAGCAAGATGAAGGGTGTGAAGAAAATAATGCACGCAAAGAAAATTATAGAAGGGCATATGGGGAAGTTAGGACGTGTAAATTATAATTATTTGTAGTGAAAACCAAGAAAGGGAAGTGCAAGAAGTACGTAAAAGAATAGGTGTCGGGAGCTATAGGGACCAAAACATTCAGGGAGGCACTAACAAAGGAAAGGACACTGAGAAAATTGGAAGAGTGTGCAGAAAGTGTGAAGGGAAGCATGAAAAGATAGATGAAGCACATGAGGATCTCGGAGGAATCCATAGTATAAGGTGAGGGAACATTAAAAGTGTCAATAAAAATACCAGAGAAGATAAAAATGCAATGAAAACTGGAAGAGAAAAGAAAAGACATAACATATCTCCATGATCACATGATTGATAGTAACTGATGATAGAATCATTAGTAAGGAGGAACCAACCAAAAATGATGTGTCGTGAGGAGATTGGACAAGGGTAGATTGTGTGGATAAGGGAAATAAAGATGCCGATTCAAATTCAAATTCTAAGAAGGTAATTTGGAGGAGCCGTAACATAGGATTGAAAAGTTGGAAAAGTTAAGCGCACAACTATAAATACCGAATGATTCACTAACGTTGGAGTTTTTTGAAGGTGTGAGTTATTAAGGGATACAAATGGATGAAATGATAACAAGTAGTTCAAAAGGGAGAAGATAGAGAGAGTGAGAAGTGGCCACGAGATGAAGGATGGGATTGGCCTATTGGCAAAATAATTTGTCACATGGGAAAATTAAGGATCTCTCACCAATGCTCTGAGACTAAGTCCCTCTACTTGAATGGGGAAGATCCATTTATTGAATTCAGAAATTATGTACACTATTCTAATAATCGTGGCTAGTATTTTGACTATTGGTCACACAGAGTGTTTCCCTACACACATGGAAATTGTTTTTACAGATACTACAAGGGAGGAAATATCTTGAGAGAGAGGTGCAAAGAGAATAATGGGAGGGTCTTACACAATAAATAACACAATAGAGTTTATTTCTCAAAACCAAAATGTTTCCATACACATCAATGAGAAGACACCATTAACATAGAACAAGGAACAAGACACAAGAAGCACAAAGTCTCATTGCATTATGTTGCACAAGATTACAATGCTCATGGAGTGTTGTTGAGAAGGAGAGGAATGCATTAGACTAGAAAATGGAAGAAATCAGCTACTTTGTCTCTAGAGAGAAAATGAGAGCTAGAAAAAAAGAATAACCATCCCCTTGAAGTGAGGAGGTCACCTCAATTTATAGATTTACAATGTAACTCTTCATCTACCCCTCACATGACCTTTCAAGTTCCCAGCTAACTCACTTTTGACCCACCCTACTAAAACTGGGTTAGATGAGATAAGAGGATGGAGTTAAAACTTTCCAAATGGGTTTCAGACACCCTCATGTACCTTACCATATTTATTAAGGGATAAAGGGACATCACTGGTGTAAAAATGTTCATAGGTTCAACGCATATGAGAAGAGGGCATCAAGATTCAAATTGTGAGATTGAAAACACCTACCTAGTGCACAAGAAATGAGTTCTAAGTGAAAAAGAGGGGATATTCATGTGGTGGTGAATGTTTTTGTCCCCCATGTCCCCTTAGAAAAGGGACAAATGGAAATTAAGGCATCCCAAATGCGCATAAGATCATCTTGTCATGAGGAAGGGGCCAAAACTTGTTGTGAGTTGAAAACATTCCCCTAACCACCCAGTGTCATGTCACTTACATGACACAATTTGTCCTCTCCATGTGGTGGCACATTCTAGTGTGTCCCCATGTACCCTTAGAAAAGGAACAAAGGGAAGTCACCCCCACATAAATGTGAAAAGGGTTAGCTCAACATGAGAAAGGGGCCAAGTCATGTTAGTGAATCAAGACACATTATTACAGCTTAAGCGATGTAAATGAAATTTTCAACCTCCCTCCTTGGTGGCACACTATCAGTCCCCCATGTCCCCTTTTACTTTGGTAAAATGGAAAAAGGGACATAATTGGTCTCCAAGTGTGCATTTTCCACTTTTGGAATCGTGGTGTTACCATTATACTGCTAAAAATAGCCTGTTGAAGAGCCTTCTTTTCCCGAGAGCTTCCCTTGGTGTTTCCTAGGAAAATCATATATTTGTTTTAGTGGAAAAAAACCACGGAATTCAATTCCACCATTTCTAGTACCTAATTATGCTTCTACTTTGAAATTTAGTCCCCTATTCCATTCTCATCATAGGTGGTTCCCTGGAAAGTCCAACCGTTACTCGAAGGAAAGTGTGTATTTTTTCTAGCTCAACTTAAGGAACATGTAGAGGGTCCCATTTCATCCTCATTTACCTTTTAATCATCTTTTGAATCTACTTGGAATTCTCAAAATTTTCAATTCAACATTCACCAAGATCAAAGGTCTTTAGTTGCATTGTCAAGCCAATGTCTAAAAATCTGCTCCTTGAAACCTTTGACACATTTTGCAAAATGAAGTAGACTTCCTTATATTTCTAATGAGTATCTTATTATTTTCCGAATCCTCCCGAGACTCATGATATATCTAGAACAATCCAAGTAGCCTTTTCATCGCTCTCGTTTCCTTATACCATGCGAAGAATAGCCTAGTATTACATAACTTATTCTTAAACCTGATTTTTCTTCCATAAATCTCGTAAACTTCCTTAAATTATTGCATATCTCTTCCAAACAATTATTGTGTGCTTTAATTTTTCATGTACGTTCCCGAAGGGTGCTCATCAAGTGCAAAAAGGCCAAAACTATCCCTTTTGGAGCCTCCAGAAGCACTTATTTTCTCTTGGTCCACATGTCTTCATGAATTAGATTGAACAAAATCCATGCACATGAAACACACTTGAAAATCACATTAGCACATTCCTCTTGGCCATTATGAGGTAACATAGTAATTGAGTTGGTTGGAGGATAGATTTACATTGACTTGAGAGGGATTTTCAAATGAGGTCTAGGTTGTCATGACAATTTTTTTGAAATTTTCATGCTAAAAATTTAACATGACAACACGTCCATAGAGACGACATGAGGAGTAAGCTTGGTTATTCCCGGGAGGTGCCAGACTTTGTATCCCTTAGAGGGAAGAAATTGTAGATGTCGTATGGCCATCGGAAGCAATATATGGAACATAAATAGTTCCAAATCTGTAAATAGTTCAAAAATCCTCAAAATATCCTCTCAAAAGATTTTCTAAATCCATGTACATCTTTTGAGGATTTTTGAGAGGATCTATAAACTTTGTTACAATGATGGGAACAAACACAAGGATCCCGAATGAAGTAGCCTTATAACCGATAATGGTGATGTAGCATCTGCGGCGAGTGAAGCCATAATGAGAATGCGGTGACCATCGCGAGTGAAGCAACAACCCCAGTGAAACAACAATGATGCAACATCCGTAGTGAGTGGATCAATCTCCAGAGTGAAGACAAAATGATAATGCAATGACCATCGCGATTGAAACAGTAGCTTGAGTGAAGCAACAATGATGCAATATCCACACGTGATCAAGCAACTCCACAGTGAAGTGAACGAGAATGTAACAAGTGAAGCAGTGGCCCGAGTGAGGAAATAACCTACATGCTACAACAAAGAAGCAAGTGAAGAAACTAATTTTTTGAATCGCAACAAGAAGAGAATCCTCATCTAGTGGTGAAACCTCCTCAAAGAGGATCATGCCTTGGGGATTTGAACACGAGTGGGAAAGCATGCCACCGTGTGACTTGACTGCACCACTCCCACCCCATTGGCTTCCCGGGAGATTGATTTATTGAATTCTGTCATGGCTTGTTTAACAACATACATATATTTAGAAGTAACTTAATAATGCGGAATTTGATGAACTAAAGATGCTTGGATTTCGTGATTTTGATAAACACTATACTTGGAGTGACAGAGATGTTCCATTTTCTTTGCAGGAACAAACCACACCTTCCATAGATTTTGATCAAATAACAACCATCATCTCATAAATACATTCTTATAAATTTCTTAGTATAGGTCCTTTGTCACTTGAAAAACAAATTTCATTAGACACTTTTCTTCACCACTTTAGTCAACAAGAAATATTTTCGCCTTCGAGAATGGTTGTACAAGGCACAACTAGAATAGAGAGTCGTATCTCATCAAAACTACTAAACTTGAACCATATTCATCTAAAAGTGAAAATAACTTACCGTTATTGTTTCTCACTCCAATAGGTGTTACACCCTTCAACATTTTCACCGTCACCACACAAGCATGCTTTTGTATACATCTTAAGGGGTAATCACTTGCAACTTTCCAAGAATCTATCAACCATGTGTAATATATTCTCATTGATGAAATGGGATTTATAGGTCCCAAGTCGCTCTCGCCTTTTTTACCAACATCTCTTAGAGGCTTTCCCTACGAAATATAACCCTTTTGGTGGAAATTCAATCATTCTAATTAGTAACTTGGGCTAGTTACTTTATGTGAGGGATGTATTGATGCATGAGTTGGGAATTCATATGTGATGACTCTATGGAGAAGGTTTGATAAGTGAACCACCTTACAAATAATGTTTTTCCAAAGATGGTACCGACCTAGCGCATCTCTCACTCTATTGGATATTTCTCAATATTTGAAATGGTGAGGCTCATTTCAAGGATTGTAGATCCCCATGCACATAACACATATTTTTTCCTCACAAGAAATTTTTGTCTTTCATTCCTCATTGATTTGTTCACGAAAAATGACGTAGTCAACCACCATAACAAAGAATTGAACATTCATATTGCATGAATTACGATGTATATTATAAAATACAGAAGTCATTTGTTGACCCGTGATGATGATCAATCAGTAGACTAAAGTTCTTCTTTAAGGAGCAAAAGGTTATGTTTACTTCCAACTCGTGGGTTAAAACTAGACTTGTCAATAGTGTAAACATCCAAGTAATATCTATTGTCTACAAACTCGGTATAAAATTGCAAGAGCTACCATGCTTTGTGGTTATCAAATTTGACAAATACATCGTATGCATATGATGTCTACTCCCTATGACATATCCTAGTCTCCCAATTTCACTAGTGAATCACAGTTACTCCCCTTAAATATATCATGGGCTCTAACATCCACAAAATGTAAGGGATAACATTGTGCAAAACAACTATTAACATCAAGGTATTAAACTAAAAATCCTTAATTTTACAACTATCTCTAGGATGCATTAGCTCTAAGACCTACATCTAACTCCACTATTCGCCAAACAATTCACAAAATTGACTCTCGGTCCATATATTCGAGATCTAGAAGAAAAAAGAAATATTTTTGTTACCTCCAAGAATTTTCCATCGGTTAGTTATCCCCATCATCTCTCCACTCTTTGTGTACCCCTACAAACCTTCATAGGTTTTCCTTACTCCACACCTTCAAATTTGTGGTCTTTTATGTCTCCCTTGACAACGTGTCTATTGATCCTCTATGTGTTCGATTGCTAATGTTTATATTTTGAATAATATTTATAAAAAAAAAAACCCAAAAATATCATAATGTTTCTCCATAGACTTCATTGCCATATGTCGGGTTGTATACCATAGAACTCATTGCAAATAGACCCCACACATTAGAGTAAAATGTATATATTAATGTCGTCCATCATTATTAGGGTCTCTAGTTTATTTATATCCGGGGTGGTGAATATTGCAACTAATAATATTTTTGTGGTTTTTGGTGACACTTGTACGTCAAAAATAATTCTCATGCTAATTTGTTGAATTATATTTATCGAGCAGATGAGAAAATTATAATTCTGATGCCAAATAGACCCCACGCATAAGAATTATTATGCGTTTCTTATGCTTACATCAAAAACGTTTGGTGTATTTCGTTTGGCCCTATGATGGGGTTTGGCACAAAAATCTTGTGTGGAAAGGCATGATAATTTTACATGAGTGGTCATATGACGTAATTAATAAGATTGGGAAGTGAAGCATTTTTCATTCAATACGTCATGATTATAATTTTCTAAGTTTAAATATTAATCACTTAAATTGTCAACAAGTGAAACATTACTAAAAGTAAAATAATATTTTTTTCCTTGACAAATGTAACGAGCTATAGCATTGCACAAATTCATAATAAGTCTAATACTTGGAGGTGGTTACACTATACTAACCTTATTTAAGGGTGTAATTACGTTTAATTTATATAAAAATAAAATTATACTTAATTATATAATTATAAGGGCTTATATAGAATATATCATGAAAATATAAAATAATAGAAGTGCTTGATAATTAGAAGTTGAATTACAATATACTTAATTAATAGAATACAAAGATACATGTCAATAATAGATGAAAAATACATGTCCAAACAATAAGATAAATCAATCCTTGAAATTGGGAGTCGAAAACCACAATAAACATTATGTAAATGGGTACAAAATGGGTTGATAACTTCCCAAATTGAAACATAAATTGTTGGATCTATTGATGGGAAAAAAAGTATAAAATATGGTCATATATTTCTACTCATAAAAAATAACACTCATTAATTGGTTATCTACTCTTCTTGTCAAAGACCCTAATGTGGTCTCATCAATTTTTGAGAGCCATAGAAATTAATATAAAGTAAATGAAATTTCATTAATATCACTAATACAAGTACTTATAAGGGAAACATGATATGCCCAATCGTCAAACACTACATAAAACCAAACGAAGATGGTCTCAGGACCTAATATAACTGTTAAGTATATACAATCAAGCGCTTACAGAGTAATTTCGTCATATCCCATGTATTAATTCTACTAGTGTCTAGTAGGTCTTTTTAATAGTATACATGACTATTAATAATGATTTTTGTGCATACTTTGTTATTTGATCCATTGGCTATTAATAATGTGTTTTACACATACATTGATATGCAATCCCTATTACAAGATTCGTTGTTGGGAATTTCACTTATATAAAATACAATGAAATAGTCTCTAACTTTGCAAATACAATCACAAGTACAAAAATAAATTAATCAAGTGGAATAATTCTAGATTTTGATGGTTGGTGCCCTTAGTTTATCATATGACTATTATTATGAGTACCATGGTGTTGGAAGAGGATTTGTAAAGAGTTTCAATATTGGTGAGGTGATCCATAAAGTCATTTAATACACTATTGATACCTTCATAGTGATTGTGATTAATTTTGACAAGGTTACTTGGATCTTATATTACAAGGTTATGCATCTAGTAATAGAATGTCCTAATACTTTATGATAATAGTATACTTATAATCATTTTAGCATGTATTTTAATCATAGTTATTAGGCGGTGGCTTTGATGCATCAAACTCCTAAATAATAGATGAAGTAATAAAATTGCATTTGAGAAATTTTTATCACACATGATGTAGAGTCTTGCATGTAACTATATAAATTATTTACGATCTCAGTGTTGTGTTAAGAGTGGTCTACTTTGGGTAGTTGTTCTATTTTGCATCGACAAGGATCTAGACCTTAGGACTAAGCTCAAAAGTACTATTGATCACCAATTTTTATCTTGAAGTTAGAATTTAATTGAAAATTTTATCCGGTGGTGTATAAAACCTAATTAAAATTAATTAATTATGATGGTTGATAATAAGAGAAAAAATATGTACAATGATTGTTTCTATATCATATATACATAAAAACATATTAATCACTCTAAGAAAGGAAGATAAGAAATGAAAGGTGGATTCAAGCAAAAAGGAGGCACTTAATCGATTTAGATGAGCTTTAGATTGTGTCGAAATCGATATGGATAAAAATAGAGCTCTGGGAACTCTAGAAATATTTTTTTGTTACTCAATCTCTTGGGTCAAAACCATACTATACAATGAACGATACAACAAAAATTAACCCTATTTTATGGTTTTGGACCTATATAGAGTTGGGATATAAAAATTTAGTGTCACTCTTTTTCACCTTTTAGAATATCCAGTTGTCGCATTAAACCCTTAATTTCACACCTATACCTACAAAATAAACCCTAAATACCCTACATTAAATTCAATCACACATTAGATGCAAAACTATGTAAATATTTGAGTCAAATTGACCTCTGGGTCACCCCAAATGTGAGTCACAGAGAGTTGCACTACATTTCAAATTCAATGTAGTTCTCCTAGTGCTTTGTGTTGTTGTGCATACAATTATCCGTTATCATAGTGTTTCCCTCACATTTCCTCACCGATTATCGACTAAGCTAATTCATCCCATTCAAATTCTTGTGTGTTGATGAAAGAAATAAAAATTATTCCCTCCTATGTTGTGATATGCGATGTACAACAATGATTCTTTCTCTTTCGCCTTGGTATTTAGTATATAGATAAACGATTGCTAGATAGTAAATTCTCGCCTTAGACCTTATATATATATATATATATATATATATATATATATATATATATATATATGAGTTCATTCTCTTGATTTTTGAACCTTAGTGGTGGAAAAGGCCAACCCAAACATATCAAAATTCATAAAAAGGAGTGAAGAAGAGACCCATAAATCAAATTTAAGTAAAAACCCAAAGGTTCCAAAAGTGTATATAAGGTTTGGGAGTAGGGGTAGGGTCCTGGACCAACCGCATTGTTTTGGACCGAACATAAAATCATGAAATCAAAGTAAAAAAATCATCAGAGACAATCAAATCAAGTAATGAAAATCTGGAGGAGAGTAGGTTATGCCACTAAGATCTAGTTTCAAGGTCTTAAACTCATGTACATATAATTATAACAAAATCATGATGTAATAATGATTTTGTGTAAATTTTAGTGTCTACATTTTCCCCCCTTTATGCTAGTGAATGAAATTTACTAGTGTAAAGGAGAAGAAGAAGTGTACCTAAAAAAGTGTTGAAGCAAGAATCGATATGAGAATATTGGGATAACATAATTGTGCATGGTGAATGTCATAAGACATCAATTGAATCACATGGAGATAGGGGAGAAGCATGTTGTGAATAATGACAATTTTTTTATAACTATATAAAAAGAGCATTTTAGAGACGTAGAAACTTATATTTGGTTTGTTTGTAAGGTTAGGGGTGATCAAATCCCCAAAATATTGTTCTTGTATAAAGTAAATGTGAGAATTTGGAGTCCTAACACCAAGGGAAGAGTGTAACTATATGCTTCCTAAATGAGACTACACCACTACAGCATTTAATCGAAGTCATATTTCTATTATGAAAACCCATGCAAAGGTGTCAAGGAATTACATCTCATTGAACCCATCTATAACACATGGGTGTAAAATTCGAGACTGAAATTTCTAATTTTTGTATTATCTAGATGTGTTTTCTTTTCCCCTGCATTCTATAAAACATAGTGGCATTGTGTTTTTATAATTAGTTCAGTAAATAACATGATTTTGTGACTAAATTGTGATTTATTAGATCATGAGATTAGGTTGAAACTATATGAATAGGAGAATAAAAGTTTTCTTACATATGGTTTCTTTCGCATATAAATTTTCTGTAATATTCGTAGGTAATGTGAGATAGTCATGTGTGACCAAACAACTAGTGCTTTATTTGTCAAATTTAGAGATAAGAGATGTGTACAACCCTATGTGGTTGATGTTATATTGTGCCCCCTTTCAACAAAAGGAAGAAGAAGAAACCATATCACTTGAATTGAAATAATCTAAGATAGACTTTATGTTGATGTAAGGTGCATTATGATATATAATGGGTTGAGTTGAGAATATAATAGTGTGCAAAATTAGAGAGGGTTGATAAGAGGGATGATATATTTTTATATAGAGGATGTATCATATAGATGCAAGAACATGTACACGATGTGCACAATGTGTGTGATATAGTAGAATGATGATGTGGTGTGGGAATGCTTAAAACCGTGAAGGAAACACCATAGAAGGCATGTGAAATGGATCAATAGGTCCCAAAACATGGGTCACACCTTGACAGAGATGTTAATGAGGAGTTGGACCTTATTCAAAGTGACAAGCGTAGTTTGGTAGCAAAAATATTTTCATATATATATTAAAGTAGATAATTTCAAAGTTACTTTTAATTTGTAATTGAGTAAATTAATAATAATGTTATGAGATGAGAAGGATGCCAAGGGCCTAAGACATGATTCTTTCATGATTTGAGAGAGTGATATAGGGCATCTAGACTCACATGACAAATGATTTGGTGAGTTCATTTAATACTACATTTTAGTAGGAAATAGATTGACTTTTGTTAAATTTTTACAAATTTTATGTATTGACAAATTATGTAAAAAAATGAGCACATAATGAATGGTCCTATTTTGGACCTAGGTCGAAATTGTACAGAACCATATAGTTACGACATGAAAACCATATGAAACTATACAGATTCGACATGACACCATACTATTTTGACCAATACAATATGATTTTGACCCACGTTAGATTGTTGGTAAAGAGTAGGATTCAAAACATGTTGTTGATGATTTTATGAGGAATATTTTTCATGAAAGGATGTTAATACATGTTTTTTTGTTGGTTTGTGTTTGCAGAGAGATGTGCATGTGAGATATTTTCATGGTGGGTGACATATGGATACCCTATTTGTCCAAGGTGTGAATGATGCTAATTGGGATATATAGGATAGAGTAGAACTCTTCATGTAACACGGTTGAGGACAAGGCCCCCAAATACGCACTTGATTACAACTTTTTGTGGGTGGTGGAATGTTGAAAGATGTATATTATCACTCAAAATAGGGGTGATAAAATTCAATTTAGAGGATGTGTACCATATATTTAGATTTCTATTAGTTATTGTTTTCATGCAAATGTGTAGCATGAAAATTTCAAACTTTCAAACATGACAACTAAGAAAAATTTGAAATTTTTCTCTTAAGTATTCCAAAATCCCCTCTCCCGATTGGTTTTCCTTCTATACCATAGTAATAATAACCTTTTAGGTCCTCCCAATGTGTTGAAAAATATTTTCCTAGTGTTTGAAATGAGGTAACAAGGTCATTCATCTCATACAATAAAGTGCTTCCAAAGGCTAGTTCTCTGATAGGCTTGGAAAGGATAATTTTGGTTGTTTCAAGGAAGGTGTGCATACTTAGGAAGGTTCTAAAAATACATAATCATCATAAGGTGGTATTGAAGAGACATGATGGTGTTGGAAATGATTTAGTAAAGTTTAGGAAATATTTAAAGGTTTATAGAAAAATTGTGCAACGGGTTTTTAGGTTTAAGGAGTAAGCAAGAAAATAAGGACGTGATCTTCGCAGAGGATTCCGGGAGCTCTGTAAGGAGTTGGATAAAATATTAATAGGAATTTTAAATGTTAAATAATCCTCTACATGGTGGAAGTATAACATATTTCACAAGACTTTATGGCTTCTCATGGCACCTCAATTTTGGTAGACACACCCTGTTGTCCAGAAAAAAAGGATATTTTTTTAGAGATGAGGAAGAATCAAGTTTTGAAACCCATCCAATTATTATTCAAATAGTTTTGGGAGTATAAATTATATAATGTTTCATGATAGAATACCATCTGGAGCTTCGGGAATCACTTTGTCAAGTTGTTTCTATTGCAGGTGTGTTTCTCATAGTTAGTCATCTTTTGGGGTGACACATGTAACCTTCTAGCTTCATGGAAGAATTTTATGTCCCTCTTGTCCCTTTCCCAAGGGGATAGAGGTGAAAAGAAAGGAAAACCCACCTTATCCCTCCTTTTATTCCTCCATGTGACTAACTAGTGTGCTTAATAGGTTAAACCCCATCTTACTCGATTTTATCATAACTTGGAAAGTGTCACCATATCCTTGAAATTTTTTTAATGTACCTCTTTTACCCATTCAAAACGGGATAAAGGGTGCACAATAATTCACCCCTTCTTATACCCTCTCTTGGTTCCTCATGGGACCATAACTTAGCTCTCAAGTTCTCTATGTTGATTTTTTCATCTTCCCTCTCATTCAATCTTAGCACGCCACTTTTCCTCTTAAGAACTAGGCACTATTTTCTATCCCCATTGTACCCATTCCTAAGGGGGTAAAGGGGAAAAATAAATTCACCTCACTCCAAGCCTTCAAAACCATAAATTTTACCTAAGAAGGTGTTTTTACTGTCGTGAACAAAATTGACTGTTGGGTGACTTGAGAACACAAAATAAATAACTTCCAAGATTATTTCCTCACTTGGTTCAACCCATATACCATTATTGAAGATATGAAACATGAAAATTCATGACAAAAACCTGATATTCTACCCATCACATTCCAAATCCATCCGTGATTGTAAAAAATGTAGTCTTTCTCATAGTTCTTTATCTAAAACCCTCTTACACCAATGTTTAAACTAATATTTCTTCTTCCAAAATCCCTATGATCACTATAACTTGAAGCATCCATTAATGGCTGCCATGAAACTAAAAAAACCTAAAATATATCCCATAGATTTTTTTAATATTTCTAATAGTTCTAACGGAAGGATCACAACGAAAATTGGTAACCACAATCCACAATTGCTACCAATTACTCAAATTTGGCATCTTTTGGAATGTATAAGTCATTCCAATTTATAGATATTTTTAATTAACCTTTCATCTACCCCCTATATGACTCTTCATGATATCATTCAACTCATGACTTTACATCTTCCTCTAAAATGAGAAATAACTTCCCTTTTTATAAATTAAAGGGACTTTTAAAATTCAACCTTTGGAAAGTCACTTAAGTGAATGAGACAAAATATCATGATTATACACAATGAAGAATTAAAAAAGGGGAGAGAAGAAATATGGAGAAATAGAGGGTAAGGATGAAGTTGGCATATCTGATGAAGAAGCTCCCTATGATGAAGATGTAGCTGATTCATGCTTCTTGATGAAAAGTTTCCAAAATGGAATCTCGTTCCTTGAATTCCTTACTAAATTGGGCAACTAAAAGTGTCAATTTTTCCACCTCTTGAATGTAAACGTATCCCAAAACTTCATCCATTCCCAGAACTTCATTTATCTTATTGCATTGACTGAGCCATCCTTCATGATCCTTTGAAATTTCAAAAATGTAACTTTTGATGTTGGCCAGGGAATCTAAGTTATATTCATTGAAGGAAAGAGATTCACCTGCCTCTTTCTTGACTAGCTCCTAGAAGGAAACAATAAGATACTTTGATGATGAGTTCTCAGTGAGTGGAGGGAAATCAAGTTTTTGAACATAATTATAGACATCATTCAAGATATCAAAATCATGTTGTCCATAAGATTCCAACTCAGAGATTGCATTTTTGAGCATTCCATATCTCACATCCATGATGTGGATCCAGACTTGAGACAATTTCTCTGCAGCTTGATGAAAATAAGTTCTTAGTCATGAGGGTGTGAGAGTTAAAGGAACTCATCTTAGAAACCAGTGGGAACACCTAATCCAAGTGAATTAACTCTTTTTATATCTTCTTTTGATTTCTTTATTTTTGAAAAAGTTTCAAGAATGTACTTGATGAGATAAATGACATTTAGAAACAATGTCTTTCCTTTCTCAATGATTTTATCAATCCACTTCTCATTATCCTTCCCCTGCATCATGTATCCTTATGATTTCTTGACCATATCAGGATCAACACTCGTTAATTGGAGGAATGTATTCTATAGGAGGAGAATATATTATATCGGGCTTTAAGAAATATTGACTATGAGCATTGAGGGTATTTACCTATTCTTCCAATTTCCCAATTATTTTCTTGTAATATTTGTTTTGTGCAAGGAGGTGGGAGGAGGATTCCTTAAAAAAATGATAATCACCCTCGTGCGAAGATTATCCCAACGAGATGTGGATAAAATCATAATATGATGGATTCATCCCCTCTATAGGATTTTCATTCCTAAGCCTAACAAATTCAACATATTGGTTTCGTGAGATGCCACTCAAGAAATAGGATGTTGTCTCAGGAATTCTTCCTTTACATGGAATTCATTGTTCCTAATATTTCTTTGAGACTGGAATGAGAGAAAGCTATGTTGTTTTTGGCTCACTCTCGAGCATTTATTGAATCCATAGAAATGGCTTTTAGGGCGTCGACATGATTTCTGTCACACGTGAGCACCTTCGTGAACTCATTATGGAATCAATTTTTAATCACTTTGGGAAGCTCTTACATTGTGGAAGACATACCCGATGCCCTTAAAGAAATTTATTCTATAATGAACCCCTTTTTCAATTATTTTCTTCAACCAACTCACTTTGACTTACACAAATCATCCCACCTTGTCTAGCTCTCCGGCCCAACTCAACCAATTAACTTAGCCAACTCACCGCTTGAGATCAATTCAAGTAGATCATTAAGGAAAAGTGATGGTGGATTAACTTATCCGATGAGTTACTATGATCAAGTGGGGCTCTTGAATATTTTTTGAATCTCCTCGATTGCAGTGTCCCCGGATTATAACTATTGCACCATGTGGTGTTATGCTTTGCTACCGCAATCAAACCGATACCTCAAGACCTATGTGAAGGATGAATTTCCCTGTTTGAGCTATGAAACCCTTTAAAAACCCTACAAAGATGTAAAAAAGTAGTAAGATGAATGAATATGGATCCAACTATAACTTTTTACATCCAAAATAGTGACTTATTATTTTTAGCAAGTGGAATTGGGACCTACTATTTTGGTATATTTCACTTGTTTTCTAAAATTTGAAATTCTCGATCATATGACATACTCACTTCAACTTTCTTGACAATGCTTTAAATTTTTAAGAAACTTTCTATTTTTGGAAATTTGTTTTTTGTTTTTTCTTTTGTTTGATATTTTGGGAAAGGTTGCGTAGTTTATCATTTTCATTGTTCTCTAAGTGCACCGATCTTGTATTTGAGTTGCCATTCAATGGTGTACAAGTATACAACCATGTGATGGTTTGATAAAGCATGTTTGCATAACCTTGTTCAAAGAGCTTAAGTCACGTTACCATGTTATCATGTAGTATGAGATTTATTTTTTACAATGTCTTGAATTTATTTTTTATAGATTTTATCTTAAAATTTTACATTCTTGTCATATGTGTAGACTTTTCAAAATCACCCATATGATGGCCCTTCATGAAAATGAGAAAATATCTCAAGGAAAAATAAAACATGACATGGACATTTCAAAATATTTCGCTTAACCAATAGTAACACCAGTTCCCAATAGGTAATTTTGACTCTTATTATGCTAATGTTACATTATATGTTAATTTACTAAAAGATGCAATGCAACTCAATTTATTTCAAATGCGTAAAACCCTACCGATTACTTTATGCCGATGAAAATCATAATCAAAATAGTAATTCAATTCACATTGATAGTAGTGATAATACCAATTTCCATCAAACTCAAACTTCTCATAAATATTATAGAAGCATACATCATAAACATAAGATTGGGAAGTGGACTTTAGGAAGGACTTATAGAATTGAATGGTCACCAAATATCCATTTATTGAACCTATTGAGCAAAAAAACACTATTTATACTCCTAGCAAATATATATTTACTATATGTAGTTGGAAACTTGGAAAAGATAACATAATGCATCTGAAGTTGGACACAATAGAGAAGCATTGTTGGAAAATATACGAGTCGAAAAAGAAATAAGATGGAACCGTAATAAAAATCTAGATGGAAAATGCGTAAGATCATTTACATATGAGATATGCATCAAAATATGAAAATTATCATAAACATATTCAATACCTTGTCGAAAAAGGTGGAATAATAAAGGCTAAATTCATAAAAGGTGTTTATGCGAAGTCTTCAAACAAAACTTGTACAATTCTGAACAATATTTCACATTTAAAAAGGGCATACATTTTTAAATTTCATTTATTATAAGATATTATTTCAATCCAATGGGTTTCCAAATATTCCAACAACACACTAGTCATATACTAGTGCTTGGGAAAAGGAAAATCATATGGTAGAAATTGAAATCACTTATTTGAGAGAGAAGTTTAAAACTATGAATTTTATCTCATTGTTGATTGATGATGTCACAATAGTAGACAATACATCTTATGTGTGCATGCATTTATACACTTACAATTTCAATAACCATTTGAGGGAAAATCATCTACTAAAAATGAATAAAATGATGCAGAATTGTAATTATGAGAACCTCTGCAAACTAGTTATTAAAATTTTGAAAGAAATAAATGGTATAGACGATCATTCAATATCTATGAAGCTGATTTGTGTTGGAGGTGATGGGGCATTTGTCATGCAAGGTCACAAAACTAGGATTTGTATTGTCCTTCAAACAACCATTTCCCCGTACATGATACATATTCATTGCATGGATCAAAAATGAATCTCTCTCACAATATTGTAAGTAAGTTTGAAAATGTTGCTAAAGTAGAAAAGCTTATACAGGATTTGCATTCATACATGTTAAGCATTCCTAAAAGATTTTTGGAGTTTCAAAATTTTTCGATGGAATTACAAATGGTAATTTTTTTGAAAGATGTTGACATAGTATGGATATCATTATATGATCCATCTTGCATATTTTTTTAGGAATATAGGTCATTAACAAGGTATATGTTTAAGAATCCTAGAAAATTTTACAAGGTAAAATATGTACTATATCGATTGACTGATATGGAGAAATTATTAACATCATGTGGTATTTTTCCAATGTTGAAAGAAATAAACAACTTAGTGAAACAATCTCAAGAAATATCTATATACATTGTTCATTTTATAAAATTATGAAAACATGTATGTATGATTTTAGATAACTTATATTTAGGCCAAGACTAGTTTTAAAAGGTAATATTTAGTAATTGGAAGGTTTTAACATCTACAAAAGATCCCAACAACTATTTGAATTTTGATATTAATGGACACCTTTTTATCTCAGTGGATGGGAAAAATATACCAAAGCACACTTTCCAAAGAGATCCTTATGTCCTAGGCTATGATATTAAGGAAGTGCCCATGACAAGCCTTCTATTTGATGTTGCAGAAGTGGTCTGATACAAGGAAAAAATTAATGAACATATCTTAAAAATTATGTTCTGATATCAAAGAAAGATTTAAGAATAGTGATCTTCTAGAGGCCACAAGAGTTATAAATCCCAATTTTTGGTATCCAATGACTAGTGAAGACCAAACAACACATTTTTTTGCAAAACACATGTCTAAACTAATGGATTAGTCTTGTAAATCTTCGATGTTAATGAAAGAGAATCGAATGGTATATTGAATAGAAAATTACTCATATCACATTCATCACAATTTTCCTTGACAATGAGTGATCAATATAAGACTCTTACCAAACCAATAGAAAAGGAACTATCACACTATTGTGGAGAAAGTTTTATCACAATATAATTATGAGGGAAAGTATAAGTGAATACTTCAAACTATATAAACTCATACATATAATGATTCCGAGGTCAGTTGAAGATGAAAGGGTTTTCAATGCATGAAAATTTGTTAAATCAAAACTCCGCATCAAATTGGAAAAAATATAGAAACTTGTTTGAGATCAGTATGTTTCAAGATATGGAATGGACACATTTTCGTATGAAAGAGCATTATTTAATTGGACATACCTTATAGAGAGGATAACTGTTAATCAAATAGAAACCATTGGAGAATAAAATTATGGTGAAATTGACTTGGAGTCTAGTGGACCAACAAGTGCAAAATATAAAATAAATGATGAAGGACCATTCAAGATAGGGTTGTTTTAGTTACTTAGACAGGTTGAACATTTTCATTTTCTCAAATATACATACATACATACATACATACATACATACATACATACATATATATATATATATATATATATATATATATATATATATATATATATATATATATATTGTGAATCATCATTTTGATTTAGTTATTTTTCCTTTACATATATTTTGTATATAATTCTTGGAAATTTTAAATTGCTTCTATTTTTTATAATGTTTGGAAATAAAGGATAGTAACTAGTTGTGAAAACTACAAATTTCAAACTACAAACCAATTGATGTAATTAAATTTGATTACATTACGTGAAATATTTTTCAATATTTTATTTCTCAATCTCAAATCCGCATATGTTTGCAAATATATTATAATTCATATATCCAATCAAGATTCTTGGGGTTAGTAAAAATAGGACTCTAGAGATATTTTTTCTATATTTAATTCACTAAATTTGAAAATAAACTCTAATTATAATGAAAATCTATCTATACATGAAGAATCAACTATCAAGATTCAAGAGAAAAATCAAAATGTACATTATATATCCATGTTTTCAATATTGAGTTCATATATGTTTAAAACTAAATTATAAAATGTAAATCCATGTAATTTTATTCATCAACTCAACCATGAAAGAAATATAATGTTTTCATAAGACAATAGATGAAGAGTGCATTAATTGATCTATTTTTTTAATATATAGGGTAAAAAGAGGGTTTTAGAAGGTCTCACAACCTTATACAAAAATCCCATCAGATAGAATTAGAAAATTACTACATAGCGGAAAAGTACCTAGGAGATTCCAAAAAGGAAAATGAAAAAGACAAATGTAAGAAAAGAGGAGAACATTAGAAGAGCTTTTTCACTTTCAAGAATAGCATTTCTAGCTTTGGGAGATCCCAAATCCTCCGCAAGTTGTTCCGCAAGGGTGATGAGCTCCGAGCAATCTTTGGCAATGGCACTCCTGGTAGAATCAGTGAAGGCCTCCCAGGCCTTTAGGGTGTTGAAGGCATGTTGGAGCTTGTTTAAAATAGAGGACACCAATTCAAATCTGCGTTCATCCCTTTGGGAGTCAGCAACCACAGTTCAGTAGGAATTGAATCCAAATTCAGAGAAGACTTCAGAATGTCAAGCAAGAGGTTCACTATCATAAAAGATTGGAATGTCACTAACATTCTGAGGAATGGGGTCATCCACAGGCTGGTTTGTCTCCATTTGCTCCGAGGCCGGGGAGTCAGGATAGAGCTTGGCAAGGCCCAGAATGTCATCAACAAGAGAAGTATCGGGCTGGAGACCAGGAGACGCCTTAAAATCAGGTCGGTGTCCTTCCAAAGAACAAGCATGAAAGGAGAAGAGGGAAAACAGGGCAAGCAGAGGGCTTGGAAACAACATGAGAAGGGCTCAGAATGGTGACATCCGAGTCGAGTTAGAAGAAAGGTGCAAGCGATGGTGGTGTCTAGAAGAGTGGAGGGAGGTGGAGGAGGGATGGGGGGAAGGCGAGGGAGAATGGCGATGGCGACCAGTTTTGGGGGGAAAGCGGACTAAATCGGCATGCGAAGCAACATCAAAAATAACAAGTACAGTAAGCCTTAATGAAGGATAGCTCCTTCCCCGTCGCGATCCAGCTAAACAAAGTGCTCTAATGATTGATAGAGGAAAGCCGCCAGATTAATCTTTTTTCCCCAATGCAGATGAGAAAGGATGAAAAAATGAGGGCCGTAGACCAGACGATAATGGCCGTCAATGGTGAAATAACGCATGATGACTTCAACAATTCATTACATGGGGAGGCAGGAGTCACGAGTGTAGCCTTGAGAGATATTTGACCGGCTTATCCTCCTGAGCAATGAAATCCTACATTTTAGCATGCAAAGAAGAAATTGAAATAAATATCACCGGTGGCCGAAGACTCGTGTCATCAGCGATTGCATTAGTGGAGATAGTAAAATGTGTATTACCAATTTGGACACGCCCCCTCGACTAGGAAGCCATAACAACATACGAGACCAGAACCGAGTAGCCCTCCATTCTCTTAAGGAAAGTAGTGATAGCATTTTCCAATAATATGTTCCACTCCTCGTCATTTTTAATCATGTCGCAGTAGCAGCTCAATTCGCTTTAGTTAGCCACCCACACTGTTGAGATATTTGGAAAGAGTGAAAATGAGTGAACGCTAGAGGGCCTTAAAAAGCCCACCCAGGGCATGGGAGCCATCGGCTTCGACATCATTACCCTCCCGCCAGTTCATCATATGATTAAGGGGAGGAATTACACCATGCGTGAGGAAATCCTCCACATCATAACACATCTCACTCTTCAAATGATTCAGCGCCAAAGGTCTTTTCATAATAAATGAAGCATTATTACCACCACCTTTTGAGGAGGCCATAAAGGCATTGCTGAAACCCAAATCAGCTCACCCTTCCACTAGTCATCATTGGGAAGAGAGGTCATTCTGGATAATTTGGAAGAGATCACCGGGAAGTTATCTCATCTGCTTTGTTGACTCTCAAGGAGAACTCTAATGTTAGCCAAGTGGTCTGCCACTTTGTTCCCCTCTCGGGAGGATTTGCTGGAACTGAATTTTCTAGAAATTCCTTTGTAGGATTCTGATATCAGCTATGATATTTTGGATTGACCATTGACCAGTATCTCGCAGACTACAGGAGATTGATGATGTTGAGGGAATCACTTTCAACTTGGAGAGGATCGTCACCAAATTTGATAGCCAACTCAAGGCCTTTGAGGATGGCCATGGCTTCCGCACGATGGTTGGTGCCATAATTAAGATTATGAGTAGAGGC
Organism: Taxus wallichiana var. yunnanensis; assembly: GCA_018340775.1. Lineage (NCBI taxonomy): Eukaryota > Viridiplantae > Streptophyta > Pinopsida > Cupressales > Taxaceae > Taxus > Taxus wallichiana. The sequence goes on from CM031243.1 coordinate 83,557,508, forward strand.
AACAACAATGGAACCGGAGGAGCAACAAAGAATGGCTCCTCCACTTGATTTACTAGGGTTGCCTTTCGAGGCCCCATCCATATTAAGTTTTCTCCAGCCCGATGGGGGAAGCCATCGTACTAAACCCCGATCAGAGGTAGGGATTTACTTATAGGAAGATTTGCCAACAGCCACTGCCACTCCCGAGAGTTACAAATTTGAATCTTTTGCTGATATTTGGACCAGAAGTGAGAGTTGAGATTATCCTGGAAAGTTAGAGCTATCTGAGTAGCCACCCGATCAGGTTCAAGACTCTGGTCTTTGAAGATTCTTCTGTTCCTTTCTTTCTAGATGCCCCAAATGCCATGCGGGAGGAGAAGTTTCCAGGCGAAACTGGGCCAGGTGAGTGAAGGGGGAGCTCCATTGAGAGAGGGTGTCCTGAATGGACTCAGGGAAGGTCCAGTTCACACCCATCCATGATAAGAACCAATGCCAAATAACTTATGAAAAGGGACAGTGGATCAAAAGATGGGAAGAGGATTCCACCTCCTTAGTACATAGCACACATCTAGTGGGAAGAGATAAACCCCTCCTTTTCAAATTTTCTCCCGAGAGGAAATAATTCTTAGAGGAGAGCCAGAAAAAAAGGAATTTTGGGGATGATCTCCTTCGGCCAGAATTTGGTGAGGGGAGGACCAGAGTCAGTACAATGCATTGAAAGGTAAGTAGCCTTAACCAAGAAAGAACCAGATGGGGAGAGGGGCAAAATTAGCTCATCTTCAGGCTGGGAGAAGGGGATATAGATGGATGAGAGCACGGTTCTAAGTGAAGTCAGGAGCATGCTCTGCTGATCACTTATATCATCCCAAACCTGAATATTCCAGGAGGGAATGGAATTCACCACCTTCCAATAGCCTGAAACTAACCTTCCCTGCTTATTAATGAGGCTTATTTTCATAGGATCCCATGAGGGGTTGTGATCAAGCGGCTCGTCCCCAACCCAATGATCCCACCAGAAGTCAATAAGCCTACCATTTCCAAATCTCCATTTAGTGCTAGCCTGAATAATGGGGAGGGAACTAATAATAGAATTCCAAATGGCCAAACCTCGAATTGGATTTGAGGTGAGAAAATATTCATTATTAGCAAGGTACTTAGCTCTGAGAAGCTGAGCCCAATGAGAGTTACCTTTAGCAACATCCCAACCAAGTTTGGCTAGGAGGGCCACATTCATGTCAGCCATCCTTCTTAACCTGAGCCCACCATGAGAGGTTGGCTTACACACTTCCTTCCAGGAGACTAGATGGATCCTCTTTCTTTCTTCCTCGCCCTGCACTACGGGGAAGTGCTTTTGGATTTTTTTAACCACCTCCTTCACCAAGTTGGGAAATTTGAGAAGGGACATGAAGTAAGTAGGAAGACTTTGGAGGGTGGCTTTAACTAGTTGGAGTTTTCCAGCCTGACTGAGCAAAGCCCCTTTCTAGGAAGTGAGATTTTTTTGATATCTTTCAATGACTGGATTCCAAATATTTTTTGTTTTCTTACCTTGGAAGAGGGGGATGCCCAGATAGGAGGTGGGGAGGTCCACAATATTGCAGCCAAAAATATCAGCAATCTTTCTCTGGGTCCTAGGAGCAATGTTGATGAAGGAGATGCTGCTCTTGTTGAAGTTGATTATTTGCTGAGAAGTTGCTTGATAAAGAGATAGGATATCCATGAGAGCCCGAGCTTTAATCATAGAGGTAGCACTTAACAACAAAGTGTCATCAGAAAATTGGCTATGAGTGGTAGAAAGGAGGATGGAGGTGATTTTCAGACCAAAATGATAGACTAACTTTTAGCCGCCTCTGGGCTTTCTTTGAGGAGTCCGCCATAAGAAAAAAAAGGAAGGGTGACAGGGGGTCAAATTGCCTGATACCTCTACTACTTTTGAAGAATCCAGCTAGAATGCCATTGATAAGAATAGAAAGCAAGGAGTCATAATACAGAGAAGACCCAACTATACCATATTTTTTTCAGACCTTGATCATAAAAGGCCACCGACTCACAAACACTTTTTGTATATCAAGCTTTAGGATCATCGCAGGAGATTTTGAGTGATAGGATGAGTGGATAGCCTCATGTACCATAATAATACTACCTTGGATGAGCTTCCCATTAATAAACCTATTTTGATTTTGCGAGATGAGGACATTTGTTAGGGTTTTAAGCCTAGAAGCCAGCATCTTAGTGATAATCTTGTAAGCGGTGTTGCATAAACTGATTGGCCTAAAGTTGGAAACATCTTTTGAGCTATGCACTTTTAGGGTAAGGGCTACGAAGGTGGTGTTCCATTCTTTTAGAAGGTTGTTACTGATCTGGAATTCATTAACCACTTTGAAGAGATCCTGCTTGATGGTCTCCTAGAACACTTGGAAGAAAGCAGCAGGAAATCCATCCGGACCCGGAGCTTTGTCCCTTTTCATGGTGAAGACTGCTTTATGAATTTCTTCCATAGCAAAAGGGTTGATCAGACTATTTTTCATCTCAGAAGACACAAGTTGGGGGATATGTTGGAGCATAGAGGCCATTGATTTCTCTGAAGGAGGATGATTGACCTAGAGGAGGTTAAAATAGAAGGAGACAAGCTCATTGGAAATATCAGCCTCAGATGTTAATAGGGTACCGAAGGATGACACCATTTCTCTGATCTTGTCTCTACTCTTATGCTTTGAGGTAGTGATGTGAAAGAATTGGTGTTACAATCCCCCTGCTCGAGCCAAAGGGCTCAAGAACGCTGCCTCAAATAGGTATCCTCTTCTTGAAGCATGTTGTGGTAATCACTAAGGAGGGAGGTTTCTTTTTGGTGAAGGTGATCCAATCTCCCATCAATTTCCATTTGAGCATAGACTTTAGCCAAATCCTGTGACAACTTCTGCTTGCGGAGCTTGATGTTTCCGAAGACCGTAGACTTCCAAATTTTGGGTTGTTTTTTAATTTCTTTGAGCTTGCTAGAAAATCTAAACATGTTAGTGCCCTCGATATTGATATCCCACCATTTGGCAACAAGAGGGTTCAGGTGATTATTCTCAAGCCAGGAAAGCTCGAACCTGAAGGGAGGGTTCTTGATATTTAGATTGTGATTTACACTGAGCAAGAGAGGGTTGTGGTTAGAGGTAGCCCAGGGAGGGAATTGAGGTAGAAGTTAGGAAATAGAGAGATCTAGTCCAGAGATCCCAGCAATCTATCCAATCTACTTTGAATATGGTTCCTAGCCAATCTGTGGTTTGACCAAGTACAGGAGGAACCATGAAGGTCCATGTCAAGAAGAGAATTCTCCCTGATGAAGTTAGCAAGAGCTTTTATGCTGACAGCCGTGGCAGGATCTCCTCCCTGTTTTTTCGAAGGAAAAAGGGGGTAATTAAAATCTCCCATTAGTAATATGGGGATATTTCCACAAGTGTTGATAAAGTTTGAGGTATCTTTCCATAATTTTTCATGTTGAGTCTCCAAGTTAGGGAGTAGACATTGATGGCTATCCAAGTGGAGTCGATCTAACCTTTTGGAAGAGCATGCATAGAAAGTTGGGATGCTTAAACAAAAATCCCCTTTAAAGCTTCTCGGGATCCCATAGGGTACATAATGCTTCAATTTCCTTACCAAAGGTTGAGATTCAAAAGAAGCAACTGGCCATATTTTTAGGAGATGATCGTCTTTTTTTAGTTTAGTTTCCTGTAGCATTATGATATCAGGAGAGTTATGGAATTTGATATCTTTGATGACTATTTGCTTTTGAAGAGAGTTGTGACTTCTTATATTCCAATAGATGATCTTCACTTATTTGATTTGGATTTTCTCCCCACCACCCCGGGATTGTGCTCGTGTTCCTTGAGTGACATTAAGACCACTTTGCTGGAGTTTGATATTGCTCTAATCCTTCCCCTAACTTTTTCAAAGTGCCAATATCAGGTTTCTTGCTACTGCTTTCTTGTACAACGGGATTAAAACTATCATCGAAGAATGGGCCAAAGGGGAGATGGTAGAGTCCAAGGGAGGGGGAAAGGGGGAGACTCAAGGAGGGGGTTCTGAGGGAAAATGAGCCGAGGAAGTGGGATGGGGAGGGATGGGGAGGGATAGAGGAGAAGACAAAGGTGGATGAGGGGAGGAGGAAACAACCAAGGAGGGGTTAACCTCCTTAGAGGAAAGGGGGGGAAGAGCTAAGGGAATCAATGGGATGTTAAGGGACAAGAGGGCCATAGAGGGGGGAAAAACAATGGAAAAAGGATCAGTGGAAGTGTTTATTTCTCCCTCTTCTAGGAGAGAAAAGGAATTTGAGGTGGGGATGATTGGAATCTCAGTAGAAGATGATTTAGGAATAAAAATTTTCTTAGATTTTGGGGAAATATTTTGGGATTTGGGTTTCGGCTAAGGTTTGGAGGGGCAACTAGAAGCCCGATGGCCAATGCTTGTGCACAAGGAGTAGGCTTGAGGAATATATTCATAGTCAATATTTTGTTTCTAGTTCCCAAGATCAGATATTAGCTCTATCTCTTTTGGGAGGGGACAACTGATGTCAGCATTAACATAGAAACAAGCATGGATGAATCTAGTCTTAGATTTAGTGGCTTGATCAATAGCTATTAAAGATCCTATGGAGAGAGCAATACCTTCAATAACGTTGGATGCCATAACTCCAGGGGGAGCCCCGGGAGGCGAACCCATATTGGAGCTTGGGTCATGGATTTAGTATGTGAGTTGAAGCTCGAGACCATTTCCTGAGGTAGAAGCCACGTCTACCAAAAAACCAAGGGCCACCGAGAAGAGCTCTTGCGAAATCCTCTTTCATGCTAAAGGAGAATAACATGAAACCGTTGGGCATTACTGCTATTTCAAGTGCTCCACATGGTTGCCATTTCAACCGTGCCCATTTTTTGATATCCTCCAAAGGGGGTCTAGGGCCCATTAGTTTACCCACCAAAGAAAGATCACGAGAAGCAGTAGTAGCCTCAGTGATGTGAGAGGGAATGCGTAGTGAGAGGGACCCATCTGACAGTGAAGGAGAGAGTTTTTTTGAACTAGGAGCAGAGGTGGAACCCTCCACGATTTTATTCCAGGAATCAAGTGGCTTGGGAGAGAGGGCCCCTGACATGAGGGACCCCGATCCAGACTAGAGGGGTCCGACACCCGAGCTAACACCAGAGAAGCAACATGTGGTAGAAGGGTTGTAGATTTTTTAACTCTCGTTGTCTTTCTTTTAGTTCAATGTTGTAAAAACAAATTTAATCGAAGAGGTTGGGTTTGAACTTGGGTTGTTGGCTCTACAGGCTAAGTGCCCCACTAGTTCACCACAGGGTCATCCCCAACCCCAAGGTGACATGTAAATGCCCCACTCCACATGTCGTAGGTAAATCAGGATATGAAATCCTGGGGGCTAGGTTTGAACCTGGGTTGTTAGCTCTACAGGCTAAGTTCCCAACCAGTTCACCACAGGGTCATCCCCGCATTAATTGATCTATTATATCATCTACGTGGCTGTTGATTTATTCCTAAAAATGTTAATTTGTGCATGGGGATGTTTTATATAGTTATATCCTAGCAAGGTTGATGTATTTCTCTTGTTTTTGTTCATGAAAATGTTGACCGTAGAAATTACCTACTAACTACTTTTATGATTAATGTGGTGAAGTTTGCATAATAATAGTGAGCATTTGCAGCCAATTCTGGAAGTTACAATCAAGGAGGCCGAGTCTTTAGCCATTATGCCATCATGGAGGATTCTTCCATAATAAGCCTACAAACATGAATCCTATTTTTAGATATATCATAGGATTTCATGAGCTTTAATGAGGCTATTATTGGTTGAATTTGGTTCCTATAATATTGACATGTTTTGTAACTAACTAGTGTCTATAAAGACACCTTCTTGAGAACAATTTCATAGTTAGTTGATAATAGCAATTTATAGTATTGTTATCTACCAGTTAGTACTTACTTTCAATATTATGTTGAACATGTATCAAAACTTATTCAAATCAATATAGTTGATGTCATTTTGAATATCATCTGGTGTTGAGAATACCTCCATCCCAAGGAAGAGTAAAGGCCCACTTGACCAAGGTAATTGGAGGATTTATGTTTCATGCATGCTCATGATTTCTGATAAGTTCAAGTTTAAATTATTTGATTTGAATGTTTATTTGGATGCATTTATCTATCTAAATTCAGTGTGTGTTATTTCAATTCAAGTATGTGTCATTATTTTTATTCAGCTATTTCAATTCGGTGTGTGCATATCAATTCTAGTTAAAATATTTCTTTCGAATGCATTTTTGTCACGAAATGTTGTTTCACTATTTTAATATTGCATTTCCATAGACTAGAGGGAAACAAGGGGAACCACACCAACTAAAACACTCCAAAGAAAAGAATCACCAAAACACTGAGTTGTATAAGACTTCATTGCATACATCCTAGGATAGACACCCCTTTGGTTTTATGATGACACTAGTAGAAGAATCTGTTGGTTAAATTATTGGATAATACAATGACCCATCATTTTTGGCACCATTTCTGGGGACACCATAAACAAAACATGCCATTATATTCACCTTACATGTTATGGGTGTTAATGAAGTTAATCTATGCAACCGGTAGAATTCCTAGGCCTTTTTACACAACCAAACTTGATGCATAGGAAATGGGACACTCAAGGGAGATTTATACCTTGTAATATTCAAATAATATCTCCAAACAAAGCACATGTAGGGAACATTGAAATTAAATTAAATCTAATCTAATTCCTAGAAGCCTTTTTTAACAGTCCACATCATCTTATCTTGAACCAGAAAAACCTTCTGAGATGAGAGACAACAAGAATCATGAGGAACCTTTAATTATCCCATTGTCCTAAATGAGGATGAGGATGCGCCCATGAAAAACATCCCCCTTCATTCTCCCTATATTTCAAGGGATGTCTACAGAAGACCCAGATCAATTCTTATTTGAATTTAAAGTTCTTTGCCAGACATATGACTACAAAATAGACAACCAAAAACTCAAACTTTTCCCTTCCACCCTCAAAGAATCTACTATGAGGTGGTTCATGGATTGTCCCCTAACTCCATTCATTCATGGGAGAACATGGAGACAACCTTTTTGGACAAATATCAAGACTACTACAGGGGAAGAGATAGGAGAGAAGAGTTCTTCCAGATAAAGAAAAAGGAAGATGAAAATCTAGAAGATTATCTAGATAGATTTCTCTTTCTCCATAGAAGGAGTGGTTATGAGTTACATGCAAAAATCACTAAGACAATTTTCCTTAAAGGACTTGATGAGGAAACCAAATACTCCCTCCATCTTATGGGAGGAGGTGATGTAAAAAACTCACCATGGCATAGATTACTGAGTTATGTAGGAGTTACTCTAGAACAAGAGGAGGTATAAGGCAAAGGAAAACATCAAAGAATGCCCTAGGTACCTCAAAACTTCTCGAGGAAATGGATAACATGAAAAAAACATCCTATCACAATTGACATCAACCATATATGGACTAAAATCCAAGACCAATGTTACAAAGGAACCCTTAGATATATATTATCCTAAATGTAAGAGGATACAACCTTTGATATAATTCCTTTTGAATGTAAAAACATGTGCTTGATTTGTGATGTCCCTGACCATGATACCAATCATTGTAATCTCCTACCTCAACTAAAAGAGAGATTAAATGCCATAACTCAATCAAATGCAAAAGTAAACTTTGTGTAGCGATCAAATAATCAATCTACCTATGCCCCTTAACATGCTTAGAACCCATGGATGATGCCATGGCCCAATCAGGATCCTCCACCAACTTGGAGACAACCCGACTGTAGACACCAAGCTAGGTATATTATCCAAAAGCACCACCATGGGTACCTCCATAAAATCAGCAAGGTTGAGAACCTCCAGCTAATATACCACTATGAAAAAATCAAGAGTGGGCACCTCAACAAAATGCTAATCAACAAAGGAGGTTTGCATAACAACAAGCTTTAATGCCCCCACCAGAGCATAATTATCAGTAATGGAAAATAACAAAAACTCAAATTCCAGCTTATCCTATCTCGAACCCCAAAAATCAACAAAAAACTTCAATTAATGAAGTAGGAAAGGGTGAAATGATGTAGATGAATTCCATTAATAATGTACAACTGAGGTATGGAAGGACAATAAAAACCCTCCTATTGTTATCATAGAAATACCTAAGGAGAATGAGAAGATACCAAAGGAAAGTGAGGATATACCTAAGGAAAATAAGGAAACTGAACATATTTCACAGACATGAGCCACTAGGAACAAAAATGTGCATGAAGCTCCTTTCCTAGAATGGTTGAGAGAAACACGAATGAGGAAGAAACAATACTAGTTCAGGAGCTGAAAAATATGAACATTGAAGTCCCACTTCTGAGAGAAATATGAGACATCCAGAGTTAAATTAGACCATTAGAAGCCATTGCATAAAAACACCAGGAAGGAAGAGGAAGTACCCAAAAATAGTCAAAGTGGAAGGAAATATAGTTGATCTTGTGGTTGGAAAACTTCTTTCACCAAAATATGGGGATCCTGGGAGTCTAGTAATTACTATTTTTGTAAATGGTCAATCAATATCTAATGTTTTGGTAGATCTTGGTGTTGCCATCAATGTTATAACAACAAATATGTTCAATCTATTGTCTTTAACAAGATTACAACCAACCAATACCATTATTCAATTAGCAGATCAATCTATTGTTGTACTAGATGGAGTGATTGAGGATGTTATGGTCATAGTTGAATCTTGGGAGTATCATGTTAATTTTATGGTCTTACAGCCTAAAGCTTGGAAGTTGGGATACCTAGTCATCTTAGGGAGGCCCTGGTTAGCTACTACTATCATTGTGTACATTGATTGTAGGTCAAGAAAATGACTATTTTGAATGGGAAAAAGTAAAGAATATTTCACTTTATCCTCCTGCCCAACCATATGTGGATGTTTGTGACCATGTATGGGTTGATTTTTTAGATACTAATAATATGATTTCTTCTTATCTGGCCACCATTGTAGTGAAAAATCACATGGAATAAATTTTTGAGTCATACACAATGTCTGATGAAGAGGATACCACAACTATGGAAAACAAAACTGTGGCTATGGAAATTCAAACTGGGGCTATAGAAAAACTATTTTAAACTCAAAGTGGATAATATCACCAAGGTAAGTGACATTTCTATTGGAAATTGTGAAGAAATATATGATTATCATGAAGAACATACAATCACTGATTTCCATTGTCCTTTAGCCAAGGTTTTGTCCCTTGAAAACATGACTATTTTGCACATGCTACAACCTCATGTTTTTCCCTTGAATTCTTTAATTGCTAATGCAAATCTTGTTATTTTGAAAGATACTAAACAAGTGACTGTTGACATAGGAAAAGAACTGACCATTGGTAACAATTTAGAAGCTAGCCACAATATTAGGGTTGAAGAAATATTCAAGAAACATTCCAATATTTTTCTTGGGATTATACTGACATGAAAGGGATTCACCCAAACATCTACACTCACCATATTTACATTGAGGATGTTAAACTTGTTAGGCAGCCACAATGAAGAATCAATCCAACACTTAGAGACATTGTCAAGAATGAGATAGAAAAACTGTTGAAGGTAGGATTCATATATCCTATATCTGATAGTCAATGGGTATCACCGTTAGTTATAGTTCCCAAGAAAAATGGTAAGTGGAGAATTTTCATAGACTATAGGGAACTTAATAAATCCACCAAGAAATATTACTTTCCTTGCCCTTTATTGATCAAGTTTTGGATAATTTGGCAGGAAATAAATATTTCTCCTTCTTGGATGGGTTTAGTGGGTATAACCAAATCAATATAGCACCTTCTGATCAGAATAAGACCACGTTCACTTATCCCTGGGGTACATTTACATATAGAGTTCTACCATTTGGGATTTGTAACATACCTGCTACCTTCCAGAGAGTAGTTTTGGCCATTTTTTCAAACCTTATAAATGACTGTGTTGAAGTTTACATGGATGAATTTACTGTCCATGGTTCAAATTTTGATGAATATTTGAACAATCTTGAAAAAGTGTTAACTAGATGTGAGCAACACCAAATTTCCTTGAGTCATGAAAAATGTCTGATAATGGTTGATCAAGGAATTGTCTTGGGTCATCATATTTATGCCAAAGGAATATAGGTTGACCCCAAAAATATTGAAGTAATCACTAAGCTACCTACACCAACAAATCAGACTAACATCAAGAGTTTCCTTAGACATGCAGGGTATTATAGGCGGTTCATAAAATATTTTAGTAAAATTGTTGCACCCATGTTTTCTTTGCTGACAAAATATTGTGTCTTTGAATGGTCTCCTCAATGTCAGTAGGATTTTGAAGTTATCAAAGAGAAGTTAACCACTACTCTAGTTTTGAGAGGACCCAATTGGGGAAAACCTTTCCATATTCACACTGATGCTTCTAACACAACAATGGGAGTTTTTCTTGGAAAAAGGACAAGGAAGACCATATGTATGCCATCTATTACATCAATAAAAATCTGACCCCAATAGAGAGAAATTACACCACTACGAAAAGGAGTTTTTAGTTATTGTTTACTCTCTAAATAAATTTAGACATTATATTACTTGGATATAAAATATTTGTGTATATTGATCATTCAACTATAAGATATTTGATGAATAAACTAGTAGTAGGGGGTAGAATTATTAGATGGTTACTCTTGTTATAAGAATTTAACTTAATTATTATTGATAAGCTTGAGAAGGCTAATGTTGTTGTTGATTTCCTTTCAAGATTGAATGTTTCAGGAGAAGAAGAGGTAGTCCAGACCACTTTCTAGATGAGCACTTGTTTGCAGTATCAAATCAACCTCTATGGTTTGTTGATCTTGTAAACAACCTAACTATAGGGAATTTTTAGCCTAATTTAACCATAAGGAATAAAGGATATTAGTTAAAAATAACTCAAAAACAAACGATGTAATGGAATTTTATTTAAATGTTTCCTTGATATGGTTCTTCACGGGTGTGTTTGAGAGGACAAAGTATATGACATCCTGAGGGATTTTCATGATGATCTTGGAGGAGAATATTACTTAGTAAAGAGGAAAATTCACAAGTTCCTTAGAGCTGGGTATTATTGGCCCTCTCTTCAAAAATATGTCAAGAAGTACATGTGGTAATATGATGCATGTTAGAGAATGGGGAAACTTACATTGTCCATGAAAATGCCTCTCAACCCTCAAATGGTCTTAGGACAATTTGAGAAGTAGGGAATTGATTTCATTTGGCCATTTGATCCCCATCCTATAGGAAAGAGTATCTCGATGGTGTGCACGGATTATGTCACAAAATTTCTTGAGGTTCAAGAATTGGCATCTGCTAATGCAAAACTTGTAGCTGAATATTTTTACAACAAGATTATGTTGAGATTTGGTGCTTCTAGAGCCATTGTATATCTGGTCGTGGACCTCAATTTGTGTCTAACATAATTGAAGACCTCATAGTGATCTACCGAATCAAGCATCGAAAATCATCACCTTGCCACACCAATCCAATGCGTAGGTAGAAGTCACAAAGAGAGAGTTGGAGAACATTTTAACTAAAGTTTTCAATGCATATAGGAAGAATTGGGTACCAAACCCCAAAAAGTAGTTTGGGCCTACAATACAACCTGAAGACTACTAATGGTTTCTCCCCATATGAACTAGTGTATAGGAAGAAGCCACTGTTACTAGTTGATTTTGAATTACAAACTTTGAGGACAATAATGAAATTTGGAATTGAGTTGGATGAAGCAAAATGTGAGAGAGTAACACAACAGAACAAATGGATGAAATGAGGATGGAGGCACAAAAAAAAACTAAAATTCTTCAACACCAAATAAAATCTTAGCATGATACTCATATCAAGCACAAATTTTTTAATGAAGGATATTGGGTCTTACTATTTGACTCAAAGTATCAACAATTCAAAGGAAAATTGAGAACAAGATGGTTGGGACCCTACCAGATTAAAAAGGTTTTTGATAATGACTCTATGAGACTACTACCAATCGATGGAGACAAGAGAAATATTCTAGTGAATGGACATAGATTAAGGATGTATCAATGTCCTCTAGATAAAGATACTTTCACCAAATATATGTTGTTATGTGAAGGAATGGATTCAGTGGAGGAGCTTGGCTCTTCCCACTAAGAATAGTTGTTTTTTTGAATTCAAATAAAGGAAGATGATCATGCTTTCGATCTTATTCCCCTTAGATTGTAGTTGTTTTTTTATTTCATGCTTTCAATAAAGGTTAGGAATGTTAATTATTATACCGTACATTAATCACATTTATTCTGTAAGTGGGGATGTGGAATTATATGGATATTAGGGAGCTGAGATGGCAAGGGTAAGTGCATTCTTCTTTGCTATGGATATTATATTTTTAAGCACTCCCCCATTGCATTTATTTAAATGATTAAATCAAAACACAATTTTTGATGCACTTATTACAGATATAAATCAAAATATTATGCCAATGAGTGGGGTGTAATGAATAATAATGAGCAAATATACTGCATGTGTCACATTTTTATGGAAAGGACAAGTGGATTTGTGAGAAGGACAAGTGGCCTTATCATTCATGATGATAGGACGTGAGTTGTGTGATGAATTAAATCTTCCCATACAAACTAAGTCCCTGTCCTATCAAAATTTTCTATCGCCAAACTTGCGTTAACTCACTGCCAATTAAGAGCTTAAAAAAATAATTCAAACTTCCAATGTCACTGTTGCATGTAATTTCTTTGTTACTCCACACAATCCTTCACCATTTTTCTGAAGTTTTATTCAACCTTGATTCAACTATGGGGCAGAAAGAAATCTAAACCAGATTCTCCAGAGCCACTACTTCAAAATGCTACTATTTCTTAGGTATTTCATGATGCAAGATGGTTATATTTTATTAGAAAATTTAAGGGTTTTGATGAGTATTTGGTTGATGAGTTCTTGATAAATTTTGAGGCAACCTGCTCACGAATTGGGGTAAAAGAATTGAGATAAGTAGCCAAATTGTTGCTGACCTATCTAGCCTACTAGATTTTGGTCTCAAAGTTGTGACTAATGCCCCACTCAAGGATTTAATACCACTATTTCATGAAGAAGGAGAAGATCTTCCAGAAGTGATCCTTACTTCCTATGGTACTCAAAAGGGAATTAGGTGGGAGAGTTTTCTTGGTCTCTAGAAAGAAGTAGCTAAGTGGGTCAACAAATATTTTATCTGTGATGGGAAGTCATCTGTACTCAGAGGTGATGCACTAAAGATCTTGACTCATCTGAAGAGGGGTCACACAAACCCTGAACTTAGGGTTAATTTACCATAATATCTTGCTAGAAGAGGTCATAAAAGTGGGACAAAAGTATAATAATGGGTGTGGTAGAGTTGTATTGAAGCACCCAGACTTATCTAATTAATCAGTTAATATCAAATTTTTTATAGGCCTAAGAGAAAGATAAAAAAAAGAGTGTAGGGAAGAGTTCAATACAAAAGAATCAAGAAGGAAACATTCACCAATGTTCATCCTATGCTCGATTCAATTCCTCATCCTTCAAGAGAAACTATGGAGGAATATTCTAGTAAGGATAAACCATCTTCTGTGTCACCAGTTTCCAAAGGTAAAAATACCCTATCAATCCATTTTGCTATGTCGTTGAGACCAAGAAGGTCTTGTACCTTACAAAGACTTGAAATTTCCCATCTTGGAATGTTTGACGAGGATTCTGATCCCATTTTTGAGGATAAATATAAGGCTAGTACTTCTTCTAACCCTTTTGAATAGTCAAAGGATGAAAAATTCACAACAATAATTCATACAACACAATTCCCTGTCATTAATATGCTAGACATTTCTACAACTATGGAAACTTAGTTTGAAGATCTAGAAATTCATGCACCACCATAAATACTTTGACTAAAGCTCCAAAAATTGTTGCAATGGAGGTTGGTGGCTAGGAACCGCATGGAGATGAAGTGCTAAGGTGTTACCAAGATGAAATTTCCTCCTTGAAAGAAAATTTGAAAGGTATGGAAGAAACCAATTTGTCTTTACAAACTGAATTTGCACAAAGAACTATAGAGAAGGTTAGAGAAATTACTACTTTAAAGGTAGAAGTTAGCAGTCTCAAAAGACAAAGGGATATTGGTCTCAAAGTATGGAACAATTTAACCCAATTATCTCTTTGAAATAAAGAATTGGTAAAAGAAAATAAAAATCTTAAGGAAGAGATTGAGGCTAGTACAAGTGAAAAGGAGTTAGAATCTATTTTGGATTATGTTTGTCCTATGGCCTACAAACTTCTATCCTATAGGAAACCCTCCTCTGTCTACAGTATGTTTATTCAAGAACAATTTTATGCTTGGAAATTGATGAGGATGTGTAGTAGAGAACCCTATGAGGCCCTAGATGGCAAAAATTTCTTAGAAATCTATCAAAAGTGTACTCCTAAGATTCAAAATCTTTTGTGTGAATTTTACCTTCACAATATGTTGGTTACTAATGTGCTTGATTTCTTCATTAATTTTTTTGTGGGGGATTTTCAATTAAAGGATTTTCAGTCATTGCTTAGAAACCAAATCATATGGAGTGAGCAAACATAACTTTTCAATCAGTCGATCGAACCATAGGTTTCTACATTATGCCTACCCATCACAATGATGTGGCTATGAAGAAAAATTTCAGGTCTCTTTACTATTAGGCTGGCATATGACAGAATACTTCAAAGGCTTTACAAAAGTGTGTGTAGGATTTTGAGGTCTACAATCAACAACATTTTGGTGAGGCACTGCAAGCTTGTGATAAATGGTGGGATACATTGATCCTACCTTTGAAATGAAGGGAAGTTATCTCCCCAAAACCTTAGTTGGAGCATGAGGAGGGGAGATGCACTTATTGAAATTATCTAGAAATCATCAGAGAAAAATGAAAAATAATACAGTGATGAGTGGGTTGGAATACAAGTGAGACCACCCCTTCTCTTGAGTCCCATGACTACTTGGCAGATAATGTTACCCAATCACATGATAGCTTCACAACATGGGTAGAGGTTATTTCAAACACTCAAGGGTGTAAGGGAACAAGAAAATAGTATGCAGATCAATTTGAAGAATATGACATGGCACAACAACTTGGCCAAAGAGCAGGGAAGAGATGAGTTTGCATAGGGACATGCAAAAGGTAAAGTGCAGGGGAGATGATGAGTGCATAAATTGATCTATTATATCATCTATATGGCTATTTATTTATTCCTAAAAATGTTAATTTGTGCATGGGGATGTTTTATATAGTTATATCCTAGCAAGGTTGATGCATTTCTCTTGTTTTTGTTCATGCAAACTGTTGACCATAGAAATTACCTACTAACTACTTCTATGAGTAATGTGGTGATGTGTGTAGGATAATAGTGAGCATTTTCTTCCAATTCTAGAAGTTGTAATCAAGAAGGCCAAATCTTTAGCCATTATGCCATCATGGAGGATTCTTCCATAATAAGCCTACAAACACAAATCCTATTTTTAGCTATATCATAGGATTTCATGAGATTTAATGAGGTTGTTATTGGTTGAATTTGGTGCCTATAATCTTGGCACATTTTGTAACTAATTGTGTCTATAAAGACACCTTATTGAGAACAATTTCATAGTTAGTTCATAATAACAACTTACAAGATGGATGGATTTTCCATAAATTTTTTCCAGAAATTTTGTGAAATATGTTCGAAGGATCTCCTCAGGGCGGTGAATGAGTTCTTTAGAATGGGTAATCTTCTAAAAGAACTTAATAACACTCACATTGTGCTGGCCCCAAAAAAAATGGATGCTAAAGATTTCAAGGACTTCAGACCTATCAGCCTGGTGAATGCCATCTATAGAATTTTTACCAAAATTATTGCTACTAGGCTCCAACTCATTTTGAATGAACTTATCTCAAGGCAGCAGAGTGGCTTCATCAAAGGCAGGATTATACAAGACGGAGTAATTATGGTTCATGAGACCATACATTCAATGGAGAATAATAAAAAGGTGAGTATGGTCCTCAAGTTGGATATGAATAAAGCCTTTGACAAGGTATCTTGGACTTTCCTTGACAAAGTATTAACAAAATTTGGGTTTTCAGAAAAATTTAGAAGAATTATTAAGGCTTGCATATCCACGACCAGATTTTCTGTGGTTGTTAATGGTGAACCAGTGGGTTTTTTCACTAGTAGCAGGGGACTTAGAAAAGGAGACCCTATCTCCCCCTTACTTTTCATTCTCTTGGCTGACAGCCTCAGTAGAACAATTGGTAAAGCAGTGAATGACGGGATTTTAAGTGGCCCCAAGCCCACCTCCATCGATCAGCTGCCTCTCCCATCAACAATTTGTGGACGACACTATCCTTCTCCTTCTATCCAATGGGGAATTACAAGTGGAGATACATGGTTTTGAAAATCATGCATGCGGGCTGTATTGTGACTGTTAAAAGGTGGATTCAAACCTCCACGGAAACTGAAGGTGGCGATAAAGTGATTGATGGCAGGGAGCGGGCTATTCTCACACGCATTTTTCAGCAGGCTCAGATCAGCAGACACGCAGCCGATCGTGGGAATAGCAACGGCTCTCATTTCCATTTTTGTGTGGATTACTATAGCAAAAAGTGGACTGGCTTTAGCAATCAGTTAGGAATTAGTTGCAAACAGTTCAGAATAGAGAAGATGGGGGGTCCTCCTTGTCAAATTGAGCCTAGTGTGGACCCAGACTGGAAAGACAATATTGAGCTGTGGAGCATTCTTAGCAAGGGTGGCATAACAAACTTCATGGAAAAAGTTCAGGGGCATGACCAGAGCATATCTGTGCGTTTTGCAAAGGATTGGAAGGAGAGGACAGTGGAGTATGGGGGGCAGAAGGTCTTAATCAATGAAGAGCTTATTGCTTTGAAGCCGCCTCGCTTGGCGAGGGCTTCAAATTCTTTAACAAAAGGGTCGATAGAGATGTGGAAGAGAGAAGATTTGTTGAGGGAGAGGAGAAACTGACCCACTTAATAGCGGGCCTGCTTGTTAGCTCGATCCCTCTGCCATATGATGAAGTAACCCGCATGATGATATGGTTCATCTCCTTGGAAGGAAGGTTTGTCACTATTCCTGCGAAACACCTTATTTTTCTTAATCATTTTCGTAGGGATCGTCTGGTTTGTTTCCCCCATTACTTGCTGAACTCTCTTGAACGCTCCATTCTTGAGTTTCAAAAGCATTCCCGGGTGGTTCCTTTGCACCAAGGGCTCATTTTGTTGTTACACAAATGCTTTGTCTACTCGTGGTTCTGGTCTCCCATCCTCCCCTAGCTCAATTCCCCTTTGCCGAGCTCACTCGCCACTGCTTTCTCCTCTCTCTCGCCCTGCCACTCATCTTTATCACCCCCATGCCGGCCGCTTAGGGTTCTTTTCCCTGTTCCCCCTACTGATGCTCCCACCCCCCACTTGGCCTCTACCTTGCAAAGACCGTTACTGTGGCTTCTAGGAAGCTTATCCTTGAGACCCTTCTTTGTGGAGAAGGGTTCTCATGAATTTGAAATTGCTCATGACCTCCTGCATATCAGCAAAGGCGCCCTGGGAAGTGCAAATGGAAAGCCCTACAAAAGGCCGGAAGCCTTAGAGGCAGATATGAAATTGTTAAAGGATGAAGTTAAAAACTTGACAAAACAGAAAGGAAAGAGGAAGGAGGAGGAGGAGGAGGATGTGGACAGCAGCCAAATTGAAGATATATACAAGAAATTGCACTCCTTGGACTCTCGCTTAGGGAAGGCCAAGACTAGGCATGATTACAACATCGCCATCTTTAGGGCGATTGAGGAATTTATTGAACAACACATCAGAAGTGTCTCCAACCTAAGCGGAGTGCCGACAACTCTTTGGGGTACTGATAAAGAAAGCAAGAAGACCTTGGAGCAGCTGGATTCTAATGACGCTGCCCATATGACTACTTTGGGTATGTTTAAATCTTGGAAGAATATCAAAACCATCATAGACAAAGCTACTAGGAAGTAGCTGCAGTTGATTCTCATTGTCCTTGTTTGTTTTTTTGCTATTTTTTTGCGGATCCTTTACTACTTTTTTGCAGTAATTTTGTTGTTCTGTCTCGTTTTGGTAGTTGTTTTTTAGCTACTTTGAACATCATTGTAACATTTGGATTTTGATCCTTTTCACTCTGGTTCTCTTGCTTATCCTGGCTTTTAGGCCTTCTTTTGTAATCAAGGGTATAGTCCCTTTCAAAAAACTATTTGCCAATAATAAAAAAAAACAACTTATAGTATAATTATCTACCAGTTAGTACTTAATTTCAATATTATGTTAAACATGTATCAAAACTTATTTGAATCAATATAGTTGATGTCATTTTGAATATCATCTGGTGTTGAGAATACCTCCATCCCAAGGAAGAGCAAGGGCCCACTCAACCAAGGTGATTGGAGGATTTATGTTTCATGCATGCTCATGATTTTTGATAAGTTAAATTTTAAATTTTAAATTCTTTGATTTGAATGTTTATCCGGATACATTTATTTATCTAAATTCAATGTGTGTTATTTCAATTCAGCTATTTCAATTCAATGTGTGCATTTCAAATTCTAATTAAAGTATTTCCTTTGAATACATTTTTATTACAACAATATTGTTTCAGTAGTTTAGCATTTCATTTCTATAGACTAGAGGGAAACAAGGGGAACCACACCAACTATAACCCCTCAAGAAAGGAACCACCAAAACAAATGAGTTGCATAAGACTTCATTGCATATAGCCTAGGACACACAACCCTAGTTTTATAATGACACCGTAGTAAAGAATATGTTGGTTAAATGATTAGAGAATACAATGATACATCAATAGACATGAGACAAATACAATGATTGACATCAAGATAATGTTTTCATTTAAAAAATACAATGATTTACATCAATATTTTTACTTCATTTGGACTCTTATCGTTGAATATATTCTATTACATCAACAAAATTTGAACTATCTTTTATAACACCTAACTCGGTTAATTCTTTTTGCAGCTACATTAATATTTTATAAATTCTATCTATCTTTGCTAGCTACATCTCCAAATGATAGAAGATTAGGATCCTCTTTAGTTTTTTTCTTCATTAGAATACCAAGATCTAGTCCATGCTCCTTTATAATATTTCACAATGTATTGTTCTACTTGTTTAACAAAACAAGTTTCTCTTTGAAGGAAATTGCATCGCGAACACTTTTTCTAGATTTTTTAGGTACCCATCCAACACCTACACTTCAGTCTTTAATGTATGGTATTTTCACCGCACGTAGAAACACAATAATTATAAAGTAGATAAAATATTTAGTATAATAACATAAAATATAATCTTAAAAATATTAATTACTTACCATGGCCAAGTCTCTCTCAACATTTATAATAGTGACAATTTTTTTGTCTCTATTCCACTTATTATAATAAGACTGCACCTCGGTGTTCAAATTCACCAAATTGTTAAGAATTATAGCTAAATCATTATCATTATTATAAATATTGTTAGTGACTTCTAGATTGTGCTTGAGAAATTAAAGCATCAATTGTCACTAGTTCATTTTTAATCAATCAAAATAGTTTATCCTTGTTTAAAAATTATGATATCTTTAATTAATGTCTTTGATTCGATCTTTCTCTCTAATCTCCATTATCTTTATTTCCTTAATATCGAGAAGAAAAATTACCATCATAAGGGTTGTAGCATTATTAGTCATAATAATGTCAACCTAAAATCTTGTTTTCCCGTCATCATCCAAATTTTCCTCCACACTTAGGGAATGATGATCTAAAGTGGATTGATGTTGTGGCATTGCAAGATCTTTCACGTGCAAAATGAACAAAATCTTCACTATGTTTCCATGTTGCTTCCTTGTCATAAATGTTGTCAAAACCAAGATACTCCTCATCCATATAAATATTGTGTAAAATAGAATTTCCTCTGGCAATCTACACGCCACCCAATGAAACTTTGGGAAGTCTTAAGCTATATAATTGTGCATCAACCTGCTCACTCCATGGAATGCTATCCTCTTTCTCCTACCATGAGGTACAAGCGGAGGTTGGTGTGTTGTAATCCTTAAGAACTGAGGCTGAGCAGTGGAGGTGGCCATTTGAAAATGAGATTGAGGTTGTAAAAATTCTATGATCATTAATAAAATAACAATGTCAAGATATGTTGTATGTATGTATTCAAATAAGAGAAAACTAAGAAATTAAAAAAAAACGAAATGAATATAGATTTCTTATGTTGTGAATGTTGTTTTCCATGATCAACAGAGACCATGGCACTATTTGGAAGGCGGTGGTGGCATTGCAATCCCTAATTTTAAGAAAAACTAGTTAAATTGAATGATAAAATTCTAAAATAAAGACTAATATAAAAAAATTAAATCTACTATTTATTCATACCTAAACTTGAAGGGTGATGAAATTGTGTAGATTGAATCTCCCATTGCTTAGGAATTTAAGTTGTGTTTGCGGTAGTAGAGTTTTAGACAAGGATGCACATTAGGAAAATGACATATGTCATTTTTAAGACTCATATTCTCATTAGTCGATAAACAAATTTTATCAAAATTAAAACGATTTTCAATTATGTATTAATTAAAACCTAGATTGGCCTTAATATGTTATTTTGGCTATGGGAGGATTCAAAAGAACCACACATCCATTTAATTATTCTTATAGGTTGTTGGGTGTTAGTGATATCCACAAAATCATTGGTCATGGTGAAATCAAGTTGAAATTTCTCACCGGATCCCTCAATCCCGAGAGGGTTATGTGCGAAAACTAATGTAACATGCTGAGCCATTATTTCTCCTATTTTGACATGTTGAAAACATATTATATGTTTTTAAAAATTGATTTTAAAATGATTATTTTTATGAAAAGAATCAAGATATAATGCTTTTAAAACAAATTCATCACCAACCTGTCACTTGATAGACACTCGCATATTTTTCCATCTTCTCATGCAGAGCAGTTGGAATAGCTATTGATTTTAGTGCATGAAAACCCTCATAATAGAAATCAAGAATAAAACAAGAAGAATAAATAACTGCACTAGGATTCACAATGGATTTTTCAAGGTCAGAGTGAATCCTTGTTGAAAGATATGAACACCAATCGAATCTAACATCGAAAGGGTTTTGATAAGGTAGTACACTTCCCATTGAAAAAAATTCAACGTTTCTCCCCTGTAAAATAATGTGGGCCTTGAAAATTCCACCATGACTAGGAGAAAGGGGTATTTGATTAATTGTGTGTTAATACCTATTTTTAAGGGATCATTAACCTCAACATTAATAGAAATATTATAATGAGACTCTAAAAATTTAATTTTCTCATCATGTACAATGGTTTTAATGGATGTAGGGAATATGTTTTGATGTGGTAGCCCTATTAGATGATGAATGTCATCATGGGTTATTCTAATGACAAATTTGTGTGATGGTAATGAAACTATGAATGATCCATCAAAACTATTATATAAATGCATTAAATTGTCTAACAATTTGGTTTCTATTTCATACCGAGGCATGTAAATAAGTCCATGGAACCCCAAGTTTCTAATCCAATCAGATTGACTTAATTTCGGGTCTTCGAGGAGTTGTAGTAATTGGGGGTTCAAAATGTTTCTATAAACAAAGGATTGAGTGCTAGTAAAATTTTTATTGGTGTCATGATTGATGATTCTTGAATCTTGATCTTTTGAAAAAAGGTTGTTGGAAGACACCCGTATGGGTACTGCATGTGTTTCGATGTGAATAGTTAGTTGTGTCACATGTGGCTAATACTAGAAGTAGATGAGGATCTTAGAACAAATTATTTGCAAGAGTGGAGGAAGCTCTGAAAAACTCTAGTATGGAGAAACCCGCAAGTGTAAATAGGAAAAAATGAATGAGGAAAAGTATATATATAGTAAAGGAAGGGGCCCATTAGTTGATGACATGAATATGGAGCTGGGTATGTCGTGTAACAAGGGTATATTACCAAGAAGGACCACTCACATAATACCTTGTGGCAAAGTAAATAAATGACGCCCCGTAACCCTTTTTTTTGTCGATGGTATCAATATCCTAAGTTCTTACCATCCAAAATTAAAAATGTGTAGACATCTAACGTGGTGTTAACGATTCCCATACACCAATGATTCTTCGACATAAACCGGATGGTAACAAAAAAATTGATTGAGAGGCAACAACTACAAATGTGACACATGGTATCATGTTTATGCTACCGTAAAAACGTGTTACTAGATGAAAACACAAAACATGTTACCAACCAAAGGGCTAATAGGCATAAGTGGACGCCAAATTACAATTTTTACCATATAGAAACAAATATGTGTTACCATATAGAAACAAATATGTGTTACCATACACTAACAAATATGTGTGTTGAGGTCACAATGATTGAGGGGGTAAATTGGTCACCAATAAAAACTTTACTTTATACTTCAAACATAGAACATACACCCTCATGGAACACATATATCAATGCTTGATTACAATTAAATGTACTTCACCATAAACCATACTTAAAGCAAGGATTCATACATACACGTCAATAATAATAAAATATGTACAAAAATCCTTTCTTTATTGATATTCAAATCAGATGAAAACAAATGTTTCCTTCAACAATACAACAAAAAGATACAATCAAGTTATATCAATGCAATCAACCATGCCTCTTGAATACACAAGTGTATATTCCTATTTTGTAAAAAACTTCAGCTCATAATCAAACCTACAAATACTTCAAAAAGATGGTAATGACAACAACATACTCTAAAATTAATAATCAATGCATGACACCAATTCTTCCCTCCTTCATCAACTCGCAATCAAGGAAACTTCACCGTCCTTTTCTTCACTAAAATCCACTTCATGAAAACACCACCAACTACTAACCTAGAATATAAATTCTAGGGCTTTCATTCTATTCACAAGGGGGTTTTCTTTGTAGGAAGAGTTCTTCAAAAGAAGATAAAATGTTTTCCAAAAGATTAACTGCATTGTACCCAAAACATCACTTTTATAGCCTCTCCTTCATTCAAATTCAAATGAGGTTAGTTTCCCTCCTTTATATCTACCACAAAATCCTAAAATAATCCAATAAGTATCACTATAACATTCAAAATTGACCCATATAAGTCATCCATGCTAAAAACCTTCATCCATGCACCAAAAATCCTCAAAACCCAAAATGAGAAAAATCCCCTTAGGCCAAAAATATTTTTATTCAAGATCTAAAAATAACTACACATGAATAATATGTCATTTAAACATCATCCACGGTCGCAATTTACTTGAAACAAAAAAATTATTTCATTTAATGGGCCCAATGGCTCATTTCCTTCACAAAACAATTATTTCCGACAACTTGAATCTGCCATGCGCCTCAAGACCCATCAAGATGAACTCAACAATGGAATGTGATAACTAAATGAAAATATAAAAACATTTATAACAATTCTAATAAATTTATATCTCATGAAACAATCACATGTTCAAACCATATCAATTTTTCCTTCACTAAAACAAGTTTTAAAACACAGCTTTTAAAAATGCAACTAGTTAACACACTTCCTCAAAATTTCAGGACCTCAAAATTGATTAAATATATTAAAAATTAACCCCTTTTAAAATTTTAGGTGATATCAAGTATCACTCAATCCATTTCATGCACTAATCAACTCAAACTTTCAGGAAAATAGTTTTGTCCTAAAAATCAAGAAACCTTGTTTTTCTCACAAAATGACTTGTAAACCTTATAAAATCCAATCATCATGACACAAAATTTATACCATTGGAAATATATCTGAATTACCTTTCCATAAAATATTATAAATCCTTCCAACCCCAAGTGGAAGGCCTTCAACAAGGTTGATCTCTGTAAACTACTTGAAACTGCCTCAAAATTGCCCTTTGACCAATCAACATAAATGAAGCATTCTTGACCATTGAAAAGCATCAACATGACTTAAAAATATAATGTAAATTAATACTAAACTCACAAACTCACCATAATGGTAATTTTTTTTGAAACTCCTTTTTGACAAACTTGTCCCACACTGAACTTCTTCATAAATTGACCTTTTTGAGTGGGGTCCACTCATCATCAAAAGATCTACCATACATTTATGGAAAAATGGAGGATTCCTATACATGATAAAATCATCATCCATTCACTAGAAATAAATTCTATCCACTTATGATAATTTTATATCCTACCACTTTTGAGCTATGGTTTCAAACACATAAGAGTTGTTTACCTTCTTAACATTTGTTCATAAAAATGTGATGATGAAATAACCTCATTATTTTTTAAAACCTTATAGAATAAATTTATAAAAATCCTTAAAATCCATAAGGTCCCATGAAAATCAAACAATTCATGGTGAGCATCAAAAACCCAATTCAAGATGGAAATGACCTTGTTCATGACCATGCTTAAAAACTTACCTAACATGCAAAATAATTTTAGACACCTAATTTCGGTATCTATATCCCCATCACTTGCATGCACATATTTATATCATCCCCATCATCTAATAAAATTTCCATCCCAATTCGTATTAATTAATTAATCATTTAAATATTTCACATGCCCAATTATCCCATCCACATTAATCCTTATTAATTAATTAATTAATCATTTAG
The DNA here is from genome assembly GCA_018340775.1 of Taxus wallichiana var. yunnanensis. NCBI lineage: Eukaryota > Viridiplantae > Streptophyta > Pinopsida > Cupressales > Taxaceae > Taxus > Taxus wallichiana. The sequence goes on from CM031243.1 coordinate 83,582,275, forward strand.
ATCCTCATGGCCCTAATCAACCTTCTAATTAGGATTATTTTATCCTACCCATAAATCCCCTTGCTTTTTTATCTTTTACCCTATCTATTTTTAATCCCTAACTAGCTTAAATTCATCCCCGAGTAACCTAATCCCGCTCACATGCTTTAAAGCACTCACCCAAGCCTTAAAAGAAAACAAAATCCCAAATTAAATAAAAAATAATTCCTATTGGGAAAAATTTACCCATAGTCAGTGGTAAACCATCTTGATTGTCGTCGATCCTCTTTCAAACAAGTGTTTTCTTTCCATCAGGGAAATGAGACATTTAAAAATTAATCAATCAAGCAAGCAATCAAATGCATGCAACCCTCCTCATGCCTAAGTAGTTATGAGACATCCACGAGCCTCTTAAACATCCCTTCATCTTGCTTACATCACTCATAATGACCATTCAATAGCTTCAGAAACACTTAGAAGTCTTCTCCCACAACTCCTTTTGGTTGCAGCTTTCCATTTTCATCTTTTCATCTCAGCTCTACATTTTTCTAACACGCTTATCACCAATCCTCCTAGTTATAGTCAAACAAGATCACGTCTATCCCAAAACCTGTTTGAATCCTTCTTTCTATCATTTATCCTACTTCTCTACTGGGTTCACTCCAACAGACCCCCTTTTTACATCAGCTACAGGTCCTCATCAGCTTTAAATCACTCTCAAACCTTATAGGTTTTCATATATCATCTACAGCTCCAGTGCATTCTCCCAAGTCATCGTTGACCACTTTATGCATAGTCCAGGTTGCCTTCGACCACTGACTCAGGGTTTGGAAACAACAATCCATCATTCAACACATATATCAAGCATCCAAGATAACATAAACCCTCTTTTGTTTCAGATTTATGATTTTTTTAGTAGCTAGTGCATTAACTTGATTACAAACAAGAAATTTAGAAAAAATCAAGCTCACCCGGTGGGACCACCCTTTAGGTGATCCCTTTATTTTTTATATCTTGCTTTTTCATATTTCATACTAACACCACAACATGAGACCTGGGTTTATTTATTGTTCGGTTCATGGCTTGGATCATTCATCACTCAAGAGTGTAGACAAATAGGAAAAGCATTATCCAGGTATTCTTATTTTCCTTATTTTCTCCTTTTGCATTCATACCTTCCCTTCTTGTCTGTGTACTCATCGAACATCACATTTCATTTTGGGCTTAAAAAGAACCTTTCCTTTTGCATCCTTTTTCTCATATAGTTTAAGTAGGGGGTTCAATCTTTTGCATCACACATCTTATCACACACAACCTAAAACTTCACAAATCAATTAACACATCAAAACATTCCTTTCACCTGGTTCACTGATTGGGATTTGATCACCCAACAAGAGACTATTTCAGACATTTCCCAGCCACAACTTACCTGAGACCAAACATAGTTTTCCATCTCCTAGGTCCTCTCACATCCATCCTCTTCACACTTTCTTAATTAGAACATAAAAATTAATTTTTTTCTTTCTTTCCTGTTTAAAAATGGAACCAAACTTTTCCTTGAGCAATTCTTAGCATTTCTTTATGACCCCATCCGCACCACTCGCTTTTTCTAGGGATTTCTTTAGCCTTATCTATGACTATATTCACCACAGACCTCCCACTTCTCATCCGTATCAATCCGTAGACCATGCTTTATCCTCATTTCCTTATGCATAATCCCTTTTATCTCCATCACCTTATACTCCATTGCCTTATATCTCATCACCTTTATCCTCATCATCTTTAGCCCCATCCCCATACACCATTCTTTCTTCTACCCCATCATCTTTGACCTCATTACCTCGTGCCCTTCCTGTGTCACCCGAAATCACCATACCCACTTCCCTTATGGATATTCCTCATGAGAACCCCATCTATGAATTCCTTCTTCATAGGTATTAGTCACAGATCCTACTCCATCTTATGACATCTCTCCTCCCATCTCACCGAGGGATACCTTTGATGAGCCTGCCATATTAGATCTCCTGTTCTTTCCCCATCTCCATCATCTCATTATGATCCCACTTATCACCATGCTCCTACATCCCCCCAAGCAATCCAATCCTCATCACATGACATCTTTAGACAACCATTTCCTAATCATCCACCAGCCAGTTCATCTTCACCTTCTACATCACACCTATTTAATCCATTCTCAATCAATACCATACATCAAAAACCTCTTTCCACATTAGTTTCACCCATTTCCTCATCTACTTCCATCCTAGGTATTGCGCCCTTGGCCCCTTCTAACATCATTCCTACATCAATCACCTTACCTACCTCCCTTACTTCTACCACTTCTCTTACAACCACATCCAATCCTACTCTCACTACATCTACATCAGCCTTGGCCACACCTATCTCCTCATCTACACCCATCGCTATATTGACATCCTTATCACACATTTCTTTTCCTATGCCCACATCATCTGATACTATATCTACCCTGACATCCCTACCACCTATCTCATCACTTATGACCACCCCACTTACCTCATCTTCCACATCCACATCTATTGCCATACCTGTCACACCTCCCCAATCCGCTCATGTGCCTTTTGAAACTCATACCTCTTCCACCCCTATCCTAGCTCATCCACCATCTTCCCCATCTCACATAGATATCATTAACCACATCATCTAGATGCCTCTCATCATTTCCACACCACACCTATTGTAGATCCCACACCTACATCTACCTTATCTACTTCAGCTGATTTTGCACCTCCATCCACATCTACTCCAGCAGATCCTATTCCTCTGTACACATCTATTCCACCCTTACCTATCCTACCTTCCATAGATTCAATACTAATATTTCTTTCTATACTCATACCTACACCTACCACATCGACCATTGTCACCATATCCCCATTATCTCCCTCTTCCTCCACACCGCCTTCATCATTTAAACAATATTAGAGGGCACTTCAACTTACAATGGGTAAAATAAACCCTTGTATCTCATCCACACAACTAGGCATCCCCACATCTAGCTAATATTTACCCTCCCTAGAATCCGTCATGTAGAATCTACTTCCACCATCAACCACCACACCATCACCAAATCCCCCAATAGAGATTATTGTCATCCCCGCCAAGGGTACTCCTAAAAATCCAAATATAAATACCTTGGCATCCTTCTATAGTGGTCCATTGAGTGTTCCCCTAAGAAGGTCGATATTCCCCAATCAAGACCAAATCCCATCCTCCATCTTGAGGCCACATCCATCTATCTTAGGCCCCCCTCCTTCATCACGATCCAAAACATCCAATTCTCTCCTAGGACCAACTCATTCCTTTAGATCACCTTCATATACCTAGTCATCTAAGCCTAAATCATTGACCACTGCTTCTTCTTCAAGACCACCTAGACCACGACCTAGTCTACCTTTATCTTCACTGTCCACATCATCCTATAAGACTTTCTTAGGTCCCCACATCAAACCATATGTGGATGTTCTCCAACATCTGTTTGATAATTTTTCCATCATGCTTCCATCTATAAGATCCTTTGACCCTAACCATCTAAAGCCCTCACGGTTTGATCCATATCGCATATGTTCTTATCATCCTACAAGAGGACTAGACACCAAACATTGTATGGCCCTTTAGACCATTTTCCACAATATTATTGATCGATAGGACCTCCTTGATGAGTCCCCTTCTCCATATTCTACTTCATCTATAGCATATCTAGTTTCTCTTGCAATGTCTCCATCCATTCAGCCTCCTCGTTCATCTCAGCCGTCCACACCATCTCCCATTGCTCCTCCCGGTGAGGGTCCACCATTGTTCATCGATACTATTCGACTTGATAAAATGTATTCCCGACATCCATATCCTTTAACATCTAGTATCCTATCCACATCCCTTTTGCTAGGGGAGCATATTTTCCCTGTTGTTATTGATTTTTCAGCATTTTTATTCTCATCTCCATCAATTCATCCTCCCACGCTAGGGGAATTCTTCCTAGGAAATTTCTAGTCATAGATTAGTCCCACTCAACATTTGACATTGTCTTATCTCATCCACCTCGGTTCAAATAATAATTATTTTCATTTGTTCCTCCTATGACCATTTTTGTGGACATATCCGTGCCTCCATTTGGAAGCACCATGGATCTCATTTAAGAACTCACCATCGTGGTGCTTTTTTATGATCTAGTATTTAACTTATCTCATCTGGTCCTGACACATCTTGATCATTGTTTTGATCCATCATGTAATCACATTTGTCTCTCTCTAGGGGGACCATTCACTAGTCTTAGACACATACATTTTGCTTCCTTGAGAGCCATTGCATTATATTATTCTCACTTGTTTATCTTATCCCATCTTCAAAAGTGTGACACCGATATCTTAATTTTATCGAACATCACAACTCTAGAAAGGATCCAACATAGAAAGTTTTCCCTAATCTGGATTAGACCATACAAGAAAATAGAAATGGAACCGCTTAAGAATTACACTTATGACCATTCTATTGTTAGCGCATTTACCAATGTTCCTTTAGTCATTTCTTCATATTTTTCCTCCATCTTAACCCTTTACATTTCTCATCATGATGATTTGGAACTATGTGGTCTTCTGTCACTTACTAGATGCCACCTTAAATATGGGCACCATGGCTCTACTTGGTATAATTTTTCTTATGGATAGGTTCTCCCCTTTGATGATAACTCCACAATCATCACATTGATCTCCTTCTTATTCACCTATTGGAACCATGCAAAGGGTCTAGGGATGTATCTTGCACATTCTCGCATCCACTCCTAAGTGGTCTACTTAGCTAGTCCCAACTCTTCCCATGCGAGAATCAAAAATCTTGGATGCTTAAGTCAAAAATAAATTTATCAAAAATAGACTGATCCTTGAATGACAACTATTCATACAAAAAAAGAGAAAAAAATAAGAAATGATATAAATCATGAAATAAAAATAAATAGACCGATCCCTCAAAGGAAGGCTATCATTTATTCTTGCCATCTATATATTGTAAAAGTATACCATACCCTCGAAGGATGGCTACTCCTTATGGAATTTTAAGGCTTCCCACATTAATCAACCTTCTATTTTATCAACATCCTAAGAAATCTTCCCGCATTGATCAAATTTCTCTTTCCCCTTCCCAAAGCTAGGGCATAGTTTTAGGGAACACCACTTTTGGAGAACCCTCTTTCCTCTATACAAGTTTCATCTCAAACCCCTTTTGTCATGTCAACATTAGGTTTATGAGATCATCTCATCCATTTCTTCCTTATGATATGTGAAATGACTAACTATCATTGGTTATTTTCTAACATCTGCTTTGGTCGCATGTGCCTTGTGTTACCTAGATCCCTTTTTTGTTTACCTCCAATGCGGTTGGAGGCATATTTTCCTCATATGTTCCTTGCTATGACATAGTTTTGTTCACACCTATAGGTTGTCACTATTTATGAGGCATATTTTTCTTAAATCCTATCACATCTATCTTTCAACACATATTTCTTCATCTCATTCACTTGTATGCTATCTATCTATCTTACAACATATCCATCATTCATCACATCTTATCCATATACATTTTAATCATCATGATCAAATTTAAACAAAAAAACATAGTCCCAATCATCACATCACACATCTATATCATTGTTTTATTCATACACATACCAATTAAAAATAACCATATAATCATACATATTATTTCACCATCATCATCAAATGAAAAACAAACATGCATCCCAAAAGAAACCATCATTATCACATCTAATCTAAAATCCATCACCATGACATATAAAATCATCACATCAAATTAAAATTCATCACATCACATAATGAACACATGATAAATCCATGAAAAAACTAGATATTATATATCAAATTGTTTTCCAATACATCATGGCCCTCTAAAAAATACTACCAGAATCTATAAAATGAATATTAAAGGCTCTCAAGTCCTCATCTCTTGGGGCAAGCACAACACTTAATACCTATATAACTCCACTCCCCACGTGGCTTCCCTCTACTTTTTATGGCTATGTCACACTATCCATACTCCTAGACGGCCCAACTCCACCTCTCATTGGCCTCTAGAGATTCTCCCAATATTTCAACATTTGAGGTATCTTACGGATCACAATATCCTCATAATACTTGGCCTCGAGGCCAATGATAAGTACCTATCCATCCCAATCATGCTAGGGGTGCCATCTATCATAGTCCCTACGATCTTTGCTGGATATTGTTGGCCAACTATGTCATTACAATGTTAGTTAAATCTCTCAAAATGGTTGTATAGGCCTCCCTCTACCTATGGTAATGATATCTCTCATGAGGAACTCAGGGCTCACTCATGCATGACTACATCCCATTATCAGTAGAATTGTGTCTTTCTCTATATGTGTCTGGTCTCTCTCGAACCTCATCTCGATCCACTCAACACACAAGCATGATACCTCAACGGGCCCTATATCTCGACCTCCTCTACGATCCACCTCAACATCTACCTCGATCTCCTTTATCTCCTCATCTCATCCTTCCGTAACCACATGAGCTTCCCATACTATCGTGTTACAATTAGATTATCTTAATCGTACTCCCACATCATCGTCATCATCCCACGATGTAGCCTCCTCATGTAGTAGGTCTACCATAGTAGGACTTGACTAATTTCTATCCAACTCCTCACTCCCGTATAAAATCGATCATGAGGAACCGATTGATCAACTACAAAATATCATCTTACCCTATCAATATTAACTACCTTTACCATCTCTCGACCATTTTCCTTGCACCCTTCTTGTCCTCCTCATCCTCACTAACTCCACATCCACACCAAACCAAGAAGGGAAATCCCTATATGTTCGCCATCTAACTTTGATCAATATCTATATCTTTAAACCGATCTACATATCAATCCACCTCTCTCTCACCCCTATCTCTGAAGGCCTGATCAGCCCTCCATCTCATAAATCCAACCTCCAACTGAATATGGTCTCTTGTGACCCATGAATGCCCTATTTTCCTAATCATAGTAATATGATCATATGCTCAACAGTGTAGAAAAAATCCTACATCCAATCCTGATGTCATGCCTTCCTTGTATCTAGATAGCTCATGGTAAACCTAAGCACAAAGTGTAGTCCTAAATGAAAAATAATTTAGTGATCAACAATATCGTAATTACACTAGTCAACACCCATAGAAACTAAGCTCCCCTAAGTCTTACTAAGCATAACAAGATACTTCCATCATAATTATTGTTGTCCATTTTGATCCTCTATTATTTTGCCCTAATTTTCCTTTCACTCTGCATTGCCTGAAATGTTTTCTATAGTTTGATTGGATGGAATGAAGTTGTTGCCTCTGTTTCCATGCCTTAGTCCATTTGAAAATTATTTGACATGCCCCATTTTGCAAGAATACTCAAGCCTGCACTGTGTTGCCCTAAATTTTTAAATCTGTTCTTGCTCAAAAAACATTTTTCTATTTTGGTGGTCTGCAAACTTTGTTCTCTAGGTTAAATCCTTTCAAAATGCTCACAAACTCATTTTCCTTGCCCCATTTGAAAGAAATCTCCAAGTTTTCTATGAATGTGCCCTAAATTTTTCAAATCCACGGGCTCTACCATTTTTCTATGTTTTCCCAATCATGGAGTGTTAAAATTGATCGATTTGTGCTTACTTTCCTCAAAAAACCCATGGCCATGGTTGTAAAATGTTTAAAAACTCCTTCCATTTGCCCTTTGATCAAAAAAATCCTTCACCCATGAAGAAAAAATCAACTTTAGAGGTCACTGGAAAACTCTGTGTTTTTTTACGGTCGTACGGGTGTCATGTGACCGTCAAAATTAAGCTCAAAATTCTCCTCATATGTGGCTGCATCTGGTTGGACAAGGATTAGTGGATCTCTTTGAAAAACTTAGCCATTTTTTTGGTTTTGGAAAAATTCAAAATTCCCCAACTTTGCGAGGGGACACATGTCACACTCTAATGAGAAGGCGGAAGGGGAAGCCGGCAGGGGACTTAGGAAAATTTTTCCTTTTAGTGAAGGGGAAAAAGGGTGAGGAAAATCCCACGGGTTTGCAATGGAACAGGGGTGGACATGTGGTAGCGTGGCAGGCACATAGGGGCGCAACAATGGCGGGGTAATTAGGAATTTTTTCCTTTTTGAGGAAATGGGGAAAAAGTTAGGAATGGCACTGTGGGTCTCGCAATGGAGCATAAGGTGGACACATGGTGGTGCGGTGGCAGAGTGGGGAAGTGCGGGCCACGAAGGAAAAGGAACTTTTCCCCTTTTGGTCAAAAAGGCCTAAGGTGAAATTTCAAAGCACGGCCCCATGGCCAATCTCGGTGGACACATGTCCATGAAAGGTTAGAGGGAAGTGCGGGCCATGGAAGGAAATGGGGAATTTTTCCCTTTTTGGCAAAAGAAGTTAAAGAAAAATTGAAGATGCATGCCCGCGAGCAAATCAATGACATACAAATGATGAAGGTAGAGCAAGTCGGCAGCCCGATGGAAGGAAAATTGAAAATTTTCCCTTGGAAAAAAAGGGAGTTAAAATGAGAATTGAGCCCGTGGTTTTGTAGCGATAGAGAGGCTGACACGTGTCAAGGGAAAAATCAGAGGTGTGGGCCCACAGGGCAAAAAGTGAAAATTTTCCAATTTTCTAAAAAGGTCAAAATGCATAGAATTGAAGCATGATCCCAATGGGACCCACCATGTGCCACGTGTCAGCTCCAAATTTCAAGGGCGGAGGGGCAGAGAAAAATTCAAAATTTTCCATTTTTCCAAAAATTGGAAAAGTAAAAAATGATCCCAAATTTGGTCCCAATTGTTTTTTGACATGTGGAGGGCCCAGATTGAAGGACAAAGAGCAGATCAAGGAAACTGTGCATTTTCATTTTTGGCTGCCATTTTTTCTCCAGGAAGCTTGGAGATGTAAATTTTGCATCTTTTTTCATCAAATTTTTGGTGAATTCAGGTCATTTTTTCCTTCTAGGATCATTGGAATTGGTTTCATGACTCAATATTTTGATTTGAGATGTTTTTGAAGTAATTTTCACCCCAGCCAGCAAACATGTGAAATGTCAAATTGAAAGTTGCAGAGGTAATTTTAAAGGGTGAAAAGGTGAAATGATGAGTGAAAAGGTGTTTGCATGCCTTAATGATGAAAAACGTGCCTCCAGGAAGGATAATGATCCAAATATTTGCAATGATTCACCATTTTAGAAACACCTGGCAACTCTCGTTGCAAATTTGTTAAATGTCATTTTCAGTGAATCATGAAGAATTGTTGTAACAGAATTGATCCCTTGGCATATTATTTTCTTGGGAAAGAAGGATCAAATGTGGCAAGAGATATATAATGCATTTTTGAGAAATGCAAAGGGGGGAAGTTGAAAATCATGAGAAAATTTTGAGAGAAAGCTCATTTTCTGAGAAACCCACCAAAGAACCAGGATAATTTCTTTTGTGTTAGATCTTCATGTATGTGAGTTGGTTACAAGTGTATAGCCATCACATAGCTCTGAGATTGTTCATGAAACTCTCCCCTGCTGATGAATCTAACAAGCTTTTGAGTTAATTTGTGTTTTTCTAGGGCAATATGATGTCTATTATCATTTTAAATACCTACAAATAGTTTTCATTGTTCTTGTTGCAATCTTGCATTGAAATTATTTAGGAATCACACAAAATATCCATTTCTTGTTGATAGTTTAGTGGCATTTGCAATCTCATGTTCAGAAGAGCCTTCATCTGATAAAGAGATAAACAAATTTAAAATCACTTTACCTTCCTTGACTGCAGAGATTTCTTGTAAGCCTTTGGGGGTACCTTAGGCATGGTTTGATCAAGGATTTTTGTGTTTAATTGAGTTATTTACTTCAAGATTTTGTGGCAAGTTCTCAAATATTGTGTGAAGAGTGCAACCTGGGCTTCCATTTATGCCTCTTCTGGTTGAAATAATATCCTGATTATTTGAAGCATTTTATCTGATAGTTGTTCAAGTATTGTAGAGGTTGTCAAAGATCTGATATATCCCAATTTGTCTTGTCAACACCCCACCAAAAAATTCATTCAAACAAACTAATCCTACCCATACTACCCCTGCATTGCATTGTGTGTCAAAAAAAGGATCTAATCCATCTACAAAAATGCACAAGGCAAATCAGATTATATAATGTCTTCAGTAACCCTTGCCTTGCATTGAAAATATCTCCATAATCTAGGAGTGACAACTTGTGAAAGTCAGATTTGGAGTGTTGATCATATTTTCCCAAGGCCTTTTCATATTATTTGCATAAATTGAGGGATATCTTCATCTCCTTCACCATTTGGGGGTTATAATATAGGTTCTCTTACCTTGGTTGAAAGGCACAACCTAAAATAGTGAGGGTCAGATCAAATCCTTTCAAAGTGCTATCCATCTCTCCACAAATCTGAGTGCTAGTTAGATCACATCCCTGGCTACAAAATGACATATATCAAGATCTATCTGCCTTCAAGCTTCATGCCATATTTCTGATGCTACTCAGACTGAAAAGGAGAACAAATTTGGGTACCAACAATAACCATGTAAATCAATTGGCTACATGTCACCCAAGCCTCATATCTCTACTCAAAGGAAAATTCCTTGAAGAAAATTTGATAAGGGGCACATCGACTCCAAATAGCTATGTCAAAACCACCAATCAGTCATCACTAGTAATGGGAACTATCTTCTCCCCTATCCGAACAACCTAAGAATCTAATACAAATCCTCCAGGGTGATAGTCATCTCCCCTATCTTGAACCAAAATGTACTAGTCTATCGGTCCCATCTCTCCACAAGAGAAATCATGAGCCCCACATCCTATGGGATCCTCTGATAATGTCTAAATCCACCTAGTCCAAATGTAGATAAATGGTCCCACTCCACATCTATCACATCCCCTCTAATCTACTCATATAGAGCAAACACTCAATCTCTCAAATATAAGGTCTCCCTGGCCTATGATCACAAGAAAAACATACACACATCGATCCATAATCCAAAAATACATTTAAAATGTCTTAATTTTCATCCAAAATAAAATCAGACCCTAATTTATCCAATTTTACCCTAGTTGACACCGACCTGTGTCAAAGTCAATGTATTTTTGGTCAAATTGATGTTCCCTAAGGCTCAATCAACGTCAACCCACATGTCTTTCTCGCTAACCACCCTCGACAACATCCACTTTTTCCAAAAAATGCTAAAAATTAAATAAAACATTAAATTCAATTAAAAACCAGCGTGAGTTTTGTTACTCACCATCCTCTGCACCCTCTAGCATTTCCTCATAGCTCCAGTAGCCTCCATTTCCTCAATCTCTTTTTCTCTCTATAGTCTCTCTCATCATCACTCTGCATGAAAATGAGCTTTGACAGACAATTATTGGGCTTATATAGCCCATCGAAACCTAGTCATCATCTACCCCCTTAGGTCTTTGTATACTAGCCACAAATCACCATCAACTCGCCTTAACAAGTAACCATTTTGGGATTTCTCCGCTCTTTCTCATATCCTTTACTAGGGAACCATCTCTTGTTGACCTTTAAATTCATATTTATGGTCATCTCTATTTTCCCCTTTAAGAATTTTCATCCAACGTTTTCAACTTTTTTTTCCTCCGGGCATACATATTCTTTAAGGCCACACCAGAGCCATAATCACCGCTCTATTAGGCATTTTATTTTATAATCCTATGTAATCTACAAATGAATTCCTCCTTTGAGGCCAAAGTCATCTTCCCATTAGGGCATTACATTCATTATATTAAGTCCACTTTCGTGGCCATATTTGTACGCATCCTTGGGGCACCATGTTTTCATCAAAGTTCACCTTTATGGCCATGCTTATCCCCTCTTGGGGCATACCTTTTTTTTTTTTTCTTTGTGGCCATACCTTTTCCCCACTTGGGGCATATTTTTCTTTTCCATTTTTTTCCTTTGCAGCCATACTTTCCCCCTTTGGGCTATATTATTTTGTACTCACCTTTTCATCCTTCCTTATCAACCATTTTTTGTGTCCCATTAAGCACCAAATAATTCATCCTCGTCCATTTTGGATGCATACCTATTCACTCGATTCCTCATGTATGAAGGATTTCACATACTTTTTTCATATAGTTGTGTATAGTTTGATGACTTCCCATGACCTGTTGGTCATCCCTACATCCATACTTGTATTTATTTTCACACATAGTCCATATAATGTTATTGTTTGTCTCTATTGAGAGTGCAATTATTCCCTACCAATGTGATATTGGAGTCACCACCATATTTTTTATCCATATTGCAATCCTTTTTTCTTGGGGCATCTTAGCTTCATTACGTTTTCACCCATCTCTTTATCAACCACCCATCCTTCATCAAGAACCTTTTTTTCAAACATTTCATCGATCTCTCATTTTAGGGGAGCTTACCATCAATCCTTTATCCTCATCCAACCCTTTTTGTTTTTTTCTCGAGACTTGCTAGCACAAGCCACTCAACAAAAAAGGGGGAAAATGTAGACACCTAATTTTGGTATCTATATCCTCATCACCCATGTGCACATATTTAGTCATCCCCTTCATCTAATCAAATGCCCATCCCAATCCTTATTAATTAATTAAGCAATATTAATTAATTAATCATTTAAATATTTCACATGCCCAATTATCCCATCCACATTAATCCTTATTAATTAATTAATTAATCATTTAGATCCTCATGGCCCTAATCAACCTTCTAATTAGGATGCTTTTATCCTACCCATAAATCCCCTTGCTTTTCTAGATTTTACCCTATCTATTTTTATGCCCTAACTAACTTAAATTCATCCCCAAGCAACCTAATCCCGCTCACATGCTTTAAAGCACTCGCCCAAGCCTTAAAAGTAAAAAAATCCCACCTTAAATAAAAATCATGCCCATTGGGGAAACTTTCCCCATAGTCGGAAACAACCTAGCCTGTCGTTGTCAATCCTCTTTAAAATGAGTGTTTTCTTTCCATTACGGAAAGGAGGCAATCGAAAATCAATCAATCAAGCCAACAATTAGATGCATGCAACCCTCCTCATGCCTGAGCAGTTTTGAGACATCCACAGACCTCTTGGACATCCCTTTAGCTTGCTTACATCACTCACAATCATCGTTTAACTACTTTGGAAATACTCAACAACCTTCTCCCGAACTCCTTTTCTTGTAGAGTACCATTTTCATCTTTTCATCCCCGGCTATGGATTTTTCTGATAAATTCATCACCGATCCTCCTAGTCACCATCAAATAGGGTCTTGTCTATCCCAAAATCCATTTGAATCCTTAGTTCTCTCATTTATACTACTTTTCTACTTCGGTTCACTCATGCACCCCTTTTTTACAAAGTAGCTATAAGTCTTCATCGCCATATCACTCTTAGACCTCGCTAGTCTACATAATTCATCTATAACTCTAGGTCAATCCTCCTAGGTATTTGTTGACCTACTTGTGCACGATCTAGGTAACCATTGACCCGAACAACTTTGGCAACAACAATCCATCATTTCATCACTTGTATCAAGCATCAAACATCCGAGGTAACATAAACCCTCTTTCATTTCTAAGTTACTAATTTCTTTAGTAGCTAGTGCATTAATTTGATTACGAACGAGAAATTTGGAAAACAATAATCATAATGGAAATCTAATATTTTCCCCACAAAACCATGACACACCCTATATACATTTCCAATCATCACTCAGTCACAAACAACACTCCATCTCTCCAAACATTGAGACTTTCATAACTAGCCCTTAGGGTTTTTCACTATAAAGGCTAAGGTCACCTGAAAAAACCTCATAAATCATCTTAAAAACACTTTATAAGTTCCTAACATACATGTTACATCATAATTTAACTACCTACATGCATCCATGAGCTCATATAGCTCCACAACTCAATCTTATGCTTTCTAACATCCATATTTGGTCAAAATGAGTATCTGAAACATGGTCACCAACCTGTATATGCATTCTGAAACTCATGTGAGTGGCCAATAAATCCAAAAAAATCTCTCCATCATGCCAAAATTCTTCTCAAGTCACTGAGAATCTCAAACCACCATGCACTATCCTAGCCTAGCTAGTCACTGAATAGGCTTGCTAAAACTAGAAATTCTCGATGAATCAAAACATGCAACTATGAACATACATGAAACACTATATCATGATCATAATAAGCATGATCTAATTCAAATACATCATTCAAATTTTCATTAATTGCATCAAATAAAAACCTAAACCACAACATGAAAACAATCTCCCCTTTGTCATTGATGGAAAACAACCCGAACTTCTCCTCTTTTTACATTAATGACAACAAATACATTTACCTATATAATCTAAAACTTTATTAGCTTCATAAGATCATCTTTTACTTGGAAACATAAACCAAAAGTCTCATTCTAGCTCACAAACATGAGATTCTTCATAAAATCTTATTTTTGGCTTCATTTTAAGCATATAACCTAGTACTCCCCTTTGGGAAGGCACATACAACATCTATTCCTACTAATAATCATGAATAAAATTAAAATTTACCTCTTTCTTGAGCTATATCACCATAATATACCTTTTGAGTATACAAAATTTGACATTTCACACCACAACTTTGTTTTTGCCTTCATACATCATCAAAAAGCCACCAGTAGCAAACTAAAGCAGAGGTGTACACTTCATAAACATGCCAAAAATGATGAATGAGGACCAAACATACTATGATTACTTTAATTTTTGGAAATCTAAACTATTCAAGGAATAAATTGATCTACCTCTTACCATTTTTACTTCAATCCATCTCAAGAACTGATATCCCTCAATGCACCATTTAGTGCCATTTCACCTAGCTTTGGTGAGCTCTAGAACTACAATCAGAAAAGACATAACATCACACAACTCCCCTGGAATCAAAACATCTTCCTCTCTAGGGAAACACAACCACTTTTCTCTTTACCTGAAATACATGACTTAGATGAAATATAAACATTTGTGTAAGTCCCTAAAGTATTTACTCGCCTTAACACTCATATTTGAATGAAATAATGTATTCATGTACCTTAACTTTCTTGTCCTTAAAGAAAATGCATGAAACATACCACTTATGACAGTAAATATTTAATTCCACCTTCAAGAAGAAAAATTATGCTACCCCTAACTTAATGAGCATTCAGATTCCTTTTTCATCTTTCATACTATCTATTACTTTCATATTGATTCATACCGAATTCACTAGTTTTGAGATGCCTTGGTTTACATTTGGTGATCAATAGCTTACATTTTAAAGTCTTTTCAATGTATTAAATACCATACATCCATCACAATGAGTGAGATAATACTCCATACTTGATAGAGGCCCAAGAATGGCTCCCCTTATTAGAATTAGTCTACATATATCTATAGGTCTTCATCTTGCAAAGCTATAGTATCCCATATTTCTTCCTTTATAGTAACATAGAAGACTTATTTCTCCATCATCCTATCAATATTCATTTCATATTTTGATAGCCTTATGATCCATCACCCATGTCTCATCTAACTTAGGGATACCAATGCCAATTTCATAGATAGACAATTACACACACACAATTTTTTGAACTCTAGAGTTATATAACCTTACATCTTTGAAGCAAATACATCAACTCTAAGAAGCCAAAGAGTCAATCTTGCAAACCTTGGATTTTGATAAGAATTTTCCAAATCTAATGAATTTATCTTTGTATTACTATTTAAGTCTTGTAATTCAAGAATGACCTTCTAAATTATACCATTCCAATTTGCATTCTATGAGAACTTCACAGAAAAACACTAATTTATGACACCTTTATTTGTTATGACAATTTTTCATACTCCAAATGAGGCTTGAACTCAAGTATTAGAAAATTTAATATGCGATCTGAGAAAAATCTATATCATACCTTCAAAGCACAAATACATGAATCCTAAAGACATTTTTTACATTTGACATTTAGACAACCTTAAAGTATTTAGTTCACCTTCAGGTCTTGACACATATTTATCACTCTAAATCATGAAATGCACTATAACCTTCATAAAAAATAGACCACTATCAATGAGTTCACAAAATTATCAACACCTCATACCTATAAGACATTCATCCTTGGCTTCTTGCTTATTTTCTATACTTGTATCATGATATCTTAGCTCATGAAGAAACAAGTAGAATACACACAATTTTCACCTTTCTAGACCATATTTTTTACCTCCTTTTATCAACCTTGCAACTTAAGAGTATCTAAGTGATTCTCAATAAAAAAAAGAGATTCAAAACCACTTCATACCTATAGAATCTTATATTATACCTTTGAGTACTCATATGCAGATAGATAGATGTAACATCAACTTAAATGCCCGGTTCTATAACCTTGTCAAAAAGTAGTAGAAACAAAACAAAATTGTAGTATAATGTCAACATAATGTCAGCACAAATGTAACAATAGAGAAAAAAACCCAGTGAACTCAAAAAATTCCTTTTAGACTTGATATTTGCACCATTTAGACTTGAATCACTCTTAATAAGCTGATATAATTATTTCATTTAATAAAAGATAGGTTTTTACCTAGGATTCATCTCTATAAGCTCTGTAATCCTTCCACAATATGCAACATTACCTCTTGACAATTAGGTCTCTATCATTCTACCCTGTCAAATTTGAATACTCTCATGAATTTATAGAACTTCGAACTATTCATAGTATAAAACCACTCGAATCTCAAATAACTCATTGTCTAGATGATTTGGATAACATTTTATCTCTAGACTCCATCATTTACTCCAAAAAAAAATTCTCTATACTGCTCAATATGCACTTTGTTAGAACCATTCGGGATAGAGAGGATTCAAAAATGCATAATATTTTCTTTCATGAGCTCAAATTTGACCATTAACACTGAAATAACATCTCTTAAACTCTTGAGCACCTTTTGATATGATTGGAAAGCAAGAACTTCATTTACATACCTAGATCTACCCTAATTTGCACTTGAATACCTCATGAATGATCACATCACTGCCACATACCACTTTTGAAGTGATGGTATGATCAAGTCATCATTTTGATGACACATTCCATATTTGAAAATTTATTCTCTGAGATTTAAAACCTTTGACCTTTATGATGTACACTCTATACTAACAGATAACTTAGAACATTTGAACTCAGACATCCCTATATGACCATGACTAAAAAATCAATGATCATGATGACTTGGAGAAACTCCTCACCCCTTAAATTTCCTATTAAGACCTATTCATATATTCATACATATAATATACTTTTAAACACACTTGACTCTAGCACTTGAATCTCATGACAGACCCATGATACACCTTTTGATGCGAATTGACATCATGATACACCATAGACCATAGATTCTTCCATCAATACTAACCACTGACTAAAACCAAAGAAGAACCTTTTTCATAAATGAAAAGACACAAAAATCTCTCATAAGACATAAATATGACTCTTGTACACACTAAATTATCCCAACATGATAAGTACACCATCTTAAGAAAACACAGACCTTAAGAACAGAGACTCCCATACATCAAAGACCACAAGACTTGAGTCTTGACATACACAACTTGACTAACCATATAGGATCATAAGAACATACTTAAACACTTGAAATTACATACCTTAACATCATGAAGGATACACATATAGACCAAGAAAACTCCCCCTCACTCCAGTGCTTAATTTGCACCAATATACCTCTAAGAATCCTAGTAGAGGAATATATGATCCTGGAGGATCTAGAAGAGAGAGCAACAAAGGTCCTAAGCCTTATTTTGGCTCCATGATTAATTAATTATTTTTTTATTCTCTATATAATACAATAGACTACTCTCCATGATCAATCATACCTTTGGGATCCTCTTGAGAAATTTGACTAGCCTCCTTCTTCTTGGACTACTGGACTTTTGGATTGGATCCTTGAGTCCCTTTCTTCAACTTCCTTGCATCACAGAACCTTGCAATGTGCCCTATCTTGTGGTACCTAAAGCATTTCACCTTTCTTTTCTTTCACTCAATTGCCTTATGTCCAAAACCATTGCAAGAAAGAAATATCCATTGAACTTACTTACATACCTTTTAGTGTTTGATTGTCCATTCTTGTAATACTTTGCAAGATGTCCCTTTTCATGAAAAAGGTAACATTTTGCACCATATCTCTGACCAACCTTTTTCTCCTTATTTCCTTGAAATTATTCTTCATTCTTTCCTTCACAATGATGCCTCTGAACTTTTTTATTGTAGTCATCCTTCTTCTCAAACTTAGGACTGCACATACTAGCTCTATGTCCATAAACACCACACTTATAGCAATTACCATGAAAAATACATACCTATATGCATTTGGTTGTCTGATAGATGATATTCCATGAGATGGAAGATTTTAATTATCTCTCATGCGTGGGTTGTATTCTATCATTAGATCCTTGACTTGATTCTTCCTCATTTTTATCTGATTTGAATGAATCCTCCTTGAAACCTAGACTTGTTCTATCACCATATGTTTTTGTTTTCCTAACATCTTATACAAATTATTTGAAATTTCATGAAAATATGATACCTTTCTTGTCATGGTAGTTAAATATTTCTTCAGTTCCTCTTTCTAAACCTCATATTTGAGACATTCTTCTATCTTTATCTTCTACTCAACTAGTTTCTTCTCACATTAAGCCTTTAAAACCTTGATTAATTCCTCATTATATGCACATAAAGTGTCCAAATTTTCTTCATAATCATCAACAACACACCTTAAGTGGTAAAGATCAGCCATATTGTCACCAAAAATATCCCTCTAGCTTGTTAGGCTTCTTTCAAGAGCCTTATTTGATACCAATTGCTAGAAGTGACAATGACTAAGAGGGGGGTGAATCAGTCATGAATAAAAACTTTACTTTATACTTCAAACATACCAAATACACCCTCATAGAACACATATATCAATGCTTGATCACAATCAAATATAATTCAACATGAAAATTACTCAAAGAAAGGATTCATGCATACATGTCAATAAGAACACAAGATATACTCAAAACCTTTCTTTATTGATATTCAAATCAGATCACAACAAATGATGCCTTCAACAATACAACAACAAGATACAATCAAGTGATATCAATATAATAAAATATGGCTATTGAATGCACAAGAGTATATTCATATTTTACATAATACTTCATCTCATATTCAAACCTAAAAAATAATTCAGAATCCTTGTAATGACATCAACATACTATGAAATTAACAATCATCACATGACACCATCTCTTCCTCCTTCATCAACTTTCCATTAAGGAAACTTCACCATCCTTTGTGTCGCTCGAATCCACTTCATGAAAACACCACTAGATATTAACCTAGAATGTAAGTTCTAGGAGTTTTGGTCTATTCTCAAGGGAATTTTCTTTGCATCAATATTTCTACAAAATAATATAAAAGGTTTCCCAAAAGATTCACTACATTGTCCCCAAAACATCACTTTTATATCCTCTCCTTCATTCACATTCAAAACAGGTCAGTTTCCCTCCTTTATCTCAACCACACTAACCTAAAAGCATCCCATAAGTATCACTAGAAAATTCACAATTGACCCATATAGGTCGCCATGCAAAAATGTTCATCCATGCACCAAAATCTTCAAAACCCACTAAGTGAAAGAGAAAATCCCCTTATGCTAAAATTATTTTTATTCAAGCTATAAAAAATCACCAAAAATGAGTAATATGTCATTTAAATATCATCTATGGTTGCAAGTTACTTGAACTAGTCAGATTATTTCATTTAATTGGCCAAGTGGCTCATTTCCTTCACAAAAAGTTGTTTCTAACAACCTGAATCTACCTTTGGGCCTCAATACCCCTCAAGATGAACTCAACCATGATATGTGACCACTCAACAAAAATCACAAAACCTTTAGAAAAATTATAGGAAAGTTAGAGCTCATGAAACAATCACATGTTCAAACCACATCAACTTTTGCCTTCACCAAAATAAGCTACCTAAAAAGTAGTTTTACAAATACAACTAGTTAACACCCTTCTTGACAATTTAAAGCCATCAAAGTGGATTAAATGGATGAAAAATATATCCTGCATCACTTTCCACATGATATCAATCATCACCCAATCTAT
Organism: Taxus wallichiana var. yunnanensis; assembly: GCA_018340775.1. Lineage (NCBI taxonomy): Eukaryota > Viridiplantae > Streptophyta > Pinopsida > Cupressales > Taxaceae > Taxus > Taxus wallichiana. The sequence goes on from CM031243.1 coordinate 83,602,494, forward strand.
TTCATGCACTAACCAACTCAAAATTTCAGCAAAAACAATTATGTCTCGAAAATACGAAAACATTCTTGCTCACAAAATGACCTATAAAAATCATCAAATAAAATCATCATGACTGAAAATGTATACCATGTGAATTATATCTGAATTAGATTTCCATAACATATCGGAACTCCTTCCAACTCAAAGTGGAAGGCCTTCAACCAGTTGATGTCTACAAACTATGTGAAACCGCCCCAAAACTAACCTTTGACAAGTCAACACAAATGAAGCATACTTGACCATTTAAATGAATCACCATGACCTAACAACATCACGTAGAATAATAAACTCACATACTCACCATAATGGTCATTTATTTTGAAACTCCTTTGGACAACATAGTCCTAAACTAAACTTCTTCAAAAATTAACATGTTTGAGTGGGGTCCACTCATCACCAAAATACTTACCATACATTTATGGAAACATGGAGGAGTCCTCTACATAATCAAATCATCATGCATGCACTAGCAATACATTCTAGCCAATTTGGATCATTTTATCACCTACCACTTTTGAGCTAGGGTTTCAAAACACATAGAGTTTTTACCTTCTTAACATTCATTCATAAAAATGTGACGATGAAATGACCTCATTATTTTTGTGAAACCTTATATAATAAATTTATAAACATCCCTAAAAGCCACAATGTCCCATGCAAAGCACACAATTCATGTTGAGCATCGAAAACCCAATTCAAGATGTAAATGACCTTGTTCATGACCCTATTTCAGCAAAACTAACCTAACACGCAAAATAATCATCATGGAAACCTGAAATGTTTCACACATAACCATGACACACCATAGATACATCTAAAATCATCATCATGTCACAGAAACACTCCATATCTCTAGACTTTGAGACTTTCATAACAAGCCCTTAGGGTTTTACACTTTGCAAAGGCTAGGGTCACACGAAACAACATTATAAATCATCTTAAAAAAAATCCATAAGGTCCTAACATACCTGACACATCATTATTAAGCTACCTACATGCATCCATGAGGTCATATAGCTCCATAACTCAATCTCATTCCTTCTAATAACCATACACGGTTGAAATGTGTACCAAAACATGGTCACCAACCTATATATTCTTCCTAAAACTCATATAAGTTCCCAATAACTCCCAAAATATATTTTCCATCATTCCAAAATTATTCTCAATTCACCAAAATTCTCAAACCACAATACACTATAAACCTAGGCTAATTAGGTCACCCGAATAGGCTTGATAAAATAGGCAATTCTCACTTAATTGAACCATGCAACTATGAACATACTTGAAACACTATATCATCATAATAATGAGAATGATATGAGCATATTCCATCATAAAATTTATCATTATTGGGCTTTTTCATCAATGACAACACCTAAACCACAACATGCCAACAATGTGTTATCTTGTATAATAACATATATTTGTTATAGTATGGTGACAAAGTTAAAAATCCTGGATTCACCATCATCCTGAAACACTCCTTTACAAGATTCACCAAAAATGTGAATAAATGTTTCTTCACATTATCCACCCATTCTATAATAAATTTTTGGAGGGGGTCTTAAAATAAACCCTATCACAAATGCTATAAATTGGAATGGTTTCTCCCTTCCAAAAAGATCCCAAATTTTAGTTCTTGGTAGTAATTGTGGATTTTGGTTTGGTTGTTGAGATTTGTATCACCAACACATGAAATACAAGATACATTCTTCCAAGTTATTTACTCATGTTTCCTCTATTATCTCTTTTCTATAAATTTACAAGTATGGTAATCAAGAAGGAACTTGGTGTCCTTAATGGATAAATCTAAAGAACTATGTGTCTCTAGTTTTTCAAAGATCACTAATTTCATTTTTGCTTTCCTAAAATTTAATGTTTAACTACTTCTAGTTATTGTGTATGAATTTTTCTATTGTCTACTCACAACAATAATCTTCCTTTTTCTAAGTTCTCTCATGCACCCTCACAGCTACAAAATGCTCACTTGTACCCCATATAAGCACTTTTTCACAGTTCATCTAAGTGAAACTATGTGATCCACATCCTATTTTACCACCCACATAATTTAGATAGAATTAGGATAGTTACATTCAATAATGGGAGCCTCTGCATACACAAGGAGGTGCGTAGCCCCATGAGTGTTAGGGGAAATAAATAATTTTCCATCCAAAAAATTATTTCCCAAAACCTTTACTAGCATGGTGGTGCATAAAAACTCCATCTATATATCTCTAATAACATCCCAATAGAAAATTCTTCTAAAAACATCTTGTATGAAGCTAGAATAACAAATACAATTATGTATATATTGAATTTCTTATCAAAAAAAGATACAAATACTACTTGATCACCTTCAACATAATCGATGAGGGGTAATTTTTTGGTCTCCATGGAATAACAATGGAAAATAATATAGGTGAGAGTGAGTCCAAGGTCCTTGGCAACTTTAGCGGGCATCAAATTTTCGAGGCACTAGAGTCAATGTTATAATTACTCAATTTATATTGATGGATTAATAATGAGAGATAGATGGGTTCTACTTTCTAAAAAGTGGATCATGTTAAAGAAAAAAGGTTCTGAGAAAGAGTTTCACTTGGAGTGAGAATTTGTTTTATGATACTGGGATTGATGAAACCATATTTTGAATTTCTTCCTTTAATAAAAAGGACAAGTTTATCAAATTACTTGGGATGAGTTCTTGGATATTATGACTCATAAATGTAGACTTTGGACTTCTTAACATGGTCAATAATTTCAAAGGATGAAGATGTGGACACCTTGGGAATAATGATATCCTTGATATGAGTAGGATTCATATTATTAGGAATAAAATAAGATGGAGAAACTGATTTGACCAAGGGAAAGGACAGGTGACTTACCCTGAAAAGGAGAGGTGGATTTAGATTTGATAAGAGATCAACCTACCACATGCATATATATATGTGTGGGATAATCTAAGGTATAATTTTCATTAGTATTTACATTCATTAGTTAGTAATTAATATAGGCCCACTTAACTTTAATAAATAGATATATATGAAGGGTTACAACCCTTCGTGGTTAGATCTATATATAGGAATGAGCATGGCTCTCCCAATGCATCAAATTAGGTGAATTATATTCTTGATAAAGGACTTTGGGAGGTTTCCCCCTCAAAGTGGCTCAATGGTTTATTATGTGCTCTTGCATTTTTTTTGTAATTTTCAAGTAATTCCATATCAAGTGGTAGTAGAGAATCAATTTCATAAATGACTAGTTTTTCTCTATATCTAAAGCATAAATGTGTTTTTTCAGATATTATTTTACTACATTTTTAGATTTATATAATAAAGCTTTAGTAAAAAATTTAATTTTTTTCATTGTTTTGTGATAGTTATTACATATATACTATTTTTCATAAAATCAATGTACATGCCACTTTTTCAGAATTTTTGGATTTTTTGTACATTTTTGGAAAGCTCTTCAAATTTTCATACAAGCCCATTCTTTACAATTAATTTTTTTAGGTCATCTACATTGATAAATTCATTGGTCAACTTCATTCAGACAAGGAAAATTGAATTGTGTAAGGGCAATCCCTTGTTATGGTAGGTCCACAAACTAGGGGTAAGAACAAGAATTTTGATACTCTAGGTAAAACACCTTATAAAGATGATATGGAATCATCAAAAGGATAGATAGATCATATGCTCTTGGGTTTTCCTTGACGGATCATAAAGTGAGCTAGATCAAATATGATATGTGTAACTTACAATTGGATATGAACACTAAAGTGGACTAGATCAATCAACGCTTAGATGATCTTATGAAAAACTCATTCCAAACTTGAATGTTTCTCAACCTCAACCAAATATTTATACACAACCAAACCATGGTGGATATTATACCCATGCCAATGTATATAACAATGCACATTAGGGAAGGAACATGTTTCCAAAAGTAGAAATGTGTAAGTTTGATGGGAAGGATCCAATAACTTGGATCAATCAGATGGAGAATTTTTTTGATGTACATAAAATACCTTGTGGACAAAAGGTTATAATGGCATCCTTATATCTTGAGCCAAATTAGTTCATTTGGTATATATTTCTTTGTAACCAAAGAAAAATAAGGGTCTTAATGTCACTTGGTCAGTATTCATAGATGAAATACAATTACACTACTCTAATAGTGTAACATAAAACTACTTTAGCAAATTAGCCAAGTTACAACAAATGAGGAAAATTGAGGATTATATTTAGCAATTCCAGAACTTATCCTTAAAGGTGGATGATATCACTGAAAAACACTAAATGATTTGTTCTTAGGAGGCCTAAAGGATAATATCCAATTGGATGTGTACATGTTCAATCCAAGTTCTATAGTTGAATTCATGATATTTTAATGACAAGCTTAGGAAAGAGAGATATTAAAAGGAGGTACTTAAATACTAATAAAGATCATATGGGGTCATTATAATCATTCCCTCAACCTACTCAATTGACTCCTCAACAAATTGAAGAAAAAAAACAAAAGGTTTATGTTTCAATTATGATAGAAAAATGGACTAGGGGACATAAATGTGCTAAAAAGAAATTGTTCTACATTGAAGGGGCCAATGAGGATGAAAGAGACAAAGAGGAAATGGATTTAGAAGAGGTGATCAAAGATGAATCTTATGATTCCAAACCTACAATCTCATGTCACACACTTTCTATTATTAGCACTCCATAAACCGTCAAAGTTATGGGTGTTGATTGATTATGGAATTACACGTGACTTTATCAATACTAAATTGGCTACACATTCAAGAAAATTCCATAAAATCAAGCTAGCAATGGGATGTTACACATTACAATTACCTATGTTTATTATTCCTATGGGAGGATTAGATATTATTCTAGAAGTACAATGGATTACAACGTTGGGAACAATAGAAATGAAATTTTAGGAGTTATTGATGTGTTTTCACTCGATGGAAGGATATTTTTTTATTATTGGTAAATAGTTTTTTGAAAGGGACTATACCCTTGTATACAAAGAGGGCCTAGAAGCTAGAATAGGAATGAAAAACATTACAAAAAGGATCAAGATCCAGATAAGACATAAAAATTTAGGGTAACCAAAGAGAAGTTACCCCAAAACATCAAACCAGTTCGAACACTACAGAAGAGCAGCCAAAAATAACAAAAAACAACAAAAAACATGATGGAAGGTAGAAAGAGCAACACAAATCCACAATTAGTGATGGAAGGATATTTGAACTATAGGTTAAAAATATACAGTTGGTTAGTTCTCATCAAATGAAAAAAATTCTAAAAAGGTAGGTAGAAGGATTCATTGCATAGTTGTGCCCCATGGAGTTAAAACCCATTAAAATTTATACACCTCTTGATTTATAAAATATTATTAATGACCAATCAATCATTTTTGGAGAAATTCCAAAATGAATATCTCCGTAACAATATCATGATCATGTCATTCACCTACTACTGAGAATTCAACCACCAAACATTAGACCATATAGATATCCTTATGCTCAAAAGAGTGATATTGAAAAAATTATACAAGAGATGTTAGAGGAAGGTATTATAAGACATAGTCAAAATGCATATTCATCACCAATAATTATGGTGCATAAAAAGGATGATACTTGGATTATTTTTCTATATTATTTAGAACTTAACAATATACTATCAAAAATAAGCTCCCTATACCTGTAATAGATGCTTTGTTAGACAAGTTAAATGGTGCAATCCATTTTATAAAGCTAGATCTATGTTACTGTCTACCATCAAATTCGGATCAAAGATGAGGATTTCTATAGGAAAAAATTGTGAACTCATGAAGGCCATTATGAGTTTTTGGTAATGCCTTTTGTCTCTAAATTCCCTATTGACATTTCAAAGTTTGATTAACATTATGTTTAGGCCTTTTATGTGGAAATTTGTATTGGTATTTTTGACGAAATCCTAGTTCAATGGATATGGATATAGAGTTTTTCGAGAGAACATGCGAGAAGAGAGTTTCCCACGATCTTATTCCATTGCTCGACTGATTTTAGGCCATTATAGTAAAACATAGGAAGAACATTTACAAAATTTAAACAAGGTATTGCTTACTCTAGAACAACAAAAACTTTATGCAAAAGCCTTCCATGTGTTCTTTGAGAGTACAAAAGGTGGATCATTTGGGGCATATTGTGTTAGATGAAGGGGTTGAATTTGACCCTTAGCAAATAAAGGCTATTTGAGAATGGCTAGTGTCAAAATGCCTTAAACACATTCATGGTTTTTTAAGGTTAACATGTTACTATCACATATTTGTAAGAAAGTATGGTAACACATCAGCACCACTCAAATGTTTGATAAAAACTAAATATTTCCATTAGAATGAACCATCCACTAAGGCATTTGAGAAACTGAAAAGAGGCCATGTGCACTACTATATTTTTGGCAACCCCACACTTTTCAAAAACTTTCATAGTCAAATGTGATGCATCAGGTTCATAAATAAGGGAAGTACTTATACAAGAAGGAAGACCCATCACATTTGAGATTCGTCAACTCAAGGGTAAGAATTTGTTAAATCCAATATATGAGAAAGAGATGATGGTTATTCTTCATGCAGTTAAGCAATGGAGACATTATTTGATGGGTAGACACTTTAAGGTGAAGACTAATCATGATAGTCTCAAATACTTTTTGGAACAAATATTATCATTTGAAGAAAAATAGAAATGGGTGACTAAAATGTTGGGATATGAATTTGAAATCATCTATAAGAAAGGAAAAGAGAATGTTGTAGTTGATGCACTATCTAGGAGGGATGATTCCACAAAGGCATTATTATGTGCCATGACTATTTGGTAGGCTGATTGGATGGATGAGACAAGATCAAAATGGCAAAATGACCAAGGTACACGATATCTAATTCAACATATTTAGAAATATTCTATCTCCTTAGAAAAATTTTAGTGGAAATGGAATGCCTTATGGTATAAATATCTATTATACCTTTGTAAGAATTATTCCCTAAAACAAAAAATCCTTATAGAGATTTGTGCATCTCCAGTAGGGGTCATCTTGTATTTCTAAAAAAATTATCATCAAATCAATACATATTTCTTTTTTTGGGAAGGGCTAAAATAATATATATATATATTGGTGGTTGAATGTATGGTGTGCTAACAAAATAAAGGAGAAAATATTAAGACACCAGGTCTTCTTCAACCCTTATCTATTCATAGTCAAATATGGGAGGAAAAATCTATGGACTTCATAACAGGTTTACCCAAGTCATGTGGTAAAACTTTCATCATGGTTATAGTTGATAGGATCACAAAATATGCCCATATTTGTCCCTTATCACAACCATTTATATCTTGTATAGTGGCCACAACTTTTATTGACACTGTTCTAAAGTTTCATGGTACCCCAATAATAATCACTAGTGATCGTGATCCAATTTTTACTAGTAACTTCGGATTGATTTTTTTTTTTTTTGGGTAATCAGTTGGCTCATAGCTTATCTTAGCATCCTCAATTATAGGGGAAAAAATAGTCAAAAATTCCTAGAATCTTATCTTCATTACTTTAAATCGATAAGCAAGATAGATGGGTAAATTGGCTACCCCTAGTAGAATGGTGGTATAACACTTCATTCCATACCTCTTCCAAGATGTCTCCATTTGTGGCACTCTATGGGTACCAACCCCCCTCAATCACTTCATCCTTTAAAGTCCAACCCAAATTTCGTGTTGTGGAAGACCACATTCAACACCAACAAGAGGTCCTAGCTAGTCTGAGAGAGAATTTAGCAATGGACTAGAACTAAATGAAGCAATAAGTAGATCAACATCACGGTGAGAGGCATTTTGATGTAATTGATTGGGTATTTGTACACCTTCAACCATATAAATAATTGTCCCTCAAGCAACAGAAAAAGGATAAAAAACTCTCTCCTAAATATTATGGCCCTTACCAAATCATACAAAGAATTAGCAATGTTGCATACAAGTTGGAGCTACCCCAATCTACTTGCATACATCTAGTATTTCATATTTATTTCTTGAATTTTTCATTAGAAAACACATATCTACATAAAAGGAGTTACCTACACTTGATAAGGAAGGTAGGATAATTTTGTAACCTTGAGACAATCCTTAATACTCATACTAAAAGACTACGAACATGAGTTATAAAGGAGTATTTAATAAAGTTGCAGAATCTTCCTAATAAGGAGGTCACCTACAAAGATGATATTTTTGTCCAACACCATCCTAAGTTGATCAAAGTTCGGGGTAATTTTTTTTTTAAAGGGAAAGGGTATGATAAGATCTTAACCTACCACATGTATAGATATATGTGTGGGATGACCTAAGGCACACTTATCATTAATATTTACATTCATTAGTTAGTAATTAATGTTGGCTGCCTTAACTTTAATAAATATGTATAGATGAAGGGTTACGAACCTTCATGGTTAGGTCTATATATATGGATGAGCATGGATCTCCCAAGGCATAAAATTGGGTGAGTTTCATTCCTGATAAAGTATTTTGGGAGTTTCCCCCTCGAAGTGGCTCAATAATTTAATATATATTCTTGCATATTTTTGTAATATTCAAGTAATTCCATACACGAGATGAAATGGTCTTGGGTTTCTTGTTGGATAACTACATATAATTTGGAATTGGTGATCCTATTTTTTTTTGTAGAGTCACATATTGGAATAATAATTTTATTCAAGAAAAATTCATGAGTTTTTATCATTTGGTCATAGGACTAAGCCCGTCATTTTTGTTTATGGTGAGGCTCTCATTATTGAATGTAAACTACTTAAAAATGTGGGGTGGACTTTAGGAAGGGAATCACACATGAATACTCCAATAAACCTATGGAAAAGTTCTTATATCAAATATAAGAGAGAATTTTCTGTGAGGAGAGGTAAAGGGGAGTTGGATAAATAAGGAGAGAGGGGGTTAATGTTTAGAATAGACTTAAAAAGTTCACATAAATCAACCGAGTAAGTCCAAATTCAATTAGAAGAAATATAAAATGGAAGTAATAAAAATAATGGCAAACTAGAGACACGAGTTCTATAAATTCATTAATTAAGGCCATAAAGTTCCTTCTTGGTTATGAAATATCGTGATACTTAAAAATTTAGAAAGTAGAGAGAGAGTAGATGAACATAAGCATAGGAAATATAAAAGCTGTAGCTTTTATTTCTTTATGTAGTAGTAGTGGTAAATATAAACAACATATAATCAATCAAAAATTTCAAACAATTTAGAATGGAGGATCCATTCCAATTTATATCATTACAAACTCTCTTTTCATCTCCCTAGATGACCTTTCACCTTTCCTCATCACTTGTGACCTTACATACTCCTCATCTACAAAAGTGAGTATTTTCCTTACTATTGAAAAACAAATATTACAATGTTTATGTTGAAGCTCACTTAGGTGAATAAGAAAACATAGGAAAAAGTGCATTCTTAATAGAAAATTATAACATTAAGAGAGATAGAGAGAGATATAAGGGTTGAATAATCTGATGAAGATGAATCCTTCTAATATATCTTTGAAGAAATGATTCATGAATGAGAGTCTTGACCTATGAACACATGTTGCACTGAAAAATTGTGATTTCATATGCTTCCTCCTTCGTGAGATGTAAGAACACTCCAAAGTATTAATGAGTGTTTAGAAACATTGTTGTGAGACATTGCAATGTGAACTTGGGATGACTATTGGAATCACTCATGATGATACTCTCCTATCATGTTTCTCATGACCATTTCCTTAATGAATTGAATTTTGATGTTTTAACACCCTTATAAGCTTCATGATTTTCTTGATTTCACCTATTTCCTAGGTGACCATTTGTGGAATCATATCTCCATGAGCCCAAATTATTCCTATGATGAGATGGAGAAACATTCCAAGGCATTAAATAGGTGTTGAAGAAAATTGGTATCATCATCGTGATGTGATCATGATAATATATTCTGATTATACGGGAGGAGTCAAGATGTAAGGATCACTTTATTAATTTTCTAGGACATTGTAATTCACCCTAGTGATAACAAATAAATTCTATGATACTCAAACTTCTTGATTCTTGTGTTTCACTCACTAAAATGGATCCCTTTTTTACAGATAAATGATTTCTCCTTAAATGAGATTCATATCCTATGGCCATCCATTAAACTGAAATGAGGTGATTTCACATGCTTATTCCTTTGAGAAGTGATCACACTACTAGGTGATGAATGAGTGTTTAAGAACACTACTAAGTGAATGACATCAAGTGAAACTGAGATGAGTTCTCATTATTGGAAATATGATGTTCAAATGAAGATCATAACCTTACCCCTTTGTATCTCCAAAATCCTCACCTTCTTGCCCATATTCCACTTAAGGGGATAGAAAACTTTCTAAACCTCACATATGATTATCACAAGTACTCTAGTATCTTGATTAGCTTATTCTTACTTATTTCTTGACAATGTTTGGTCCTGATAGTAGAGTTAGTATCTTATTTAACTTTTTAACATGATGATTCCTTCAAAATTCACTTTCCTTACTAGGATGTCACTGACCGGAAGAATGCTTATGGTAATCATTCATTTTTTTCTCAATTTCTCCTTATAGAAATGGGATTCCTCCTCTTGATAGAAGGTGTTTTCTCTAAATGGAACTTTAAGAGATGTTTGAGAATAAGTTCCAATTTCTTGATCTCCACACTGTAATGAAAAACTTGTGAATGTTACTTCCCTAACTTACGACATGTCGGAAAATTATCATCCATGTATTAAGAATTTAGAAACACTTACATGAGGTATGCATTACTTGTGATATTGAGATGACTACCACTATCAGTCATGGTAATATCCTTTCATCATTCTCATAATTATCATTCCCTTTTATGTATTGGACTTGAATGGAGTTCTTGATGTTTATGACCATTCAAAGACCTCATGGTATTTTTGATTTATTCCATTTTCCAAGTGACCATATATGAAAAATACTGATACTATGATCTAATCCTTATCACAATGTGATTCATACAAGATGACTCTCTTATGCCACAATTAGGATGAGTTGAACCAACCATCCTCTTATATCAAATGGTTCCATGTAGAGATCACCTTTGGATTGATGCTATGAGATCTTGAAAAGATTTAATTTCCTATTTAGACCATGAGACTTCTTAGATATTAAATGATGGAAAAAAAAGAGATAACCAAAATTGGTGTTTCCACAACTTTTATATCTCAATTCAAATATTAACTATTTTTTAGCAGGTCCTGTCTAGGATTGTTATTTTTAGAAAATTTTTAGAACTTTATCCATTTGATGTTTCTTGCCTATTCAAGATGTTGCAGATATTGAAAATTCACCTTTATTGAAAAATTAATAGTTTTAGACATTCCCTACCATGAACACATGCTATAGTGGGGAAACTAGGGAAGCAAAATATTTACCTAGGAGAAAGACGGAGGTCATACTTTAGTGTTCCCCTTGTCCCCCTTGCACCATGGGGAAGAAGGGACACACAGGACACTTAGGGAGGAGGTTAAGGTAACAATTTATTTTCAATATTTCCCCTCTTGTCCATTATGGGATAGAGGGGATACATGAGTGTCCAAATTGTGAGTTTTTCATTATAGGAAAGCTATTTTTTCTAAATATTTCCAAATTTGGACACTGGACTTGATTTTTTTTGCCATGGGAGCTTATGAAAATGGTTTGGGTCATATTTTATATGATTTCAACTCCAAATATTATTTTAAGATTAATTGAATCATTAGAAAAATCCAATTCTACCTGAAATTAAAACTTTAGCTACTATTTCACTTTAAACTCATAGAGGAAGCTAAAAAGTTTTGAAATATATCATGATTAACAATTAGGCCATAGATAAAATATGATACTTTCACCTTCTATAGGATTCTTATAGATTTATTATTCCTTTTTTTTTTCTTCTTAAATCATCTAGAAAATCTTGAAATCATTCAAATAATTTAGGTTTCACCAAGGAGCCTTCATTTTCCACACCTTGAAAACTTGGTGTCAAACAAATTGTTCCTAAATAAGATTTTATTTCCTACATCGTCATGCAATTACTTTAAAACTTTTCAATACTCTCTTAAACCATCCTTTTATTCATTATATTTTCCCTAAATGTTTTAATAGGGTGTTTATTAGCTACAAAAATGGCCAAAAATGGCCTTTTTAAGGCCTTCAAGGAAGTTATCTTTCACTAAATCTTGCTAAATTCACTGATTAAATTGTTTAATCATCTCTCGCACACCTGAAAAAAATGAATGATATTGATAAGAATTTTCTCTAAGAATAGATGAGGGTTGTATTGAAGATAGTTTGGACAAAGGAAGGATGCACAATGACTGCAAATTCTACATTTCGATTAGGGTTTAAGTTGTCATGCTTCAAAAATTTCAATTTTCATGCTAGATATTTTTCATGACAACGGATGGATCTAGCTCAAAGACCTTGGGTAAGGGGAAATAGAGAACCTTAGAAATCTGTTGAGGTATCATACCAAAGTTTTGTCAAACTGGGTAATAGAATCAATTCCTCAATATTAACAAAAGCAACGAACACACAAAACCAAAAGGAAACACACAAAAATAGGAAAGGAAAAATACACACAATTGAAAGGGAAATTTAAAAGGTGGGATATTAATATACACACACCAGAAATGGGATGAGAAAAGTACAAACCGTCATGGAACAATGGATTGAATTTATACCACTTTAGGAGCTCCAAGATAATCAGATGGCCATGTCATTCTCTCATGATGGATATACATGGTTTGAGAAGAAGGAGAGATACCAAGTTTCCATCCTCATACTGATATTGTATAGACACCTTTACATCCAATGACCACTTTGTAACTCGTTTGAAATTTTTACCTTATGTAGTCTTATCCTAATGCCTTATGACCATAAGAATACATACCTCCATGTTTTAAAAAATGGAATCTATGATTTTTATTTGAATTTAGTCATCATTATTGAGTAAAGGTTACAACATGAAATAATTTCTAGAATCAGGTTGAGAAACCAAGTAGTGAGAACAAGTTGATTCTCTCCCCACTCACAAGTTTCTTCAAGCTTCGCACCTTGCTATTTTGAGAAATTAATTCTTGTACACATTAACTTATCATTAAACTCAATATCACTTTCTCTAATGGAGGTATTATTTGCATAAAGAGATACATCTACATGAGATTCATTAATTTCCTTTACTTTCCATTCATTATGGATAAAATATTATTCACATAATGAGAAAGGAAAAGAATCATCTTAACATTCATAATCATTTACTAAGGATTCAAAGAGAACTTTTAGATTACCTGTTTATTTTATCTTGTTATCAAACATTTGTGCATTAGAAGGAGAATCATAATTGGACTCTTACTTATCTTTCATTTTCATGACATAGGTGAATATTCCAAGACTAAGTTCAGGACCATCAATTCCTTCTGTAATCTTTAAAATATCGTACAAAGATACCTTCAAATATTCTACGTACTCATTTTAACATTAATTTGAAGAATCTTAAAGTTGGGTCTTAGTGAGATGATTGGAAATATGAACTTCATATGGCTTGTACCTATTTGAAAAATCATCTTTCTCATGTTCTACATTTCTTCTCATTTTAGGGATGCCTTTTTTCAAGTTAAGGCATATTTTATATTCATTGTTTTCAAACACAGAGGAAATATACATGCTGAATGGTGAGGTTGTACCTTTCAATTCATGATTCATAAGATCATACTCATGATAGGAGAAAGAACAAAATTTTTGGGATGCAACATAAGAATTATAATTTACTCCATCATGAACATCTCTTAGAGAGTTCTCTTCTTCATAAGGAAAAGAGAAAAATCCATACTTATTGTGCTAATAAATCACATTATTTTGGTGATGAAAGGGAAACCAACTCTTTAGAGAGGTCATGTGTTTTTTATTCATCGTAACTATTTCAAGAAGGAAATTGGATTATTCTATTTGTAATATCTCATCATTGAGTATTTGTGTATCAAATGAAGAACCAAAATTTGAGAGAAAATCTTTAATAATTACCTCAAAATGATCTTCTTGAAGGACCTATGGTGAGGAAGGATGATTCATGTCTTGAACATATTCATGATTGGTCGAATTATTAGCAATAACTAGATCATACATTATGGGACAATAATTCTCATCTTTCCCACACATTGTTCCTCCAAAGGGTTGCGCCTCAAGCCAAAATGAAGTTATGAATGGAGGATAAAATTTCATGCTTTATCCATTATCCTCCAAGGTTATAAGTTGAATTTCATTAGAAGTATCAATAAGAGTGTAGTCATGAGATGTACATAGGATTATTTTAATAAAAAACACAACGTAATATGGAGAGTCTAAAAACAACAAGGATAAAACCACCATCAAAACCAAAACATCCAAAAAAACAACATAGCCAAATCTTTTAGGCATGAATTTTAACATACTTTTATTTAGATTCAGATCCATTCTAATTTTTTCAATATCTTGAGAAGTAATAGCATCATTCTCTTTGGAGGATTGGTCCCTTCAGCCCTAGAGTTAGGGAGCATCGAGGATACCTTCTTATCTTGTTCCTTAAGAAGATGGAGACCCAAAACAACCTTTGCTAAGCATTAACGATCCACCCTTTGTTTATCCAAAGAAGAAGTAATGTACTAAATATTATCCCTACTACCTTCTCCAAACCCATAAATACCTTCTTGAGAGGGAGGATCCTCAAATAAATGTTCCCTAAAATTGATTGATTCGGTAAGATCCATAGAAGAACTCATGTATATAGTGATAATAAGACCTTAGTGAAGAGGGACATTAACATTCATTTCTTAAATTGATACTTCATGGTAGAAATGGATCTCAAAATGAAATAGAGGAAAAAAAAACCTTCCCATGTATTATATGGTTCATCATAGGAAAATTTTAAGCGAAGATAGTTTCATGTCTACCTTCTAGAGTGAGATGTTGGATGACATTAAGAGTTATGTAATTAAAATTCTTAGGTAGTTATTCACCGATAAATACAATAAAATGTTGGATGATTTTATCCTTACATTTCAAGAAGGAATTTATATCATCCAAACTTTCTTTCTTAGGATTGAACATCTCCATTTCTTCCTTCTTAAGACCATTGATGGAGGAAATGAATTCAACAAAAACTTGGAGAGAAAAACCCCGCACATACAACTTACAAACTTTCTAATAATATTTGGGTTTCCATTTATTTGAAAATTCAATACTCAAGTACTCATCATACCCATTAAATATTGTAAAATATAAACTCATCCCAACTATGTCAAACTAAGTGCAAGCTTGAGGCTTATTAGCCTTCACACCCACCAGCTCCATTCGTGCTAGATCTCTCGTCCATGTCTATAGTGGTGTAAGAATATAATAACTAGGGAGAAATGAAAATCCTTTCAATCATATTAAACTAATGTATATCCACACTTGACACAAAATGAGATGATATTAAGGTTCTTGACCCTTTCCCATGTTTGGGAAATTAAATTCCGTATCTAATTTTCATTGAGTCTACTATGATAGGACTGATCATATTCATAATTATATCTAATATATATGTCTTTATCCTCAACATATTTTATCCCATTTTCTCATGAATAGGACCATACTTGATCTTACCATGATTATGGATTTATTCATTCTACTTCCAACCCCTAATCAACATCTTGATTATTTCCTTCATTGCGTTAGGACTCATTAGTAATCATGGTTTTGGTATGGGGTTCAAGAAGGGATAATTCCTCCGAACCTTCATGCCTTTAGCTATAAACCCTTTATTAGAAAAATATTGGCCACGCCATCTCCTTCCCTATACACATTCTTAAAATATTTTTTTGAAAGCATGGATGAGAGAATAGATACCATTAAATTAATTCTTGATTAAAATTGAAACACCAATATTTTTTAGAATAATATTGATAATGTTAAAAGATTCACCTTCCATCCTCATGTTACTTATAAGTCTATCCGCTACTAATTTGACTCCCCATTAAACAAAAACAACCTCTGTAAAATGATTTTGCTAGCATCCCTGACTGTAAAAATATGCCAAAACAAAGTACCCAAAATGATTCCTTATAACCCCACCAATACTTACTTGACTAGGATTACCTTTGGTTGCTCCATAAAAATTTATCGTAAGCCATCCTGGCTACAGAAACCTCTAGATGAGAATCTCTCTAGGAAGGATAACCTTTTCCTCAAAATTAAGACCCCAATTACGAGAGATATTCTCCCTTTTACCCTTCTAGATTTCGTACACTTTCCCTTCAAATTATCCTATTTTTATCCTTCCATAAATCCCAAAAATATGAAAAAGGGAGAAAGTATATAAGCATTTAAGTCCTGAACTTATAAAAGGTAAATTGAATTGGATCTAAAGGGACTTAATAAAAGAAGGAAAACCCGCTTAGTATAAAAATAGAAATAAAGGGCCCTTTTACAGCCTACAAAAGGAACATTCTAAATAATGGTGGTGAAAATTTTCAACTTCTTTCTCACATCGGACACATTTGTTCACCATTTGGAAGCCCCTTTTGTTCAAATTATGCATTGTGAGAATTTTATTATGAAGGAAGAACCACCATAAAATATTAACTTTAGGGATGACATCTTTATTCCAAAATTTCTCCCAATTAAATTTTACATTAGGTAGTTCCTTCTTAAAGGACAAAGCATAGGCATTGTTGAAACTGAAAATCTCGATTTACTTCTTAGACCAAACAATACTATATTTTTCCCCACTTTTAATCACCTTATAGCCATTAAGAATTTCATTGAGATCACCCATATCCCGACTATTATCCTCAAGAGAGATGGCTTTCCAATATATCCAAGGGTCCTCCTCCTCAAAATAATTCTTGACAAATGATCAGAATTCCTTTCAACATCCTGTTGAATATTAGTAAAAATACCTTGTAAAGGAAAATCACATATCCAAATTTCCCTCCAAAAGTTAACCATTATACCATACACTTTTGTCTTCCACCTACAACCTTGAGACATAAATTATTTGGCCCAATTAATTTCCTACTAAAAGGGATAGCCATCAAAGTTAGGATGAAAAAATATCTAGTCATCAACCCTAGCATACATTTAATATTTATTTTTCAGAATATCTTTCTAAACACTCACTTCCCCAATGAGACGCTAAGCCATCATACCATTAATGATTTATTCATATTTTACAAACCCTTCATGCCTAACCATCAAAATGTTTTAGGTATGCAGACCTTCTCCCAAGCCATTAAATGAATTCTATTCTTCCTTTCCAACCCACTCCATAAAAACCTTTTTGGATCCTCTCCAATATTTCAACCACATTAGAGGGTAACTTAAAAAGAAACATGATATATATAGGAGGCCTCACAAATAACTATTAAGGAGCATGATATTACCTACTTGGGAGAGGAGGGATATCTTCCAACCATCCATATTTCTAATAAACTAGTCTATCAAAATATTCCAATAAGTCGTCTGGTTTTTTTTGCCAATCAACATTCCCAAATAAATTACGAAATAATTTGATGGTACAATCAATAATGTGAGGTATCTTCTCACATATTTTATCTAGAGTATTTAGGATGATGAATGATATTTTGCAAAAATTAATTTTCTGATCAACACCCTCTTTATAAATTTGTAATATTTGTTTAAGATCCCTAACCTTTTGCATATTAGATTCCTGCTAATATAGTATCATCAATAAAGTGTTGATGAACCACATTTTTGTAATTAATAGTAGGAGAGATCCCCATAATACATCCTTATCTAGTTGAATTATGCAAATCCATGCTTAGGGATTCAACCATCAAAATTAACAAGAAGGGACAAAGTGGGTCTCCTTGTCACAAATAGCCCTTGAGTTAGGAAAAAACCATAATAAACATGATTAAATAAAATAGAGAATTAGGTTGTGGAAATGAAAGTCTAGATCATTTATTGGAAATTTACATCAAATCCAAACCTTGAAAGAATACTATTCGAGAAACTCCCATGCCACTCTGTCATAGGCCTTCACCATATCCATTTTAATCACTATACCTTATTATTTGCTTTTCCTGATAGAGTGTAAGGTTTCATGTATTGTGACTATCTTGTCTATTAACTAAAATGTCGAATTATTCTAAGTTAATTCAATATTAAAAATAATAAAAAAAAATAGATAAATGCATAAATAAAAATGATCAAACCAATCTAAGCTATGAAAATATGAAACCCTAAGGTGCAATAAGGGTTAGATGGAGCTTAGCTTATTCAACAAAGGTGTTGGACTATGTCTCAGTGTGAACCAAGAAAACCAAAGGAGGAAACAATCACAAAAAATCCTAAAAAAACTCAGATATGAAATCTCTAGCTAGACTAGGGCACCTAGAGAGGGACATGGGTGTCTTTGGGTGCCTTCATTTGAGATATGGGTGTCATGGTATGCGGAAATAGCTTGAAATAATCCTCTAAAGTGTTGCTAGATGTTCACATGTGTTCTTTTCTTGTCACACTAACTTTTTTGAACTGTGTCAAATGTTGTTGCAATACCTACAAAACCCCAAGATGAGCACCAAATACATAAAAAAAGATGCATATGAAGGGGTTGGACTACCCTCGATGTGGTCATAATGGTCTACTTACTAACTAAGAGATGAACTACATCTCAAACCCAATGTAGTTATATATGTGTGTGTGTGTATTTGCAATCATGCCCTAGGTGCTCTTATGTGAGTAGAAATTTGTGAAATTAGTGAGCAATAAATATGTGAAGAAATGTAGTAAATCGGTGGATGGAATAGAATAAACTTCTATCACATGCAATGTTATGTAGACGAACCAACCTTGTGCCTTGTGATGGAGCTATATGGATACAAATAGAGCCTTTGATGGATGCAACCTTAGGTGATGATAGTAGTACTTAGTTATTAGTACCTCATTATGGTATCATAACTTTATATTTATATGGTTATCTTATTCTAATTTTGTAATTAATCTTGAAAAGGTAGACCACTAAAAATATGGAAATCTCAAATGGTTAGAAAGTGCCCAAAAAGTGCTTTGTGAAAGTGCAAAAAGGATCACGACACTCCAAATGAGACCAGGGCACTTGGGGTGCCCCAATATAGGGATGGGAACCCTAGTCAAAGGTAGTATGATGCCAAATGACAAAAATACTAGGAAAGTATGTGCTTTGAAAGTCGACAAAGTGAAAACATAAAGCAAAGTAAAATGGCTAAAGGACATGGGTTAATTAGTACTTTCTTCACTCAAAACCACATGAATAGTAGTATGAGATCGGGAATAAATAATACCCGAAGTATGTGATTTTTTGTCTACATTTTCCCCCACTTTATGTTGGTGAGAGGAATTCCTGGTAGCATAAAGTAGATAGAGATGCATACATGATGTCCATGTATAGTGATGTAGAAAGCATGCTGGAGGACTAGACAAACTGAGGAGTGACAAAAATATGGAGCATAGAAATAAAATATGCAAAAGAGAAAAAGTGATGAGAGTGATCCTAGAGTAGAAACACATGTGTAGTTATTGATGTATGTGATGTACATGCATGTTAGTATGAGGTAAAAACTACTAAATGACATTGATGTTGTTGTTTGTTGATTCCTTTGTTGTAGTTTCTTGTTGTTGTTCACTTCTGGTTTCTCATATGGATGGACCTATAAAGTAGAATATTATTAAGTAATCAAATACACATGTATATGTAAAAGTCACATGTATATAGTGAAAAGGCTATGAATGGAAGTATGAAAAATTAAAAGGACCATGCACTTAATCCATGATGAGAGAAAGGGTGTAGAAAAGGATATCATGTAACTGCAAGTTTTGTGGGAAATATCACGCCACCATGGCTAAAGAAGTGTAGGGAGAAAGATGCATTATTTTCTAACCTATAACCGCTTACCCGAGGATAGTGTGAAGATATCTTTGTACTACCTAGTTTTTGGGCAATCGACGTTAGTGGCCAAAGTAATATAGGGAAGAAATCGATGTATCCTCTAGCCTATAATTGATCCCTAGAATGGTAAGGACAACTTGTCCAATAAAATTAACTCGTATGGGGTTTGTAGATTGGTCCAACCCACTCACTATATAATCCACAATGTTAAGCACATAAAACCAATCCCAGAACTATACCAAGTAGAGAATGTTATGTAATGTGAAAAATCCCAAATGATATCCCCCTCTTTTGGGGTGCATGTAACATTGCAGATAGGAGGATGCAGCCCCAATTGAGGACATACCACAAAAACCATGCCCTACGGGGAGAGGGAATGTTCTTGGTAGAAACCAAGGAGCACACAAACAAGTGGCTAAAAATCATGTGTTAGTAAGAGTCAAACATGCCTATAAAGAATAAGTGTAAGATACTATATAACTAAAAATCACCATGTGACCTTCATATTCACTCTATCTCTCAAGCTTGTGCTAGGATAGCCGATGTGGAAAGAATGGATGGCTATATGTAGCATAAATAGGAAAACATGTGGAATATTCGAAAAAATGGGTGAATGTGGAAAAAATCTTATCGGGAAACCTAATATTATCTATGGTCACCAAAGGTATATGATCATCACGAGAAATAAAATCCTCTCTAACTTGAGTGGGTGTGATGGAGTGGTTAATAATAATACATACACGTAAAATTATGTCAATATCAATATGTGAGACTCTCTCAACTGGTTGTGGAATGCGACCATCGGGATCCTCGTAGTGATATCTAGACAAGGTCATTTAATAAATGAGATAGAAGCATGGTATCGCTAGATCTATGCACGGTGAGTTGAATCACCCGAACACAAAATCTCTATAAGCATATTTGTTTAGGACGTTCAACTGTCTGATAATATCTAGTGGATGTGGGGATGTTCTAAAGACTAGTGAACGTAATCCAGTGTCTAATTCTATTTGGTCTTTAGGCCCGTTTGATTAGGGAACCTTGGGATTAAAACCATAAACTCTCTCTTGTTAGAGGGTCTCAAAATGGTCTTGTGTGAATTTGTGCAACTTAATCTATGAAAGAAAATAATAGGATAATCTAAATAAAAATCTAACTATGTTTTTGTATTTTCCAATATAAAATAAATGTAAAAATAAAAATAATCTAATCTAATTTAAACTATTTTTTTACTTTCTAGAATAACAATGTTTATAGAATAAATGTCTTCTAAATTAATTAACCAACCCTAAAACAAATAAAGAAATGGATATAGTTTTTATCTGTGTAAAATAAATCTAATCTATTCTAAATAATTAAAGCTTCTCTAAACTATGAACATGAATTAAATCCTTAGACACACCTCAGAGTCATGGGAAGAATTAGAAGCTTCTCACAAGCCTTTCTTCCCTGGAACTTCCCCGGTGAAATTTAAGAGGGATTTAATGAAGACTAATTTGAACCAAAATTTGAATGCTTAAAACTATACAGAGGCTTCTTCCAGAATCACTTCCCTTGCAAATCTACAGAGATAGGAAAGGAAGCTATCTATCCTAAGAAAGCTTTGCAGAAGAAAATGATCTACTGTAACTACCTAAAAATTGCAACAATGGAAATAGGAGTTCCTTTTCTACTGTAGTAAATAATTTGCATATAAATTCAAAAATAAATTAATGAAGAAATAAATAAACTTAAAAGAAGCCCCAAACCTAGAAATCACAAAGGTCTTTGAGGAATGCTAATTATTGTATCACTTTGTGTCCCCTTAGTTATATTTTCCAATATTTTGTGTCAACGTGAATCCTTGGAAATGGGAACGTAGAGGAATTAAGAAGAAGGTGCTAGATCAATGTTGGCTTGCAAGTGGTCTGATAACAATGTAGGTAGAAGAAGAACAACACAAGAGAACAATGATTGGTTGTGTGGTCTCTAGTAGGATTTCAGAAGCATAACAATAAAAACATAATAAAAATATAGGTCCCTTTTCTTTAGAAGAATCGATGATTTTATAGAACATAAGATGGGAAATGATTTAATCTATTTGGCAGCAATGAAGTACCACATCAAAATTTGGAGGAAGTTAAACACTCAATCAACAATTAAAAGTGGAAGAGGAGATTGACATGAATCATTCAAGCTTAAATTCAGCTCAATCGACCCAAAAAAATGTGCTAAAATTGAAATAAAGTGGGATAAAATGTGTCTAATTCATGCATGGAAAGTTTCAGATAATTCACATGAAACCACAACTCTACACAAGGTGGCGGTTGCACAACCGTCACCCAAGAAGGAAGAGATTGTGCAACCGCCACCCGATAGAGTGATGGTTGCACAACCGCCATCTAAGAAGGGTGGTAGTTGTGCAACCGCCATCTCTAAACAGGGCGTCGATTGCATAACCACCACCCAAACATGGAGAGGTTTATGAAATTGCCACCTAGAAAGGGCATTGGTTTTGTAACTAAAGGCAAAAACTAAAGGAAAAAAATTAAAGAAAGCTATGAAAAATAGGAAACAAATAAGTAAGGAAATATAAGATACAAATATATATTACAAAGAGATAAAAGAGCTCAAACACCTTTGGAAAAATCATGAATCATAATTGGGGACCTTTAAATCATTTCGACAATGTAGCACATGTAAAATTGGGTACGTATGGGAATGTAAAGAATGTATAAGAGAGAAAGAAAGTAAACACGCAAGAATACAATCATAGGCCACTAAATTGGGTTGTAAACATAGGACACCACTCATGATATAGTAAGAAATGCAAGGACATTATAGCCCCATACAAACAAACAAGTGTGCACAACAAACAAAGGGCAATACCCGCATACAAGAGAAAAAAAAAAAAGTAAGTACAAATAACAGATAGCCATGGAATAAAGTAATCCTACAAAACTAACATTGCACATGAAGCACCCGTTAGCATGTTAGAAAGATGATATAGATGTCAATAGTTTTTATAATCAAGTAATGAAAAGGGAGAAGTATAGAATGAAACAATAACACTGTAAGAGATGAATATGGATTCCCCAACAACTAGTATAGGAGTGGTAGAAGGTGAGAATCCATGTTACATGTGAGAGGCCTATATATGTGATCATAAAAATAAAAGGACGTGAATGCACATGTGTGTATGGTAAAGATAATGACATACAAGAGATCTTGATAGTATGTGTAATAAGGGAACATGAACAAGTAAATGTAAGAAAGAGTAAAAGTAACTAACATATGCAACATGTTGTGGATGGATAGAATGGAATGCAAGATGGATGATAGGATCCACATTCCCACTAAGTGAAAGGAAGTGTATGCAATGATGTTCATTTGTTTTTCCCCACAAAGATAGTGAATAATGAATCGTAAATGAGAGTGAATCATGGGGAAATAGTCAAATTGGGTTGTGTGTAATGCGTTGTGATGAATGTGTATGTGTGTTGGTGATATGTGACTTAGAGATGAATGTGCATGACCTTATAGGAAAAATGTATATGAAGACAAGACGATAGAAATAGTGATGATGTAGCCTAAAGCGTATATCACTACCGGATGAATAAAGGGAGTGGTGATGTAGCCTAAATAATATGCCACTACAAGATGAAGGAAGAGGTGACAATTTAGCCTAAACTGTATGCCAATAACCTAATAATGTCACATGAGGGAAGGTTCAATTATAAATATGTTTATATGATAAGGTCCATTTGATTAGTAAACCCTCTGCAGTTGAGTTTGGACTAAGGAACTAGAGTGCATCATAGGGTATTGAGTGTGACATGTAGAATATGATGTAGTATGTGCAACGATAAGAGATGACCATGTGATTTATAAAATGTTTAAAGTATGATATATAAGATGAAATTTAAGATGTGTATGCAGACTAAAATTGTAAGGTGTGTGCTATGTATTATGTAAGATGAGGAGCGTGTAATTCTAGAATCGTAGACCATAAGAGTGTGATACATGTATGATGACAACTAATATGATGTATGTAGGGATAATTTAGTGGTGAATATTCGTAATATGGAAAATATTCCATTTTTGAAAAAATTGAAAAGGTGAATTTTCTAGCATGGGTCAGTGACCTATTCACCTAAAAATTACAGTTTAATTTTTTTTAGGGGTCGGCTTCGCCTACCCTTGAAACTATCCCCTATATAATCCTAGATTATTTTCTAGGTAGAACACTACTAGCTCACTCATACCACTTGGGGGCATATGTATTATCAAGTATAGTAAATGCGTGACAGGAGGGCAGAGGCTAAAGATGCATGATAGGAGGCGGAGGCTACATATGTGTGATGAGAGAGTTTTTGATGAGTGAAAGGGAGAGTTTTTTACACACGGTAGGGAGAGTTTGTTAGTGCATGATAAGAGTATAGAGGAAGTAGATGCATGACACAGAGATGTTGTTGTCGTGCGACCAGAGGATGGAGGCTGTAGATGTGCTACAAAAGATTTTCTATCACACGTTAACAAGGTTTTGTTGCGTGACAACAAACCTCTTGTCGTGCATCAACAAGGTTATTCATGTGTGATAGGAGGTTTGCTATCATGTGACAAAACCTTATTGACATGTGGAAAAAAATATCTTATCTTGTGTTTGTAACCTTCTGTCACACCTCTTAAAAATTAGGTGAAAATTTTGCATACAACCCCCAAAAAAATTTGCCTTCCCGTGAAACCGGTTCCGAGGATATTTGCTAGGTATTTTCCACCTCTGATTTCCAAGAGGTATCTTAAAATGAACCTTGGATGTATGATGTGTAGATGAAAAAATGTCAAAACAATATATAATAATGTAAATCGTATTATGTAAGATGTAAGACATATGATGTGAGATGTATGAAGAGTCACAATATGTAGTATCTAGTGTGTAGTGTGTGGGGTTCATGTGTAGTATGCTTTCAACATTCAAGTTTTAATAGAAGCGCAAGAGTGTGTCATCTAGAAATATTTGATATTGATGTGTAGATGAATGTACCTATGCAAGGACATGGATGAATGATAATTCCAAGATGAGCAATGTGTATATTCTCATATGAGAGAGGGGGATGTGTGCATGTTATGCCCCCAAGTATGTAGTGGTGAATATAGTCATGTGACATAGTCAAGGAGATCATCACTATTAGGATGAAAGTTGACTGAAGTAGCATTGGATTTATGATAAGAAATTGAGTGAGGTGGATCATATAAAGAAACATGTAAATGTAGTTTGTAGAAAATCATGCCATATTATTCATTAGAGAAGGGACCTGGTAGAGGGTTGTGTGTATACCATTGAGAGATATTCAGAGAGTAAGTAGGAGATGATTCATTAGCTATTGAAATATTACTGAATGACATAGGAAATGTAAGTGAAGTGTGATTAGTATCTATGATACCACCAATATAGTCAATCCAAGATTGCCCAAGAGTCAATGGATAATCACGAGGGGAATGTGGAACAAATACCATGTCAAATGCAACACATGAAGGCCGTAGATGACTGTAATTTTACAATATCTATGATAAAGATGAGATGAGCGAAGTGGGGGTAATATGCCATTAAGTGTTTAAACAAGTGTAGCTAACCCTCACGTGTGAAAATAATATCTGAATAAGTATGATCAACCAAGATGTTATGCCAAAAAGAGTTGTTGATGAGTGGTGTGCATGTGAAATGGTGTGGTGAAGATGCATTTTGCGTGGTAGAAGATAAAATAGTCTTGACAGTGTTAACAAATCCTTGGTAAAGTATCATAGCATTGGTAGAAGGAGGGGTTTTGAACCTATATTCACCTGGGCCATCAGCCAAAAAGGTGTCCTAAAAATAAGAGTCGTTTACATCTAGAGGACTAAAGTTAAGTTGGTCTAGTGCTTTGTTAGTGAGTTTCAATACATCAACTTCATCATTAAAATCCTCATAATCATCGGTGTTAATGTCATTATGTTGTGTGGTGTTATCAAGTATGTTGGTAGGTGGCACACTAGGAAAAGGAATGGAAGGTGTCATGATAGGTGGAGGAGAAACACTAATAGGCATTGATACTATAGGTGATATAATAGCCATAGTGTGAGTAGAAATAGTGGGAGTATTTATAGCGGTAGAAGAAGGTTGTGAAGCACTAGACTGACCAATGTCATATGTGTCAAGGTTACTATATGGAATACATTGTGAAGGTGGGATGGACATAGCAGTAATAGGGTCTATGCAACAATATTTGAATGGCTCTGGATCTGTAGTTATAGTATGTTCATAGCCATCATGTAAAAATTTGACACATTGGTGAATAGTAGATGGAACTACTTGCATTGTGTGAATCCAAGGTCTACCTAACAAGATATTGAATTGAAATGAGGCATCTATAACATAAAATTCAATGAGAATAGTTTTAGGCCCAATCGGATGTGTAATGAAATAGTCCCTAAACATGTACAAGTGGTAGAGTCATAGCCTCGGATGATAGTAGAATTATTAGAAATGATATTATCACTAATACCTAGTTTCTTTAAAAGGGAATAAGCACATAAGTTGATGGCTGATCCATTATCAATAAGAACTCATTTAATACAAGTGGTGCTAACAATAGTAGTGATAAGCAAAGGCACACACAGATTTCTTTTAGCAAAAGGTGACATATCCTCATCAATGAAAGATATGGCATGTGGAAAATTGTGAAGAGACTATATGAGGTGTGTAAATGCTACCATCGAGTTGTCACTTTCTATGTGAATGGAATGAAGGGATGCTTCTAGTGTTTGGCAATAGTCAGGCACATTATGCAATAAGTCATAAAGAGAAATCTTAGTGGGTATATTTTTAAGTTGTTCAATAATGTCATATCCCTTAGAAGCGGTAGGAGGGGCTGTCAAAATAATGGGTGGAGGAATAGTAGTGGGTGGAGATATAGGAGGATTAGGATGAGTATGACAAGTAGTTACTACATTGATATATGGGTCAGCCCTAGGCGTAAAAAAATCAAGGAGGATGTTGAGTACACACTTGCATGAAATTGGTAGCAATAGTGGTTATACCAAAAATTTAGTGGGTGTGAAAGAGGGATAAGATGATTGAGCCATAATAAAGAAGAGAAAAATCCCTAAGTGGAAGGTAGTGTCAAATGTGGGGTTCACCAAAATGATTAACTAAAATGTGGAATTATTCTAAGTTAATCTAATATTAAGAACAACAAAATAATAGATAAATGCATAAAGAAAATGACCCAAAAAATCTAAGCTATGAAAATATAAAACCCTAAGGTGCAAGAAGGGTTAGATAGAGCTTAGATGATTTGACGAAGGTGATAGAATATAATGTAGTGTGAACCGGGAAAATAAGAGGAGGAAACAATCACATAGAATGTTGAGGAATCACCGATATGAGCTCTCTGCAGGCAAGGCTAGGGTTCTTGGAGAGGGACAAGGGCACCCTTGGGCACCCTTGTATGAGATATGGGAACCCGAGTTTGTGAAAATAGCCTAAAATACTCCTTTGAGGCATCATTATATGTTAACGTATGTTATCTTCTTATCACACTAACTTTGATAAACTACGTCAAATGTCACTGCAATACCTACAATAAGGAATCACATGTAAAACCCAAAGATGAGCATCAAATCCTAAAAATAAAGATGCATATGAAGGGGTTGAACTTTCTGAATGGCCATGATGGTGGACTTCATAATTGATCATTGCACTACATCTCGACCTGATGTAGTTATATGTATGTGTGCAATCATGCCCTAAGTGATCTTTTTTTCAGTTGCACTTTGTGAAAGTAGAGAGAAATAACTATGTGTATAAATGTAATATAATTTTGGATGAAATAGAATAAAATTCCCTCCTATGGAGTGTGATGGAGATGAACTATACTTATACCTTGTGATAGAGATAGATGGATGAAAATGGAGCCTTTGATGGATACAACCTTAGGTGATGATAGTAGTTCTTAGTTCTTGGTCCCTCATTATTGTCTCATAACTTTAAAAATATATGTTTTTCTTGTTATAATTTCAAAATTAACCCCGAAAAGGCTGACCACTAAAAAGATGGAAAGATCAAATGGCTAGAAAGTGCCAAAAAGTGAGGGGAAAGTGTAAAAGGATCACGTAACTCCAAATGGGACCAACGCACTGTGGCATCCCAAAGATAGGGTTAGGTGCCCCATCGAGGGTAGAATGATGCCAAACAACAAAAATAGACTGGGAAAGTATGTGTTGAGGGCTAGAAGTGACGATAGATAACAAAGTAAAATGGCCAAAGGACATGGGTTCATTAGTACTTTCTTCACTCAAAAACCATATGAATAGTAATATGAGACGAGGAATTAATGATACCCAAAGTGTGTGATTTTTGTCTACACTATCTTATATCTGTCTTCCAATAACAAAATTCCTTACTGATCCAAGATCAAAAAGGGAAGGAGAAATTTTAATCTCAATGCCAGAATTTTAGTACAAAAATTGTAGATAGTATTGCATAGAATGATAGGAATGAAATTATTGAATTCCATATCATTCAAAATTTTGGGAATTAAAGCAATAAAAGTGCAATTTTATCTCCTTTAGCATCTTTTATTCTAAAAAATTCTTGGAAAACTTTTCACACATCGTTTTTACAATATCCCCAAAAATTAAAAAAGAGAGAAAGGAATCCATCTAGCCTTGGGGATTTTTCCAGGGTCATAGTTTTAATTACAAAATCAATATCTTCCATAGAGTGAATATTGACCAACATCTTATTATCCTCATGGGAGACTAGATTAGGAATACCGTTTAGAAATTTATCTTCTTTACAAACATTTGGAATATCATGAGAAGAGAGGATATTGTTGAACTAAGAAAAAACACCCTATTGGATGTCAAATATTTTCTCTAAACTATATCAATTATCATATTTTATCCTTCCTATTATATTTCTACATCTTCTCTTGAGGGTAGATAGATGGAAACAAAATTTTCCCCTTCCTTTAACCATGTGACCCTTGATTTATCTTTCCATAAGATGTCCTTTTTATCCAAACTATTGTAGTATTCTAATACCAAATATTTTTTCCTTTTTCTGGTTTTCCACATCCATCTCACTATCCTCACCTTATAAAGCTTCTTATAGAGAAAAAGTATTGTTCTAGATTTTTTTGGAGATGAAGATATTACCAAAGAAATTTTTATTCAAATATTTCAAATTACTTTTAACATTAGCTAATTTTGAAGAAATTCTCAACAAGTTTGATCCTTAAACCTTTATTTTCCACCAATCCTACACAAAATCCTTAACTCATTCATGTTGTATCCACATTTTTTTGAAATTAAAATGATTTCTTCTTCTAGTAGGTTCTTCCAAATATAAAAGGATATGATTATGGTCCAAACCAATTATGGGAAGAGTAGACATAAAATATCCTTCTTCATCTATTCTAAGGAAGTCGAGACTCTATCTAATATGAGTTAAATAATCTGATTTCCTAACCTTCTATTGGACCATGTTTTTTTACTACCTATAAGGTCCACATCCATCACACTATTAGAAGAGATGAAACTATGAAGATCTTCCACACTCTCGTGTAAACCATCACACCTCCTTTTTTCTCTCCTAGCACAAGAGAGTATTAAAATCCCCAACAATTAACCAATAAATCTCATCAATAATGTTAAGGAAATATGATATTTGATTCCATAAATTACGCCTTTCCCATTCATTATTTGGTGCATAAATGTTAGAAAAAATCCACAAATAATTATTTCTTAGATATCTCAAAATAACAACGTAAAGGTTATCCCTACTAAGAATGTTTGTTCCTTAAAAATGGTTTGGATCCTAAACCACAACAGGACCCCCAAGGAACCTTTAGAACTAAATTTTATAGCCTTAGATTATTTTAATAAATTAGATTTTACCCAACCAAATAGGGTATCACTCATTTTAATTTCTTGGATAGCCAACAAATCCATATTATATATCATTCTAAGATCCTTAAGTAATCTACATTTCATTGGGTTATTTAACCCCTTATATTCCAATTTATCATATTCATCTCTCACCTTGGTTTTTGAACCTTCGAAGACCATTAAAATCTATTTTTGATTGTGTTCCAAAATTAATTTCTTTCTGAGTATTCTTCTTCCTAGATTATTGTCTCATGGAGTCTCGCCATATTTTCTATCTAGAGTAACCATATTTAATAGATTCTTCAATATAGATTTTTATGATTATCCTTTGATATCCATGATTAGATCCATCTCTTCCTTTTTATTTTGTTAATTTCCTTTGTTTTGACCAAATTCATAAAGAGATTCCTTGAATTATCCTTTTAATAAAGATTTAATCCTACCCTCTCTCGTCCCTTCAATAAATTCAATCTCAACACCTTCAAAATCCTGAATTTATTTCTTATTTAATCATGGATTTCTAATATCATCACTTCTAACATATATTTTTCTCTACATGTCCTTGTTTTCCATATTATTTCTTAGATTCATACCATTTTTGGATGCTATTCATTTATGTATTTCCTTTTCTTTATTATGAGTAAGAGATCCCATAGAGGATTCCCAATTTATAAAGAACCATAGATTTTCCATCCTCCACATGCAAACTTTCTGATTAAATCTTAGAGTCGAAAAGGACCTTGTTTTTAACTTTTTGGGAATTACCTTGATAAACCCCTCCTCATCAATCTCCACCATGTTGATAGAATCCTTGTTAGGAGATTCCTTATCACCATTTTCTGAAATAACCACCCCTTTATTCAAAGATGGAACCTCAACTGTACTCAAAATATTTTTGCAATTCGATCCAATTTTCCTTTCCCTTTCTCATATTCCTTCCATGAAGAGGACACTTCCTCATAAAATTGAGTTGTTTTCAATTTACAGATATGTGTCAAATGCCCCTAGCCTTGAATTTTAACACGTTTATTGGGATACTTTCAAATTCAGTTTTCCATGTCCATATATCCAACTTTGATTTGATTTATGATGCTATGAGGGATAGAGACCTCAATCAATGAGTAAATAGAGAATATAACACAAACCCACCTTGACTAATTTAGGGTAGTATTGACAAGCTCGATACAAAATAACCTAAGAAAGGTACTATCCCTTTTATTACTTCAACATGCCACATTTCAAGAGGTAAGCCATGTAACCTCACTCACATGGGGAAGCTGGTTAATGTTTTATTTTTCTAGGTTAAATTTGAGCATCCATTTCTTTAAAAATAAACCCATCTTACCTAAAAAAATACGGACCCTCCACTAACAATTTTTATAGATATTATAAGAAGCGAGAAGGTAAAAAGGAAAAAACCATTAGGAAGGGCTCTTACCTCTAAACTTCCTTTAGGCTTCCATTTTTGGAGAGACCAATATCTAATAGAGTCAATGTTGGGTCTTCCTCCAACTATATTTCCTAGTAATGCATTCCCCATCTAGATGATGGTTTGATCCACCACACTATCTTTAATCTATAATAAAATCCCCACTATATAATATTTAGGTAGAAGATTAAGGTTTTTCCCTCCATTCAATCCATTTTTCATCAGACCATAACACATGATGGGACCATTGGGAACTACATCCCCTTGAGTATTCTTTGGGACTATCTCCATGTTGGTTTCTTAAGCATGCACACGTGTCTCATATCTTGGAAGGGACGAGGTGTTTAAGACCACAATGGAACCATCCCTAAGTTGTGGGACCTTGTGAGTTTGGGATGGATCTATTTCTATTGCTACTCCTAGTGTTGGAAGGAAAACTAATCTTATGATGCCAAGGGACCAAGGATAGAAGGATAACATGAAATGAAACTACACTAAAAGGTGATAGCACAAGAAAAGAGGAAGAACACTATCTATTTTTAGTGAGAAATAAGGGAAGTGTGTGAAAGGAGGATAGGCATGAGTAGAAAACTGAAACATGTACTCACCAATTCATTCTCATGGAATAAAATGAAATATGGAACCGTAAGGGACCTAAAACAAAGACAACTAGCATACACCACAAAATAAAAGGCAAGAAGAAGGAATGCAACCACATTAGGACATAGAATAGTCACAAAATGATGCTTCTATTACTTCCAAAAATGCATAGAGAAATTATACTGATGAAGGAGGCTGATATCCACATGCAAGAGTTAAACATAGAGGTCTCAGTAACTCAAAATATAGAAAATATGAAGTCCTTAGCAAAACGTGTCGGGATCCAAAGTGTCCAACATAAAAATGAGCCTTTATCTTACATATATAGATGAATCCATGTAGGAAGAAGGGAAGAAGGAGGGAAAACTTGAATTTGAAACACAACCACCAACAAAAAGCATTTAATTCCTACAAATATGCTTGGATATATGTGAAATACACTTCCCCATGCCTTTTTGATGTATTGAAGAAGAAAGGAGGGTAGATCATATCAAATCTGGTGGTTAGAGCAATCAGATCTACTCATCAATACTCAAAGAGATGTTTTCCCATTTCTCACCTACCAAAACCACCAAGAATTTGAATTTGAATTTTTAACACTATAGCTGATGTCAACACGTCTTTAAAAAGTCCAAGCATGCATTAATCTGATCTCTGTAGTAGAAGATATGGCCGTTGGGAGATGTTAGAGTCCTCGAGTTCACGAAAA
The DNA here is from genome assembly GCA_018340775.1 of Taxus wallichiana var. yunnanensis. Lineage (NCBI taxonomy): Eukaryota > Viridiplantae > Streptophyta > Pinopsida > Cupressales > Taxaceae > Taxus > Taxus wallichiana. The sequence continues at coordinate 83,635,172 of CM031243.1, forward strand.
ACATGTGGCATGTGTGGATTGGCTGAAATGATGGCCAATTGTGTAAATATTTGTCATTTTTGCCACATGTTTCTCACTGATTTGTTGCAAGGATTTGGCCCCCTTGTTGGAGCACTTTGACTGGTTGCATGTGACACACTTAAGCATGTCAAAAGATGACTTGACACAGAGGGTGTGAGGAAAGGGTGCATAGATAAAATAGAGGAAGGCCCGGAGAGGTGTGCTTTGATGCATACGGGAAATGAGGAAAACTAGTGAGCGAAAACGCATGGTCAAGGTACAACTATTACAAAGTAATGGGCATGACTCATAAGGGAGAAGTGGAAGGAGATAAGAAAAGGGGCGTGTAGGGAATCTACGACCTAGGGAATGTGCTAAGCGATCTTGACCGTGTGCAATATTGCAATGAGTAACTTAGAGCTAGACTATGCATGCAAGTTACCCAAATCACTAGGAGAGCTATTTGAATAACACTTCCCATAGCCCATGTTAGGAGAAAGTTTCCTTCCGTCCACATCCCTACCATCTAATTTCATTAAATACTCCTCCTCACCATCCTCTCCACATCCTTACTATTTATGTTGTTGTTGTAGTATTTTCTCGTTTGTTTCAAATTAATGAGTTAGCTACTAAAGAAAGAAAACAACAACAAAATGCTAGAGGGTTTCTATTACATCGAATGTGTGATGGATGTGCGGGTGCCAACTAGATGGTGGGTTCTACCTCTGATTATGTGCAAATAAGATGAACAAAAATAGAATTGATTAGATATATTTATGTGGGGAATTTCTAAAAAAGTTGACCTGAGAAGCGTTAACTTCCTCGGTGGATGTCAACCCCTGTTGTTAAAAAATGGATATAAATTAAAAGAAAAGTTGATAATATGCGAAAATTGATGGAATTATAGAGTTTGAAATTCCTCTTGATTGATTTAAGTATTAATATGATCAAAATAAATGAAAATTAAATGTACATGGTTTAGTTTGGAAATGACCCAGATTTGTGTAGAAGTAGGTTGATTGCGAAGTAGAAGGCATATCTAGAAGATGATTGAAATATGTGGACCCTATGAGATCTGGATGTAATATAAATATAAGAGAAACTGATGAATATTGGGATCAAATTATAGAGGGAATCTATGGAAGAAGAAACTAGGAAAATGACAGAAAGTGATAACTAAGAAGGGTAAGTTGGGAATTAGGATCCTAGTCGATGGTAACCTAGTTGTAGACAAGATGATTTTTAATGCCACGAGATGTGCTTAGAAAGAAGTTTTGGAAAGTGGGAAGATATGGAACTCATGTAGAGAGGGTAGAAGCTTCTAGAATAAAAATAAAAAATTACAAAAGTCCAAGGTGATGATGACCTGTCAGGGGTGACAATGACTATGATAGATTTGGACAAAGCCAAGGAAAATAAAGATAGAATAGATACCTAAAAGTATGCATCTAAAAATAAGATTGATGATGAAGTTGGAAATGTTTCTATGAATGATATACTCCCATAAAAGGTTATATGCCAATAAAGCAATGATAAAATGATAATATTGAAATAAAGTGATTCAAAGATAATGAAATGCTTAAAAGTGATGATCGTGAGGGATGCAAACATGTTCCAAAGAGGCTTGAGAGGTATGTAATTTATTCCTAAATTCCTAGGTGCAGGAGGGAGTTTTAGATCTTGATAATGTTTGATGATTCACATACGTATGATTTTTTGAATAGAAGGAAATCACTTAACTTTATAGAGTTGACAATGATCTGGCTAGGTCATCGCCGATACGGGAAATTTTCCCCAATGGGACTAGATTATGTGATTTTGGTTTTTTTAAAGATTAGGAAAGAGCTTTAAAGAATTAGGTGGGAGGAGGGTGTTTAGGGATGATGTGTAGATGAGTTGGTAGTAGATATAGATTATAAAAAGTGTAGGGATGGGAAATAGAAAGTTTTTAAGGTAAGGGATAGGATATTAATTGATTAATAAGAATTAATTAATTAAATTCAATAGGGATGGGATAAATGGGGAATTTTAATAACTTAAGGGGATGAAATAAATGAATATGTGCACGTGGGAGATAAGGGTAAAGATATTGAATTTAGGTGTCCACATTTTGCCCCTTTTTGTTGTGTGGTTTGAGAAAGCAAGCCATGAGACAAAAATGATAAGAAATGGATGAGGATTGACAAAAGGTATATGATGAGCTCCCCCTCAAATGGGGGATTAATGAAATAAAGGGAAATCAATGATGTGTTTGAAAAAGGTATATGATGAAGGGAGGGTGGGTGAAGAAAAGATGGGTGAAGGCATAACCAAGGAAAAATTCCTCGAGAAAAAGGATCATAATATCAATAATAACTATAGCGCGAGTCCAATATCACATCGGTAGAGGATGATTATGGTCTCAATAGAGATGGGATATAATTTTCTATGCATCAGTGAGTGGGTGAAGACCACTGTAGTATGGATGCAAGTTGGGATGACCAACGAGTCATAGGAAATTCATCAAAGTATGTGAAACTATATGCGAAAAGGTATGTGAAATACTTCATACATGAGGAATCGAGTGAAAAGGTATGTGTCCACAAGGGATGAGGATAAAATTTATGGTGCTCAGTGGGACACAAAAATGGCCAAGAAGGCAAAATGAAAAATTGAGTGATGAAATAATATGGCCGAGAAGGAGAAAATAAAATTTAACCCAAGTGGGGAAAGGTATGGTGCAAAGATAAACTGTGTGCACCTGAGTTGAATAGGAATGTGAAAAATGTCCAAAGGAAGAGTAAGTATGGCCACATAAGTGGAATTAGGGGGTGGATTGGAGTAAAATTACTTGAGGGAAAATAAATATGGCCACAAATGTGGACTTTGGAAAAAGAATGTATGCCTGAAAAAGGGATAATTTGAATATCATAATAAAATGACCTAGGGGGAAAGATGAGTATGGCCACGATATGGTCTTAAAGAAACAAATGATCAAAAGGAGTGTCCCAAGGGAAAATATATATTGCCCATGGGACTTAGGATGAGAAAGAGAGAATAAGATTAGATGAGGAGTAGGATAAGACACAACCTTAATGATAGCCACCTATAGATATAAATGTATATACCTCATATCAAGGAATGTACAAGAAAAATATGCCTCTAATCACATTAGAGGTAAATAAGAGGGGGATCTAGGTAACATAAGGCACATGCAAATAAAAATTGATGTTAGAAAATAACCAATGATAGTTATTCATTTCAAATATCATAAGGAAACAATGGATGAGATGATATCATAAAACTAATGTTGGCATGGAAATAAGGGTTTGAGATGTGCTTGTACAAAGGGAAGAGGGTTCTCCAAAAGTGGTGTTCCCTAAAACTATGCCCCATCTCTAGGAAGGGGAAAGAGCAAACTGATCAATGTGGGAAGTCTACTAGAAGAAAGATGATCAATGCAGGAATATTTCTTAGGATGCTTAAATGGAATGTTGATCAATGTGGTAAGTCTTCAAATTCCAAAATGAGTAGCCACCCTTCAAGGGTATGGTCTAATTTATACATAATATAGATGGAAATATGTAATATATTATAGTCATCCTTGGAGGGATCATTCTATTTCTTGATTTATTATTTTGATTTTGATTTGCATGATTTTTTTATTTTATTTTTACATGAAGAGATGTCCTTCGAGGATCGTTCTTTTTTGGTAATTTTGATTTTTGACAAGAGCATTCATGAGTTTTAAATTTACATTGGGGAGAGTTGGGACTAACTAATTAGACCACTTAGGAGAAGATAATAAGCATACAAAAACACCCCTAGACCCTTCGCATGGTTTTTAAAAGGTGAATAAGAGGGTGATGGATGTGATGATCATGGAATTATCAGTAAAGGGAAGAACCTATCCATAAGGAATATGCTATGGGAAGAGTCGTGGTGCCCATAATTTCAAATCATCATAATGAGAGATGAAAGGGGCTAGGATGGAGGAATGATCCAAAGATATGACTAGCAACATACTAGTAAATGTGCTAACAATATAATGGTCACAAGTGCAATGCGTTAAGTGGTTCCACTTATGGTTTACCATCAAGGGAGGCAAAATGATAGGCTCCTAACCCATACTTGTGTTTAATAATGTATGTTCCAATCCAGTTAGGGGAAAAATTTCCATGTTGGCTCCTTTCTAGAGTAGCGACATTCGATTTTCATTGAGCTTGAGGTAGTGGACATTAAATTCATGTTCTTTAAGGTGCTTATTATAAGAACATTTAATGTGATCCTGATAAACATGATGGTATTCAAGAGTGAGAAGGTGACACTCATCTAAAAACTTGAGCTGTGCTAGATAAGCCTAATGATAGGCTTCATAAAATTTGAAGTCGTGAAAGGACACACACGAAAGAGGGGATTTTATATTCAAGAGGAAGAACATATTCAAAATCGTAAACTAGAGAAATAGGTGTAGCCACTGTGGAGGTATGAATGCTAGTGCAATAGGCCCAAAGGGAAAAAGGAAGATGAAGATTTTAATTATGACCTATTTGATCAATAGTCTTAACACATATTTTTTGAAGAGTTTTGTTGGTAGCTTTAGATTGGACATTAGCTCTATGATAATATGGAGAGGAGAAGATGAGTTGGATGTTGAATGCATTACAAATTTTCTTGAGATATTTTATTTTAAAGGACTTTCCATTATCCATGACAAGTTTGTGGGGAATGTTGAAGTGGAAAATGATGTGTTGATAGATAAAATTAATGATTGGACCATATTTAGTTGAGGTGTGTGGGATTGTTTCCACCCATTTAGTGAATTATTCGGTCACGGTGATGATAAAATGATACTATTATGAAGAATGAGGAATAATAAGGCCAATAAAAGCAAGACCCCATTGTGAAAAGGGCCAAAGGTTCTGGGCAATGACCGCAAATCTTGGGTAGGAATGTGAATAAGATTGGAGTGTTGTTGAAATTTTCACATTTCTCAACGTATTTAGAGCAATCATGATTGACGGAAGGCCAATAATATCCAAGATGGATAACATGCTTAGAAATGACTAAGCCACTAAATTCTCAACCACAAATACCATCGTGGAATTCTCAGATGGCTTGAGAGGCTTCATAGGATTTAAGACATTGGAGAAGAACAACATCGAATCCATGTTTATAAATAATGTCACCAAGGATCACATATCAGTTAGCGTGCTTTGGAAAAAATACCTCCTAATGTTTTTAGATATATCATGAGGAATAATGGATTGGGATAAATAATCAAATATTTGAGAATACTAAAGGTAAGATGAATTAGATTCAATAAGATTAACCTAGGGTTATCCATGGAAAGTTTGATCATGGTGATGAACAATGATAGGAAGCTTGGACTAATTTTTTTCCATGGGATGAGAGTTGTGAGGATGCCATCGTATTAGTGAAATTATTGGTCGATCGGAAAAAATTGGATGGTGTAGGAATCAAAAGCTTCAGGAAGAAGATGAATGATGACACAATATTTTTAAAGAGTGTCATTTATACATTGATGCTCACATTTGACTTGTTTGATTATAACTATTATCCAAAATAAGCCCTCTTGCTTATTTTGAATTCTTTTCATTCCTTCCTTCCTTATGTATCATCAAAAATTTTCACTTTTTAGGCACTCAAAATTATCTTGAAATGACTTCATCAGATAGAGAATTTTCCCACCTTTCCAGAAAGGTAAAATTTTCCTTCTAACTCCTTTTATTTTACAAGTTATGGCTTGGTGGAGTTTTTGAGGGAAATTTTCCCTGGGAAGGTAAGAAACCAATAAGAATGTGCCACGTGGTGGGAGAATGGTGGGTCGACGGAGGTGATTTAGAAAAATTTCCAAAGGGCTCGGTGGGGGTGTAAAGATTGTTTTTGGCTGATGCCCCTCGAACCAATACGAGGCTGCCATGTGTCCATAAGGTTGGTGAAGGTTAGAGGGGTGGAGTGAATTTTAAATTTTCACCAAAATAGTAAAGGGCGCAAAGAAAAATCTTGGCCCGAAAGCCCACACGGAGGAGGAAAACAAAAATTACAAAGGCCCACGAACCAACCAGAAGATTCCATGTGTCCTATTCACAATGGAGGTTAGAGGAATGAGGAGAATTAGAGAATTTTTCCAAAGTGGTTAGAAGTGAAAAGGAGGAATTTAGAGTGCATGCCCATAGTGAATAGGAGGGTGACACGTGTCTCGGAGTGGCGGGGCCCAGATAAATTTTTGAATTTTTTCCAAAATTCAAAAAAGTGTAAAAAGGCCATTTTAGCCCACGGACCAATGGGGAGGTGCCACGTGGAAGTGGAGTGGTGGGGTGTAGATATTTTTGGGGAATTATTCCCAAATTCATAAAAAAGGGGGAAATTTTTTAACTTTTGGCCCACTGACTGATTTTTGCCCCAGTTTTTCCCTAAATCTTCGAGAGGAGAATATCTTTCGATCCAAAGCTCATTTTTCTCGATTTTGGTGTCATTATAAATCTATTGAAGTCCTATATACAATGGAATCTTCAATTTTGTTTTTTGGTGGAGATTAGTGATAGAAAAATGAGAAAAATGCCTTTTTTGGGAAAAGAGAAAAACTGACATTCAACCACCATTTTTAAAGAAGTATGGCTTCCATTCTTCTCCACTATGGTCAAAAATCTTGGAGAATGAACTTGTATGGGTACCCATGCTATTTTTATGGATTTAGTCAGTGGTTGAATCATTCATTTCATTTTTCCTGCGTTTCTCCTTCCTGAACTTAGGTTTTCATTGTTAAAAGCTAGTTTTTGGCTCATTTGTAAAGGGTTGGATGTTTTTATGTTCTACAGGCTCCCTCCTTCACCCTAGAAAATGAATTTGTGGAATATCAGACCTTTTTTAGGACTGCAACATGTTTTCTACCTCCTTGCTATTGTAATGCACTATGCTTTGTGAATGAATTTTGAATCCTTTCTTGTGTTGTTTGCTCTATCCTGATCCGTCATTAGAATTTTAGCAATTTGTGCATGATTTGTGTTGCAATCTTCATAATCTGTGTCAATTTGCAGAAATAGATGTTCACCACTCCTTTGGTGTATCACCTTGTTAGTTTAGTTTTATCTTCTTTTCTCTCTTCTATCCTTGTCTCCTTGGTAGAATTAGAGTAGGATTTTGAGTTAAATCTCTACAAATTTCATGCATGCATCTGATCAGAGGAGTAGAGGAACTAGCATTTAATATAGAGTGTTTTATTCCCATTTTTGCAAGTCCCACACTTGGGGAAAAGATTCAATGTTGTGTAATCACACTGGATACCCTTCATCAAACTATAAATTTGAGAAAAATCCAGAATTTCGCTAATTTGCACTTACACTATTGGCATGCACTGTGGGACCTTAGAGGTCTTCATATTCATTACAAAAAGTTGATGTGCATTTTTGTAAGTTTTTGATTAAAAAGAGTCCTAATTTTCACATATGGCGACTCCAATGGGATAAAATCAATCGGTTTCAGAGTCAAGTCTAAAAATTTATGAGAAGGATAAAAAAACGGTCTAGGACTAGAGAAGAGGGATTGTCTAAGTATCTACAGCTATCCCCTGGAAGAAGAGAGAGGGGAAGAAGAATTCAAAGGTCTTAATCTCCACCAAAATAAACTCTATCAAATCCTCCACCTGGTGGAGCCTTCACCCAATCAATAAGGGTTCTCAAAGCTAATTAGAAAGGTACAACAAAACCCTTATGTCAACTTCATTGGCAACATCCCACTTTCTCTCAATGCACAAAACCCGAGATCCAGCGGTATTAAAGAACATCCCATACTTTACTGGGGAAAATCAAACCACTACTAGTGATAATGTCAAAGACATTGCTAATGTTTGTGCAATCCATGAGATTGTTGAGATGTAAATTGTTGTAAAATTGTTGGCATCTTCATTCAAAGGAAAATCCTTGCCATGGTTCAAGAGTATTAAGGCGAGCTCTATCCAAAATTGGAACCATTGTGCACAGATCTCCATGAGTAGTTTAGAGAAAAGGGAGATGATTTTCCTATATTGGAACAACTGACAACTATCAAGAGAGCTCCTAATGAGTAGCTAACAAACTTCAACTTTAGATTTCAAAGGACACTGGATAAAATCCTTGTGGAAAATAAGGCCAACATCTCGAAGGTGCTTTCTTATACTATCTCAAAGATTTAAATTTTGATATTTCTATGTTAATCCAATCCATGGGAGGTGTAAATATACCTGCAGCTTATAACATTTCCATTAGGGTAGATAATTGTTTGATCCAAGCCGGGCGCCTAGGCCTCCCATGCCCTTATATCCAAACTTGGAAAACCCAAGCACTAGTCAAACACCTACTTTAGCTCCTATTCCCACTCCTAGAAATTGGAGTTCAAATGAAACTTCTACTTCATCATCTAGTGCCTCAAATGAAATCCAAGAAGTCATGAAACGATTACAAAATTTAGGCAATGAGTTGGTTACACTCAAGAGGAAACAACCCAACCTAATAGGCAGCCATATCAGCCTAATAGGCCACCCAATCTAGTTGTAAATAAAAATCATGTAAGGCCTCCTATCAATAGACCATTTTAGCCCTATAACCCCAATGCTACATCTACCTCTAAAGCCTTAGTGCCTGTGTAAAATAATATATCTCAAGAGTATGATTGGTGTTTCCCATGCAATGAATCTAACAACTAGTCTATGTGCTTCAATGGTGCTTTGAACCAAGCTTTAATGGTGACAAAAACTGGTGTAGAGAGTGAGGTGAGTCAATAAACAAACCAACAACAAGGAACATCTTAGCAAAATACAACTCCAAATGAGACTACACTTGTGAACTGGCAGGCTGAAGATTTTTGTGGTATGAATCAAACAATTTCTCAAAATTTAGTAGCTAACACATAGTCAAAGAAGAGGAATATCATTGAAGGGAATTCGTTAGCTCCCGGTGATCCATAACCTTCCATCACTCCACAAAGGGTTGTGAAAACAAGATGTAGTTCCAAATGTGCAAGGATAGCCCAAGCCACCTTCTAGACACACTTTGAAATGTCAACTATTACAGCCCATGTATAAGAAAAGATTGTGTAGGCTAACGGGTAGAAAAGAGATGTTTCTTCCCCATTTAACATCATTGAACAAATGAGGAAGAAAAATGTGAATATATCTATGTGGGAATCACTATTGATCTCATGCTAAAGGGATCTACTACAAGATTCCATGAAGAATTGGTCAACTTCAAATCAAAAAGCTCATATGCAAGAGAAGGTACTCACAAATGATGCTCAGATTGTAGGACAACAAGGTAAAGTTTTGAAGCCCCCTCCATTCTATGTTTCATTGATCATTAGGGATAAACTAGTACACAATTGTATGATTGATTCTGGGGCAAGTAGTTACGTGATGCCCAAGCAAATAGCTTATCAAATTTGGGTCTTTAATATGAAGTCATATCCAAAGGAGTGGCACAACTAGATGGGACAATAATAACAATATTTTGGGGTAACTAAAGATTTGAGCCTAACTCTGCATGTGTGCCAAAATGTCACTATTTTTCAAGATGTCTCAAAGATAGATTTACCACCACTTTTTGCCCTATGTTTGTGAAGGGATTTCACAAAGCTAGAATTAGAGGCTATTTATCTGCTAATTGGTCACACATGTTGTTTCAAACCAGATATGGAACTAAGGCAACAATCAGGTTTGAACCTATTGTAAACTTTCACATTGAGTCTCATACTCCAAGTGCAATCAGTGCACCTATTTAACATTTGATCAAGAGGATTATCCAGCACATATGAAGCTGACACCAAATTTGGAAGCATCCTAGATTTGACTCTTGATGAATGGGCAAGCAAGGTACATGCTTTTGATCCCTACAAGGAAATAGAGGAATTTGAACTAGGAGTTTATTACATGCATGAAGAAAATCAGCCTATTCCTAGCATCACCAAGCCAGACCATAAAGATGACAATGAGGTATGGCAGCTATTCTTTGATGGATCAAGAAGTAGACAAGGTGCAAGGGGGAGCTATGATTGTTTCACCTTGAGGCATTAAGTATTATTCAACTTTTAGATTTTAGTTTGCATGTTCTAACAACACCGCTCGTTATGAAGCTTTGATACAAGGATTACATTAGTTAAGAAAGAGAGGTATTAAAAACTTACAAGTATTTGATGACAAAGTGAAATAATTGTTAATTAAGTTAAGGGTTAGCATGCTATGAAAAATGACCTTCTCAAGAGTTATAAGAATAGGGTGTGGTACCTCATTGAGGATTTTGAAGGCTTTGGCATCAACTCCATCCCTAGGAAAGAAAACCAAGTCATTGATAGGATTACGGTGAGTTGGAGCAGCCTTTGATGTTGTGGAGAGTATTAAGGAAGATAAAGTGCAGCCAAACATTCATGTTATTATAAGGCCATCAGTGCCAAACAATAATTTAAGTTGGAAAGTGTTTGAAAGTGACCAAAAATCTTCAATTTCTTCCAAGAAGAAGATGAATTCTCAGCCAAAAATCAGAAAAGTTAGAAAAAAAATATGGTGATCAAGTGGTATAACTGAGAACCAACAAACTACTAAAAGGAATTCTCACTTTGGAGTACATATTTAATCCTAATGATCAATTGTGGAAGGAGAAAGAAAACATGAAAGTCAAGGAGAAGGTTCAGTGTCCATCTCGGTGGGAGAAGGAAAATCACTTCAAATTGGTAAAGTGGCAACCAAGCCAAAAAGGTACGAGTTCATGCAACTTTGGAAAGAGTTCCGGATATATTTTATTCGAGCTATAAATACTTGAGAGGTTTCAATCCCAAGCTAAATCAATACACAATTGAATTAGATCCAATTGCTAAACCCAACGGAAAAAAAGACCAATCTTTCCACACATGAGCCTCTCATGAAGGAGGAATTGAATAATTTAATAGAGGCAAGTATCATATTTCCCATCAAGCATTCAAGCTGGGTTGTAAACTTGGTTCCAGTTAGAAATAAGAGTAGATAAATAAGATTATGTGTAGACATTAGAGATCTAAATAGAGCATCCCTCAAGGATCATTACCCACTTCCTTCTATGGAGTAGATTTTTCAAGTTTTTTTGGCTCGAGAGGTTTTCATTACTAGATGGTTATTTAGGGTATAATTAGATCATTGTAAAGGAGGATGATCAGTTCAAAACAGCCTTCACCACCAAATGGGGAACCTATGCATATAAGAAAATGCCATTTGGGATTTCTAATGTCGGAGCTACCTTCCAGAGGGAAATGGATATGGCATTCAAGGGATTGATCAACAAAATAGTGCTGATATACCTAGATGATATTACTCTATTTTATAAAAGTGTAGCAAGTCATATCTTTCATTTGAAACAAGTGTTCCAAAGATGTTGAAGATTTGGGGTATCCTTGAATCCCAAAACTGTATTTTCCTAGCTCATGAAGGAAATCTCCTAGGCCACATTGTTTCCAAAGAGGGATTAGGAATTGATCTAGAGAGAGTTAAAGTAATAAAATCACGACATTTCTAAGTCACAAGAAGGCCCTTCAAAGTTTCTTGGGAAGAATCAATTTTGTTTGAAGGTTTGTTCCAGACTTTGTACCCTTGTCAAGCCAATAACTATGATGTTGAAGAGAAGTATGGCTGAAGGTAAGGCAAGTTTTGAGGAAATCAATGAGGCTATCTCAATAGCTCCAACTCTCATTAACCCAGATTTCTCTAAGAATTTTATCCTTTATGCATTTGGTGGTGATGATACAATTTCTGCAATTTTAGTATCATAGAAAAAGAAAATGCAGAGCAACTAATTACATTCTTGAGTTAAAGCTTGGATGAATATGAGGTGAGATATTCCTTCATTAAGAAGCATGTTATTGTAGTGATTAGAAGCTTGAAGAAATTTAAGCATCTAATTTCAAACAACAAGGTTCAACTGCTAGTTTCTCATGTGGGAGTTAAGGACTTCCTCCTCAAAAATGACCTAAATGAAAAACATGCAGGGTGGATTACTTGTTTTATGGAGTATGACATTGAGATCAAAGTCACCAAGCTGGTCCAAGGAAAGGCATTGTGTGAGAAGTTGGTCTTGAGGAAATTAGTGGAAGCAAGCAATGAGAAGGATGTTGTTTTGGTGTTGCAAGACAACCAAGAAAAAAGAGGTGTTCAAGAAGAGAATGGTGGTTTTCTCACTCCTTGCTAGACCCAAGACATAATGCACTTCTTACAAATAGGACTATGCCCTCCGAGAGATGAACAAAACCAAGATAAGACACTTCGGATTGTAGGCTATTCCATATGCACTTTTTGATGGTGTCTTGTTCAAAAAGGATATAAATGGAGTGCTGCTAGGATGCATTGGGACAAATCAAATTAAGATAATGTTAGAAGAGTTCCATGATGGATTAAATGGGGGTAATTTTTCTCTAAGAGTGACAACCCTCAAGATTATTAAGGCTAGCTATTATTGGCCCAAGGTGTTCAATGATTGTTATGCATGGATCAAGAGGTGCAAAAATTATGCATTCTTCACAAGAAAGGAAATATTAGCAGCTCTCCCATTGCACCCAATTTCAGTTGAACATCCATTCATGCAATCGAGTTTGAACTTCATTGGATTCATTAACCGAAACTCAAGCCAAGGACACAAGTGGATTCTAACAGCAACAAACTACATTACCAAATGGACTGAGGTGGTGACACTCAAAGAGGTAAATGAATCTAGCATTCTAGATTTCTATGAGGGGATAGAACTGATTTGGTATACCTGCCACTATAATATTAGATAATGCTTTGGAATTCATAGGATCAAACGTAACTAAATGGGCTGTTAAGAATAGGATCTATCTGAGCACTTCATCAAACTATTACCCTCAAGGTAATGGAAAAGATGAGTCTACCAACAAGAACCTATTAAAGATCATCAAGAGGACTCTTGATGAAAATTATAAGACTTGGCACACTAAACTTAAATCAGCCTTATGGGCTAATAGGATAACTCCTAAGAGATCCACCTGTAACTCTCCATTAAGACTTGTTTATGGAAGAGAGGTGATCTTTCCTTTATCACTTGATTTGCCAATGTTGGAACTCATGAAGCAATTGGAATTGTTGGAGTTTCAACCCATGGAGGTTAGATATACACAATTGATGGAACTCCAAGAAATTAGAGAGCATGCAGCCCAAACAATGGAGAAGGACCAAGCCTTGATCAAGGGAACCTTTGATAGGAAAGCTAAGGATAGAACCTTCCAAGTTGGAGATTTAGTGTTAAAATGGGATGTAGATCGAGAAAATCCAGGAAGGCATCAAATTTTGATGCCATTTGGAGTGGCCCCTACATGGTCACAAAATGTAAGAACAACAATGCCTTCCTATTATCTATATTAGATGGTGAAGAACTACATATTCCAGTTAATGGAATCCATCTAAATCATTGCTACTAGAAGAGAAAATCCTCACCTTGTACATATTAGCTTAGATTTTCATTCCTCCAAGTGCTTGTGCACATTTTTTTGTTATAGCTTAGTTTTACATTTTTCTAAGTGCTTTGGCACAAGATTTGTTGTCCCAAGGATGCATCTTTGTAGGCCATGTTCTAGATCAAGTGATGTTCTACTCTCATAATCTTCTTTCTAGAAATTTTCTAATGAGTCAAGAGTACCAAGCAGTTAAGTTGATGACTCCATTGCCCAATGGATTGCTTTAGGCAACTAATCATTTATCCGGCAAGCGTGATGACCCCTTTGAGTCACCAAAATTGTTATCCAAAATAAGCCCCTTGCTTATTTTGACTAACTTTCATTCATTCCTTCGTTCCTTGTGTCTCAGTCAATTTTTTTTCACTTTTTAGGCACTCAAAATTATCTGGAAATGGGTTCATTAGATAGAGAATTTTCCCACCTTTCCAAAAAGATAAAATTTTCCTTCTAACTCTTTGTATTTTGTAAGTTATGGCTCGGTGAAGTTTTGAGGGAAAATTTCTCTTGGAAGGTCAACAACCAATTAGAATGTGCCACGTGGTGGTGGAATGGCAGGTCGACAAAGGTGAGTTATAAAAATTTCCAAAGGGCTCAGCGGGGGCGCAAATAATTTTTTTGGCCTGACACCCCTCAAACCAATAAAAGGCCACCATGTGTACATAAGGCCGATAGAGGTCGGAGGGGGCGGAAGGAATTTTGGCTTTTCACCAAAATAGTGAAGGGCACAAAAAACAATCTTGGCCTGAAATCCCGCGTGGAAGAGGAAAACAAAATTGCAAAGTCTTGCAGACCAACCAAAAGATGCCACGTGTCTTGTTTGTGGTGTAGGTCAGGGGCATGGGGAGAATTTGGAAATTTTGCGAAAGTGGCTGAATTATTCATTTCATTTTTCCTACTTTTCTCCTTCTTGAACTTGGGTTTTCATTGTTAAAGCCGCTTTGGCTCATTTGTAAAGGGTTGGACATTTTTTTATTTTCTACAGAGTGCTCCTCCTTCACTTTGACAAGTGGATTTGTGGAATATCGACCTTTTTAGGGCTGCAACATGTTTTCTACCTCCTTGTAGTTGTAATACACTATAGTTAAAAATGTAAATGACAATGCAAGCTCTAAGAATTTGGAGATTTTACCAAAATGGTTGAATCATTCATTTCATTTTTTCCATGTTTCTCCTTCTTGAACTTGGGTTTTCATTGTTAAAAGCCGCTTTTACTCATTTGTAAAGGGTTGGATGTTTTTTGTATTCTCTACACTCCTCCTTCACCCCAGCAAGTGGATTTGTAGAATATCATAACTTTTTTAGGGATGTAACATTCTTTCTACCTCCTCAGTAGTTAGAATGCACTAAATTTAAAAATGAAAATGAAAATGTAAGCTCTATGAATGAATTTTCAATCCTTTCTTCTTGTGCATTTTTGTAAGTTTTTACTTAAAAAGATCCCGATTTGCACATTCGGCGATTCCAAATGGATAAAATCAACTAGTTTCATAGTAGTCCAAGTCTAAAACTTCATGAGAAGGATCCAAAAAGGTCAAGGGCCAAAGAAGAGGGATTGTCTAAGTATCTAAAGTTATCCCTAGGAAGAAGAGAGAGGGGAATAAGAATTCAAAGGTCTCCATCTCCACCAAACCGAACTCTATCAACTCCTCCACCCTGGTAGACCCTTCACCCAATCAACAAGGGTTCTCGTGCCAATCAAAATGGCATAAAGCACAACCCTTGTGTACACTTTCTTCGGCAAAGATCCCAATTGCTCTCAATGCGCAAAACCCGATCTGTCATGCAGCATTACGAACATCCCATACTTTATTAGGGATAATCAAACCACTCCTAGTGATTATGTCAAAGACATTGCTAATTTTTGTGTAATCCATGAAACTGTTGAGATGCAAATTATTGTCAAGTTTTTGGCATCTTCATTCAAAGGGAAAGCCTTGCAATGGTTAAGGAGTCTTGGGGTAGGCTCTATCAAAAATTAGAACCAGTTGTGCATAGCTATCCATGAGCAAATTTGGATAAAATCGAGATAATTTGTCTTTATTGGAACAACTGACAACTATTAAGAGAGCTCCCAACGAGTAGATAATAGACTTCAACTTCATATTTCAAAGGACCTAGGATAGAATCCTAGTGACAAAGAAGGCCAACAACTTGAAGGTTCTTTCTTATACTATCTCAAAGCTTTAAATTCTAATATTTCTATGTTAATCCAATCCATGTGAGGTGTAAATATAGTTACATCTTATAGCATTGCCACTAGATAGAATTGTTTGATCCAAGTCTGGTAAACTAGCATCTAGGCCTCCCATGCACTTATATCCAAACTTGGAAAAATCAAGCACTAGTCAAGCACCTACTTTAGCTCCTATTCCCATTCCTAGAAATCGAGCTCAAATGAAACTTCGCTTCATCCTCTAGTGCCTCAAATTAACTCCAAGAAGTCATGAAACAATTACAAAATTTAGGCAATGAGTGTGTTACACTCAAGAGGCAAGAAGCCCAAAGTTTTAGAACTTCTTATTAGTCTCAAACTAAGTCTAATAGGTAACCATATCAGCCTAATAGGCCACCCAATCCAGCTTACAAATCAAAATCAAGTAAGGCCACCTGCTAATAGACCATTTCAACCGTATAACCCCAATGTTGCATCTACCTCTAAAGACTTCGTGCGGTGAAAAATAATATACCTCAAGAGTATGATTGGTTTCTCCCATGCAATGAATCTCACAACAAGTCTATGTGCTTTAATGGGGCTTTGAACCAAGATTTGATGGTGACAAAAACTAGCGTAGAGAGTGAGGTGAGTCAAGAAAAAAACCAAAAACAAGGAACATCTCAAAGAAAATACAACTCCAAATGAGATTACACTTGTGAACTGGCAAAGCAAATATTTTTGGTATAGATCAAACAATTTCTCGAATGTAAGCAGCTAACACATGGTCAAAGAAGAGAAATATTGGTGAAGGGCAGTCATTAGCTCCCGGTGATTCACAACCTTCCATCACTCCACAAAGTGTTGGCAAAAGATGCAGCTTCCAAATGTGCAATGACAGCCCAAGCCACCTTCTAGACCAACTCAAATGCCAAATATTGCAGCCCATGTACAAGAAAAGAATGTGCGAGGCTAAGGGGCGAAAAGGATAATTCATCCCCATTTAACATCATTGAACAAATGAGGAAGACAAATGTGAATATATCTATGTGGGAATCACTATCCATCCCAGCCAAAGGGGTCTACTACAAGCTGCCATGAAGAATTGGTAAACTTTAAATCAGCAAGCTCATATGCAAGAGAAGGTACTCACAAATTATGCTCACTTGGAGGACAACAAGGTAAAGTTTTGAAGCCCCATCCATTCTATGTTTCATTGATCATTGGGGATAAACTAGTACACAATTATATGATTCATTTTGGGGTAAGTAGTTATGTGATGCCCAAGTAAGTAGCTGATCATCTAGGCCTCTAATATGAAGTCACATCCAAAGGAGTGGCACAACTAGATGGGACAACAATAACAGTTGGTGTAATTAAAGATTTGAGCCTCACTCTGCACATGCCCCAATGTCATTATTTTGTAAGATGTTTCAATGATAGATTTACCACCACTTTTTGCCCTATGTTTGTCAAGGGATTTCACAGCCTAGAATGGAGGTCATTTATCTCGCTGATTGGTCACACATGTTGTTTCGCACCAGATATGGAACTAAGGCCACAATCGTGTCCGAACCTATTACAAACTTTCACATTGAGTCTCATTCTCCAAGTCCAATCAATGCCAATTGTTCAACATTTGATCAAGAGGATTATCCAGCACGATGAAGTGACACCAAAGTTGAAGCATCCCGATTTGACTCTTGATGAATGGGAAAGCAAGGTACACACTTTTGATCCCTACAAAGGAAATAGAGGAATATGAACTAGGATTTTATTGAATGCATGAAGAAAATCAACCTATTCATAAAGATCACCTAACAAGACCATAAAGATGACAATTAGGTATGACAACTATTCTTTGATGTATCAAGAAGTAGACAAGGTGCGGGGAGCTATGCTTGTTTCACCTCAAGGCATTAAGTATTATTCAGCTTTTAGATTTTAGTTTGCATGTTCTAACAACACTGCTGAATATGAAGCTTTGATACAAGGATTGCATTGGTCAAGAAAGAGAGGTATCAAAAACTTACAAGTATTTGGTGACAATGAGTTGATTGTTAATCAAGTTAAGGGAAAAATGTTGCCAAAAATGACCTCGCTTAAGAGTTATAAGAATAGGGTGTGGGACCTCATTGAGGATTTTGAAGGCTTTGGCATCAACTCCATCCCTAGGAAAGAAAACCAAGCTGCTGATAGGCTTGCAATAGTTGGAGCAGCCTTTGATGTTGTGGAGAGTATCAAGGAAGATAAAGTGTAGCCAAACATTCATGTTATTGTAAAGGCCACAATGCCGCATAATAATGTAAGTTGGCAAGTGTTTGAAAGTGACCAACAAATCATCAATTTCTTCCAAAAAGAAGTTGAATTATCATCCAAAAATTATGAAAAGTTAGAACAACAATATGGTTGTCAAGTGGTACAAATTGAGAACCAACAAACCGCCAAAAGGACTTCTCAATTTGGAGTCCATCTTTAAACCTAATGATCAATTCAAGAAGGAGAAAGCAAACATAAAAGTCAAGGGAGAAGATTCAGTGTCCATCTCGGTGGAGAAGGGAATTCACTTCAAATTGCTAAAGTGGAAACCAAGCTAGAAAGGTATGAGTTCATGTAACTTTGCCAAGAGTTCCCGGACATATTTTCTTAGAGCTATGAAGACTTGAGATGTTTCAATCCCAAGCTAGCTCAATAGATAATTGAATTAGATCCAAGTGATAAACCCATCAGAAAAAACAAAGACCGGTCAATCCACACATGGAGCCTCTCATTAAGGAGGAATTGAATAAGTTAATAGAGGAAAGTATGATATTTCCCATCAAGCATTCAAGCTAGGTTGCAAACTTGGTTCCAATTAGGAATAAGAGTGGAGAAATCACATTGTGTGTAGACTTTAGAGATCTAAATAGAGCATCCCTCCGGATCATTACCCACTTCCTTCTATGGAGCATATTTTGTAGGTTGTTGCTGGCTCTTAGAGGTTTTCATCGCTAGATGGTTATTTAGGGTATAATTAGATCATGGTAACGGAGGATGATCAGTTCAAAACAGCCTTCACCTCCAAAAGGGGAACCTATGCATATAGGAAAATGCCATTTGGGCTGTCTAATGCTGGACCTACCTTCCAGAGGGCAATGGATATGGCGTTCAAGGGATTGATCAACAAAATAGTGTTGATATACCTAGATGATATTACTTTATTTTCTAAAAGTGCAAAAAATTGTATCTTTCATTTAAGACAAGTGTTCCAAAGATGTAGAAGATTTGGGCTATCCTTGAATCCCAAAACCGTATTTTCCTAGCTCATGAAGGAAATCTCCTAGGCCACATTGTTTCCAAAGAGGGATTAGCAATTGATCTAGAGAGGGTTGAATCAATAAAAGCACTACCATTACCAAGTCACAAGAAGGCCCTTCAAAGTTTCTTAGGAAGAATCAATTTTGTTCGAAGGTTTGTTCCAGACTTTGCAGCCCTTGTCAAGCCAATAACTCGATGTTGAAGAAACGTATGGATTTTAAATGGATAGATGAACGTAAGGCAATTTTTTGAGGAAATCAAGGAGGCTATCTCACAAGATCTAACTCTCATTAACCTAGATTTGTCTAAGAATTTTATCCTTTATACATTTGGTGGTGATGATACCATTTCTGTAATTTTAGTACAATAGAAAAAAGAAAATGCAGAGTATCCAATTTCCTTCTTTAGCCCAAGATTGGAGGACTATTAGGTGAGATATTCCTTCATTGAGAAGCATGTTCTAGTAGTTATTAGAATCTTGAAGAAATTTAAGCATCTAATTTCAAACAACAAGGTTCAACTCGCTGGTTTCTCATGTGGGAGTTAAGGACTTCCTCCGCAATAAAGACCTAAATGAAAAACATGTAGGGTGGATTACTCGTGTCATGGAGTATGACATTGAGATTTAAGTCACCAAGCTAGTCCGAGGAAAGGGATTGTGTGAGTAGATGGTCTTGAGAAAATCAATGGAAGCAAGCAATAGGAAGGATGTTGTTTTGGCATTACAAGACAACCAAGAACAAAGAGGTGTTCAAGAAGAGAATGGCAGTATGCTCACTCCTTACTGGAACCAAGATATAATTCACTTCTTACAAATAGGCCTATGCCCTCTAGAGATGAAAAAAACCAAGAGAAGACACTTCATATTTTAGGCTATTTCATATGCACTTGTTGATGGTGTCTTGTTCAAAAAGGATATAAATCGAGTGCTGCTGAGATGCATTGGGAAAAATAAAATTAAGAGAATGTTAGAAGAGTTCCATGATGGATCAGTCAGGGGTCATTTTTCTCAAGATTGACAACCCCAAGATTATGAAGGCTAGCTATTATTGGCCCAAGGTGTTCAAAGTGATTGTTATGCATGGATCAAGAGGTGCAAAAATTGTGCATTCTTCACAGGCAAGGAAAGATTAAGAACCCTTCCATTATACCCAATTTCAATTGAACAACCATTCATGCAATGGGGTTTTGACTTCATTGGAGTTATTAACCAAAACTCAAGCCAAAGACACAAGTGGATTCCAATAGCAATAGACTACTTAACAAAATGGATCGAGGTGGTGGCACTCAAAGAGGCAAATGAATCTAGCATTCTAGATTTCTATGAGGGGGTAGTAAGAAATGGATCTATCTAAGCACTTCATCAAATTATTACCTACGAGGTAATGGCCAAGCTGAGTTTACCAACAAGAACCTATTAAATATCATCAAGAGGAATCTTGATGAAAATTAGAAGACTTGGCATAGTAAACTTAAATCAGCCTTATGGGTTGATAGGATAACTCCCAAGAGATCCATCAGGAACTCTCCATTTAGACTTGTTTATGGAAGAGAGGCAATCTTTCCTTTATCTCTTGAGTTGAAAACGTTAGAACTCATGAAGCAATTGGAATTGTTGGAGTTTGAACCCATGGAGGTTAGATATGCATAATTGATGGAACTCCAAGAAATTAGAAAGCATGTAGCCCAAACAATGCATAAGGACCAAGCCTTGCTGAAGAGAACCTTTGATGACTCCATTGCACAATGGATTACTTCAGGTAGCTGATCATTCATCTAGTAGGAATATGACCCCTCTAAGTCACCAAAATTTTTATCCAAAATAAGCCCGTTGCTTATTTTGACTAACTTTATTTCATTCCTTCCTTGTGTCTTAGTCAAAATTTTTCACTTTTCGTGCACTCAATATTATCCGAAATGGCTTCATTAGATAGAGAATTTTCCCACCTTTCCGTAATGGTTATTTTTTCCTTCTAACTCCTTGTATTTTGCATGTTATGGCTTAGCAAATTTTTGAGGGAAATTTTCCCTGGGAAGGTCAAAGAACCAATCAATCGAGAATGTGGCACGTGGCGGTGGAATGGTGGGTCAGTGGAGGTGAGTTAGAAAATTTTCCAAAGGGATCGGAGGGGGCACAAATAAAAATTTTGGCCCAAAACCCCTTGAACAAATAGGAGGCTACTACATGTCCATAAGGTCAGGGCAGAGGTCGAGGGGCAGTGAATTTTTGTTTTTTCCAAAATAGTAAAGGGCGCAAAGAAAATCTTGGCCCGAAAGCCCACGCAGAGGAGGAAAACAAAAATTGCAAAGGCCTGTGGACCAACCAGAAGATGTCATGTGTCCTATTTGTAGTGGAGGTCGGGGGCACGTGGAGAATTTGGAATTTTTTTCAAAGTTTCAGAAGTGCAAAGGAAGAATTTGGAGCGCATGCCTACAGTGAATAGGAGGGTGACACGTGTCTTGGAGCAATGGGGGGCATGGAGAAATTTTGGAATTTTTTCAAAATTCAAAAACATGTAAAAATTCCATTTGAGACCATAGACCAATGGAAAGATGCCACATGTTAGCGTAGTAGTCAGTGGAGAGCTTTTTGGGGAATTTTTCCCAAATTCAGAGAAAAAGGGGAAATTTTTTTAGTTTCGCCCACCGACCCGATTTTTGCCCCAGCTTTACCCTAAATCTTTAGAGGGGCATATATTTCGACATAGAGCTCGGGCTTTTCTTGATTTTGGTGTCATTGGAAACCTATTGAAGTCCTCTACATGATGGAATATTTAATTTAGTTTTTAGTGGACTTTAGTGAGAGAAAAATGAGAAAAACACTTTTGGCATTGGGAAAAGAGCATAACCGACATTCAACCACCATTTGTAATGCGCTTGGCTTCCATTCTTCTCCAGTGTGGTTGAAAATCTTGTGGAATGAACTTTTAAGGGTACCCATGATATTTTGATGGATTTGGTAAGTGGTTGAATTATTCATTTCATTTTTCCCGTGTTTCTCCTTCCCGAACTCCGGTTTTCATTGTTAAAAGCTAGTTTTGGCTCATTTGTAAAGGGTTGGACGTTTTTATGTTCTCGCAGGCTCCCTCCTTCACCCTGGCAAGTGGATTTTGGAATATCATATATTTTTTAGGACTGAAACATGTTTTCTTCCTCCTTACCATTGTAATGCACTTGTATTTAAAAATGGAAATGACAAAGCAAGCTCAGTGAATGAATTTTCAATCCTTTCTTGTGTTGTTTGCTCTATCCCGATCCTTCATTAGAATTTTAGTAATTTTTGCATGATTTGTGTTGCATCTTCATAATCTGTGTCAATTTGTAGAAATATATGTTCACCACTCCTTTGGTGTATAACCTTGTTAGTTTAGTTTTATATTTTTTCTCTCTTCTATCTTTGTCTCCTTGGTAGAATTAGAGTAGGATTTTGAGTTAAACCTCTACAAATTTCATGCATACATTTGATTAGAGGAGTAAAGGAACCAACCTTTAATCTAAAGAGTTTTTTTCCCATTTTTTCAAGTCCCACACTTGGGGAAATTCAATGTTGGCAATCACACTGGATGCCCATTATCAAAATAGAAATTTGAGAAAAATCTAGGGGTGCCGCTGGTTTTTACACTAATAGTTTTGGCACACCCTGTGGGATCTTAGAGGTATTCATCTTCATTACAACAAAGTTGTGCATTTTTGTAAATTTTTTTCTTAAAAAGATCCTGGTTTGCATATCTGGCAACTCCAAAGGGATAAAATCAACTGGTTTCAGCAGTCCAAGTCTAAAAATTCATGAGAAGGATCCAAACAAGGTCAATGGCCGAGAGAAGAGGGATTGTTTGAGTATCTACGCTTATGCCTAGGAAGAAGAGAGAGGGGAAGAAGAATTCAAAGGTCTCCATCTCCACCAAACTGAAATCTATCAACTCCTCCACCTGGTAGACCCTTCACCCAATCAACAAGGGTTCTCAGGCCAATTAGAATGGCATAGCAAAACCCTTAAGTACACTTCATTGGCAGCAGCCCACTTTCCCAATGCAATGCAAAACCCGTATCCGGATCTGGTTGCAATATTAAAGAACATACCATACTTTACTAGGGAAAATCAAACCACTCCTAGTGATCATGTCAAAGACATTGCTAATTTTTGTGCAATCCATGAGATTGTTGAGATGCAAATTACTCACAAATTGTTGGCATATTAATTCAAAGGGAAAGCCTTGCAATGGTTCAGATTCTTGGGACAAGCTCTATCCAAAATTGGAACCAGTTGTGCATAGCTATCCATGAGCAATTTGGAGAAAATGGAGATAATTTATCTGTATTGGAACAACTGACAACTATTAAGAGAGCTCCCAATGAGCAGCTAACAAAATTCAACTCCATATTTCAAAGGACTCGAGATAGAAGTGCAAAGTGACAGAAGGCCAACAGATTGAAGGTGCTTTCTTATACTATCTCAAAGCTTTAAATTCTGATATTTCTATGTTAATCCAATCCATGGGAGGTGCAAATATACTTGCAGCTTATAGCATTGCCATAAGGACTGAGAATTGTTTGATCCAAGCTGGTAAACTAGCACCTAGGCCTCCCATGCACTTATATCTAAACTTGATAAACTCAAGCACTAGTCAAGCACCTACTTTAGCTCCTATTCCCATTCCTAGAAATCGAGCTCAAATGAAACTTCTGCTTCATCCTCTAGTGCCTCAAATGAACTCCAAGAAGTCATGAAACAATTACAAAATTTAGGAAATGAGTTGGTTACACTCAAGAGGTAGCAAGCCCAAAGTTGTAGACCTTCTTATCAGTCTAAAACTCATCCTAATAGGCAACCATATCAGCCTAATAGGTTAGCCAATCCAGCTGCAAATCAAATCAAGTAAGGCCTCCTGCTAATAGACCATTTCAGCCCTATAACCCTAATGTCAGCATCTACCTCTAAAGACTTAGTGCCCATGAAAAATAATATAGCTCAATAGTATGATTGGTTTTTCCCATGCAATGAACCTCACAACTAGTCTATGTTCTTCGATGGGGCTTTGAACCAAGATTTGATGGTGACAACAACCGGCATAGAGAGTGAGGTGAGTCAAGAAACAAACCAACAACAAGGAACATCTTAGCAAAATACAACTCCAAATGAGATTACACTTGTGAACTCGCAAAGCTAAATATTTTTGTGGTATGAATCAAAAAATTTGTCGAAATGTAACTAGCAGCTAACACATGGTAAAAGAAGAGGATTAATGGTGAAGGGCAAAGTCATTAGCTCTAGGTGATACACAACCTTCCATCACTCCACAAAGTGTTGGCAAACAAGATGCGCTTCCAAATGTGCAATGATGACAGCCCAAGCCACCTTCTAGACCAACTCAAATGCCAGCTATTGTAACCCATTTACAAGAAAAGAATGTGCAAGCTAAGGGGTAGAAAAGAGATGTTTCATCTCCATTTAACATCATCAACAAATGAGGAAGACAAATGTGAATATATCTATGTGGGAATCACTATCCATCCCAGCCAAAGGGATCTACTGCAAGCTGCCATGAAGAATTGGTCAACTTCAAATAAGAAAGCTCATATGCAAGAGAAGGTACTCACAAATGTTGCTTAGCTTGGTGGACAACAAGGTAAGGTTCTAAAACCCTCTCCATTATATGTTTCATTGATCATTAGGGATAAACTAGTACGCAATTGTATGATTGATTCTGAGGCAAGTAGTTCTATGATGCCCAAGCAAATAGCTGATCATTTGGTCCTCCAATATGAAGTCATATCCAAAGGAGTGGTTCAACTAGATGAGACAACAAAGAATAAATAGCTTGGGATAATTAAAGATTTGAGCCTCACTCGCACGTATGCCCCAATCTTACTATTTTGCAAGATGTCTCAATGATAGATTTACCACCACTTTTTCCCTATGTTTATCAAGGGATTTCATAGCTAGAATTGGAGGCTATTTATATGTTGATTGGAAGGTGTTTCACTCAAAATGATTCGTTCCTTATAGAAACAACAGATAAGGTTAGGGTTAGGAGGAATACCCGAACTGATGTGCCTTTCAGCTGAATGCGAAGAACTCCTTTTTGTCTTGGAAGGACTACTCCGCAAATAAGAACACAAGACCACAAGATTTTGATTAGATAATAAATGAGGGAACTCACTGGGGCCTGTGAAATATGAAACTTCCTTTCGAAGGTGGTCAGCCTCCCGCCGATATGAGTTAACACAAAATACCGTAAAATATCAATTAAATTGCTTGGCCGAACCGGGTAGGGAAAGGTCTGTTTTTCCCGGTTTTTGATCAAAGGAACCGATGCTTGCTACCTATAACCGATGGCGGTATCGATAACCGATACCGGTGGGTTCTAGGATCTTCTCGGGCTGGTTGTGGAGTTTGTAATGGCTGATTTTTGATAGTTTTTGGGAAATGGGATGGTTAGAAACAAAAGAATGACAAATAGAGGCAATGGTACGCTTGGATAATGGATCCGTAAACGGATTTGGGAGGACCGTAATTCCAAAAGCATAAGAAATGTTATAATGGAGGACATGCAAGATGTAACTTATCGGTTTTTGACGAAGATGCCAGCTTGATCTCCTCGTCGCCAACTCTTCCGGTTTCTTCACTGCCTCTCGCTGGTCAAGTGAAGTTCGACTCGCTAATCGCTGACTCTCCTTTGATTCAAAATCCTTCGACCGATCTCCCAAATGAAAATTCCGATCCGTTGTTTTGGTTGGGGAAGCCCATTTACAGGAACCGATGGCGGTTACGTAACCGACGGCGGCGAGTAGAACCGCATCGGTAAGGAAAAAGTAGGCTATTTTTAGTAAAATAGCCCGCCTTCCCCGCTTTTCTCCCGAGAGATCACCATGGGCTTGGTCAAGTGGCTAGAAGGTCGGCTTTGGGTGCGAGTAAGGAGGCATTAGTTATGGATGTGAGTCTAGACCAAGTCATGGGTCTTAATTAGCTTAGTTTAGGTTAGGGCTAGGTCATGATGAGGTGGCAAAGTGAGGTGGCGGGTAAGGTGATGTGGATTTATCAATTACAAGGTAATTAATAAATAATTGTGTAAAGTTTAGGTAATGAGGTTAGGTCATGAAATGGGATGCGGGTCACAAGGGGTCGTGAGACACGAATTTGGTGTCTACATTAGCCCCTTATCACGTGGTAGCTTGTTCGTAAAAGTCGCATGACAATAATATGAAGTGGTTTCCGTGTTAAGGGTATAGGTAATCCCTCAAATCTATCACGATGGAGTGAACGGGAAATCAGTGATAGGGTCGATAAAGGGTACATGTTGTAGAGAGGATGGTAAGGTGGTGGGGTAGGTCCAAGGAAGCAGACGCATGTCAAATGCAAATAGACGAGGAGGGTACATGATTCGACAAGCAAACCAAAGAATGTGTAGGCAAAGGTCGATAGTTTATCCAAACAAGGGTGATATAATCCCGGTATCCAAGGCAGAGGAAGTAGCTCCGTGGTATATAATGTGAGGTACAGAACGCTTAGGCATGTTCGGCAGACTCAAGTGGTTGGTTTGGTGAGATAAACGCACGGCCTAGGTCCTGGGCAAAGTCTGGTCGACAGATCAAGTCAAGGACCCTAATCATGCTAAAACATGAACAGTGAGCTCGATCAACACAAGGTACATGATGGATGGATAAAATAAAACGCTTGATCAGTGGGTATGGTATGGAAGTGATGCGGCCTGGCTCGGGCCAAGTTGTTGGGTCAGGGCCTCGGGGTCGACCATAACCAGAGAGTGAGGCCTCGGGTCGGGCCAAATGGGGGCGAGGCCTCGGTCGGGCCAAATAGGTAGGCGAGGCCTCGGGTCGGGCCGATCGTAGGCGAGGCCTCGGGTCGGGCCAAATCAGGTCGAGGCCTCGGCCCTCTGGGCCAACAGTAGGGCGAGGCCTCGGGTCGGGCCAACAGGTAGGTCGAGGCCTTGGGTCGGGCCAATAGGTAGGCGAGGCCTTGGCGGGCCAAATAGTGGGCGAGGCCTCGGGTCGGGCCAAATAAGTAGGCGAGGCCTCGGCTCGGGCCAAATAGGTAGGCGAGGCCTTAGGTCGGGCCAAAGGGTAGGGCGAGGCCTCGGGTCGGGCCAAATAGGGTAGGCGAGGCCTCGGGTCGGGCCAACAGGTAGGCGAGGCCTCGGGTCGGGCCAACAGTAGGGCGAGGCCTCGGCCGGGCCAACAGGTAGGCGAGGCCTTAGGGTCGGGCCAAATAGGTAGGGGCGAGGCCTCGGGTCGGGCCAACAGGTAGGTTGAGGCCTTGGGTCGGGCCAAAGGTAGGGCGAGGCCTTGGGTCGGGCCAAATAGGTAGGTTGAGGCCTCGGGTCGGGCCAATCAGGGGCGAGGCCTTGGGTCAGGCGACCAGGAACAAATGTCAGCAAAGAAAGGTGGACAGAGGCGATATTGGTGAAAAAGAGGCAAGGAGTAAGGAACGGCAAAGAATGGGGTGAAAGTTGGGTATCAAACCGACGTCGATTCATCATGACCGATATCGGTTAAGGGACCGATACCGGTTTCCTAGGGCAAAAAAGAAACCGACATCGGTTTAGGTCGAAAAACCTATAAAAAGAAACATACGGCCTGTCATTGTCACTTTTGTTTTTTGTAATCCAAAATTGACTTGTCTGACGTGGAGAGTTGATTCGAGGGGTATGAGTGAGGTGGAGCTATTTGATCAAGCGAGAGAGTCGATAGGGGGCCCGAATAGTTGAGGAGGCAAGCAGGATCGGCGGGACCCAGCAGATCGTGATCGGAGCCATGGCACAGCAGAGGAGCCGAGGAGCTGACCACCGACCACCACCACCCATCCCACCACGACGACGTGTCGCCGCACTCTGTAGGTTCTAAACTCTTTAATTTGGTGATTTGGTTGAGTTATGTTGTTTTTGGGATTTGGGTAGAATTGGTATTTTGTAGAGGAAATAATGGGTAAATGGAGGTAATTCGAGAAAGGGAGAGGGTAGATAGGTTGATAGGCTAAGGCGGCTAGGTGTGTAAAATTTGGGGATGTTTGGGTGGGTAGATGGGTAAAAATAGGTGAAAAATGGTTTTGGGGCCGCATGGGGTTCGGCCTGGACAGAGACAAAGGACCGATGTCGGTCAATAAGGCGACCGCAGATCGGCCGAAAAACGGTAAGGTTGGTGAGAGCGAAACCGGTGTCGGCTCGCATCGGCCGACGGGGGTCGGGGTCGGGGGATCGTTGGTGGGTTGGGTGGTTGAGTGGGTGGGTCAGGTTGGGTGGGTCATGGTTTAGGTTTAGGGGGGGGTTGGGTTTAGGTCAGTTTGGGTTTAGGGGGTTTAGGGTTTAGGTGTAGGTTTTTGGGTTGGGTTTGGTGGGTGGGGTCTGGGGGTTGGGTTTGGGGGCACTAGGGTTTAGGGTTTGGGTTGGATTGGGTTGGTTTAGGGGTGTAGGTTTAGGGGGTTTAGGGTGCTAGGTTTTTGTGGGTTGGGTAATTGAGTGGGTCAGTGTAGGGTTTAGGGTTTAAGTTTGAAGGTGAAGGTGGGTCAAAGGTGGGTTGGTTTAGGGGGTTTAAGCTCAAGGTGGGTCATGGCTTGTCAGGGGTGTGGGTTTAGGGTTTAGGGTTTGAAGGTGGGTCATGGCTTGGTGGGGTGGGGTGGAGAAAGGTGAGGTGTGGGGTTAGATTTTGGGTGTTACAAAAGGGGGTTTAGATGGTAAAGTAGGTGTTATAATAAAGAGTGGGTCTAAGAATGTGGGTTGGTTTCACAGCACGCGCCAGCTGACGATGCGTGATAGATGCCTCCACTATCGAGTCGGATGAGGCCACACATATCGCGGCGCATTGGGCTATCATGCGCGAGGTGGGACTTGGCGGGGTCCAGAGGTACAGAGCGATAGACAGAGATCACAGCCTGATGGTCGCCCTCATCGAGAGATGGGATCCGGCGGCCAATGTGTTCCATCTCGCCGACCGGGAGATGACGGTCACATTAGAGGATGTGTACGCATCCTCGCGGCTACCGATCGAGGGAGAGGCCGCTTTCCGTGTAGATTCAGAGATCGCCATGGATAGCATACCGCAGTGTTTTGGGGATGCAGCACCGCGCTTCTTCATATATCATAATACGAGCATCGATATGGTGACATGTACCGCGCACACGATACGAGACACGGCTTGCCGTGTTGATGATGATAGGATCACCCGCTTCGCCTCCCGGATTCGTAGGGAGGCCGCTCCCACGGCATCGATGGGGGTGCTACCGAGATGGTGGAGGAGCACACTGTTTTGCATGGGCACCAAAGCAGATCCGTGCAATTATACAGGAGTTATGGGGCTATCACGAGGGAGGCGATTTGGTATTTGTTCTACATTTTGTCAGATCATTGGGCATACGAGCACATCGTATGCATCAAAGCCTAGAGGGCTACCCCAAAGAGCCTGTGGCCACAGTCGTCGTAACCGATATGGATTTCGTGAGGTGGTCGGGGGTCGTGGGCCACCACGAGCAAGCATTGCTGCAGTCGAGATGTGGCCTACTATGACATATGCTGAGGGCCTTACAAAGAAGAGACATTATATGGAGACCCTACAGAGGTCACCACCGGCAGAGGAGCCCGTATACAACAAGGCGCCCGATCCAAAGATACATTCTGGATAAAGCAGGACGAGGCCGGAGAGTACGAGCGATACCCCAGAGAGGGTACGCAGCAGATGGGGCCGCGACAGACGAGACACCTCCCTTCCCCAAGACAGAGGGATGATGTAGAGGCCCCACCGCCAGCCGCCACACCTGGATCCGACCGGGTAGCTGAGAGACCAAAGCAGTGAGGGTGTGGATGATGCCGGTGCACGGGAGCATACAGGTATGGTGGGTGGGTCAAGGGCAGAGAGCAGCGAGGATAGTACCGCCTGCGCAGCCAGACTTGGTCAGCGGTTATCGCAGAGAGATCAGCCCGGGGCAAAGTGCATTATTACAGGATGCTTGGTCGCCGCACAGTACATGTATAGGGGTCTTACAGGGCAAAATAGCCCAGTGCTCAGTGCACAGCACAGCAAAGACCACCACCAAAAGAAGACACCCACAAAAGCAGTATTGCACAGTGCAGCAAATGCATCAAAAAGAAGAAGACAAATGACACCACCACGGCCACACCACCACTCTCCACCAAAGACCACACCACAAAAAGCAGTAGGTACAGCTCGGGGATAGTGGTGTTAGGTGCCAGGGGACCAGCCCCAGCTCCTTCAGTGGCGCGAGATCGTTATATGGAGGTTAGAGCAGAGGCCCGTTATTATCGTGGATATTCTTGATAAGACTGAGTCGAGTATCAGCGTGATGCAACAAGATAGGCGAGACCTCGCACACCCGCAGAGATCTCAGGAGGGGCAGCCACACCGGCGTGTCCGTGACGGGCAGGAGGCGAGAGGCACCACAGTGACCAATGGGGAGAGGTGCCGAGGGCGGGGGGAGAGCCGATAGATCCCGACATGGTTTTGTATAGGACATGGGCACCGGTCTCGCGAACCGGTCAGATTGATAGAGGCCTCGCGTGCCTACACTTATTCATTGTTTGATTCATTTATTGATTATATACCGCCTCGCGAGCCGAGTACGGGTCAGATATTTGATACCGCCTCGAGCCGAGTCTATTTTTGATATGAGAGACCGGCCCGCGAGCCGAGCCGAGATTTTTGGTAGGTATCATGCGCCTCGCGTGCCGGCTTTGGTATATTATGAGATCACAGAGGCCCCGATGTAGGGCACATTGTATTTTTGAAAACCGGTATATATATATAGAGACGATGTTTTGATCCACATGCCGTGTTTAAAAATGTGTTGAAATATGTGGTTAATGGTGTAATATATAGAATGTGTGATGAGTTTAATTGACATGTTGATAGATAGATGATGCCGATGTTTTTGTTTGTTTGTGCGTATATATGAATGTCGTTATGTGATAAATTGGTGGTTTTGTGACAAAGGTGATATATGTAATCGATGAGTCGATCCAAATGATGTATAGATTGATAGTTTTTTGGTATCTGTAGTTGATGGTTTGTGTATTTATAAAATAAATGATGTTGATGAAATTGTAATGCTATGTGTGGTGGATGAACAAAATGTGGTAAATTGTGTTGTTTATGCAGGCAAAGAGGCGGGCGCGACAAAAATTTAGAGGAGAAATGAAGAAAAGAACCCTGTTTCAAAAAGGAAGGTGTGTAACCGATATCGGTTAGGGAACCGATATCGGTAGCTCATAGACCGATATCGGTTAACTAACCGATACCGGTTATTTAGGTATGAGCTTTTCTAAAAATAGAAAAGCTAGGGTGGCAACTTAAGTTTTAATTTTAGAGCCATGCAAGAGGTTAAATACGCGAACGCGACGCTTTTTGACGACTGAGACAGGTATTTGCATGAGAGATTTGGGTGAGAAGGAGAAAAGAGACAAGGAAAGTAAATGTGATCCGAGGTTCAGAAGGCAGAAAGACAAAGTTGAAAAGGGTGGTGATCATGGCAGAACGAGGAGAAGCATCCAGCAGGCAAGGACATGAGGGAAGACAAGGGCCACCTCAAGCTACTGCAACCCAAGAGGTATTGTTTTGTTTGTGATTTGACTACTGCATGTTTCGTGAATAAGATGGGGGAGAGTAGGTGGGTAGATATGAGAAAGAAAACATGATGACAAGGGTTGCAGGTGAGGTAAATGTTATAGGGTAGGCAATCAGGGGTCTCAGGTATGTTTGTATATATAAAAGGAATAAACGAGCAAATTATTGTCGTAGGTGGTTGTTTTTAAGGAAGGTGTCTAGAATCGATGCAAAGGACCGGTAGCGGGTTAGGAGAACCGGATTTGCTTACTCAACCGATATCGGTTATGTATAACCGCACTTTGCATCGGAGGAATTTCCGCAATGTTTGAAAAAACCCTACGGATTGAATGGTTGTTTGTTGTTTTGGTGTATGCAGCAGAGAGACAGGTCGAGGATGAATGATAGTGTGCCGTATTGTCGCTAATCCGAGCGGATGTAACACCAAATGAATGGACATTGATAAATCGCTTTGGGGTTAAGTGGAACTGCTATTATTCACGAATCGCACGTAACCATGGTATGTTACAAAGCGCTGATCGAGAGATGGAATCCCGAGACAAATACCTTCTATCCGCCAACAGTGAAATGACAAGAATTTCTGGAAGATGTGTTTCATATTTTGAGACTCCCTATTACAGAGAGCCAAGATATCGTGCACTACCTAGCGCGGGCACTGGCAGCGATAATGTAGTGTTTGGTCCATATGCACGAGACTTAACACAAATGAGGTTTGTCATTTACATATGGGGTAATGTATGCAGCACACCCTGAGGAGACAAGGTTAGCAGTGATATTAATGATAGCAGTAGGGTATTATGCGTTACCAAGGGCTGAAGGGGGAAGATTTCCAAAGGCATTGATGTGTGTTATTCGGGAGATGATAGAAAGGAACGTGACTTTTGCCTGGGCACCTGCATATTCGCGGAGCTATACAGGGGTTTATGGGCTCAGAGGCGAAGTCACAGACAACGTTGGATTGCTCATACTTATTACACTGTTGGGCCTATGAGCACATTGTTTGTGTGCGACCAATAGGCCGATCCATCCAGCAGAGAGACCGGAGTACGAGGTCGGGATTCGACGATGGGTCCGCATGCAACAAGAGGCAAGAGCTCAAAGCCGTGCCGGTGACATTGGGTATTACAGCAGGTATGGGAGAGGTCGACGGTGGCATGATATCTCATTGAGGCCCTACGGAACTATATGGTAACCGAAAACATAGCCGAGGAGTTGAGAGGTGTAGAGCGATTGAGGTGGATCACGGGGCACAAAGCCGTGAATATGAGAGGATTCCTATAGATCGCGTGCGCGACAATTTGATTTTGCAGACATACCACAGCTTATAGACCATATATGAGGATCGATGCCGAGGCAAAGATTCTCACCACCCCGCCAACACCTCCGTAAGGGCCCGAGGAGATAAAGCAGCCGATCGCAGGTAATGGATGCAGGAATGACAGAGGCCTATAGATTATGGTGGGTAAAGCAGAATCGCGAGGTGTACGTGAGCGCCCGACATAGCGGTGATTACAAAGAGAGAGGGATCGTCTGCAGCGCTTGGTTCAAAGCAGCTCCAAACGCAGTGAATGAGACAAGAGGATTGTTAGTGGTCATGAGTCACTAAGCGGCGAGACTAGAGGCTGGAGTTCTCCATGCGAGAGGGCGTATTCATATGTTACAGAGAGATCGGCAGATCATGGCGGCGTACTACCAATAGCCGCGGTACCTTTGAGGACAGAGAGGCCCGCGAGAGGGGTCGACGATCACGATCATCACCTAGTTCGGGATGAGTCAGTGATGGTCCGAGTATATGTTAGCGAGGTATAAGAATAAATAAGGATGCCGACTCGCGTGTCGATGATAGAGAAGATGTAGTTGTTTAACATCTAAATAAAATCAATATGTATGTTGATTTGAGTTATGATAATAATAAGATTGTTTGTTTTTGATTTTCGGTGTTTCAAAAGGATAAAGAGAAATGTGATTAAAATAAAAACACAAAAAATATTTATATTCACCACACAAGATAGGTTATGGTAGGGGATGGTCGAGCTAACCTCGGGAGACCCCATGTCTCCGAAGTGCCGCCTACATAGCCCATCAGACAAAGCAAGGAAGGGCCTCGATCGATGTAGTTCTCCTTAGGATCGTGGAGGGGTGAATTTAGGCAATTTGGTATGGTTTAGGCAATTTGTCGCTTGGTAAAAAAATTTGATGTCAGGTAGGGTAATGTTGTTGGTGCTGGTAGGATAATGTTGTTGGTGTAGGTATAGGTAAAGCAAAGGTTAGCCTACCCAAGTAGAGGGGGAATAGTGTCCCGATTAAGATCAACACACAATTCTAGATGCGAGGCAAAGCGGAAAGAGTGCTCCGTAGGTGAAAAGAGCTAAACAAACCACACAACGTAGAACGAGCCTCAAGCCCTAAGTGCCGTGTATGTACGAGAAGTCCATAGTTGAAAAGAGTCAGATGATCACAATATATCGTGTACATTACGTCCCTTGAGTCAAACAAATGGTGAGGTGATGTGGATGATATAGCCGAGGTACAAAGAACTTGTTACAACGAAAGAGAACCTACCCTAAATAGACAAGTCCATGACCCAAAAAGTTCTTTTCGAATGAGGCTTTTATTTTATCAATGTAGACCGATCGATGCGGAAGTCTACAAGGGATATTGATTATTTTATTCTTGAGGTCTTCACGGCTGATCAATGCGAGAAGCTTCGATAAAGGCCGACTGTGTATAGCTGTCCTTCTGGGGAGCAACATTTATAGTAGCAGAGATGATTTTAGCATAGCTGTCCTTCAGGGGAGCAAATATTTATAAGAAGCAGCAATAATAGTTTGGCATATAGCCGTCCTTCTTCGAGGGAGCAATTTATATTTAATTTTAGATGACTAGATGTTCGTTTGGCGTGAAGCATCTAGTTTAGTAGGAAGTTTGACTCAAGAAAATCCCATAAGAATACGGCTTATTTTAATACTTTGAAGTCATGGACTAGACTAAGAAGGGGAAGGCATCATCAAGGGGAGGTGAGGATCAAACTATGTGAGCCTGATTGTTATTATGAAGTTTAGGAAACAGGATGTATGTAGTGGTAAGTGAGCTCAAGGGACGAGCGACAGGTAGATAAGAAGTGATATAATACTAATTTCAACAGTAGAATGGTCGAAGATGCAAGGCATTAAGGGGTTCAGGCTCAGGTTTACCATTGAGCGAGGCTAAACGATAAGTACCAGATCCATAGGTATGAGTGATTATATAAGGCCCGATCCAATTGGGAGCAAATTTTCCACGTTTGCTCTTTTCTAGTTTGGTTACATGTTGATTCTCTTTGAGAACAAGATCACCAATCTTAAAGGTACGCTCATGAAGTCGCTTATCATAAGCACGTTTAATGCGTTTTTGATAGATTTGAAGGTGATCAAGAGTCCGTAAGACGGCGTCACAAGAAGCTCCAATGGGCTAACCGCTCAAGCGGAAATCATCGCTGGTGAGAATATCCTCAAGAGATATTCTAAGGGAGGGTATTTGTATTTCGAGAGGCAAAACAGCCTCTGGTACCGTATACCAAAGAAAAGGTGTGGCATTAGTAGAGGTACGAATGCTAGTACGATAAGCCCAAAGGGCAAAGGGAATGTGATCGTGCCAATTTCTTCCGTATTCATCGACAACTTTCATGAGGATTTTGGTTAGTGTTTTATTAGAGGACTCGGCTTGCCCATTGGCTTGTGGATAGTAAGGTGATGAGAAACTAAGTTTGATACCAAAGTTGTCACAAAGGTCTCAGCAACAACTTGTTTTTGAAAGATTTTCCATTATCTCGTATCGTGCGTGAGAAACACCAAAACGACAGATAATGTGGTGGTTAATGAACTCGACAATTTTTTTTTTTTTTTGATTGAAATGAGTGGAATAGCCTCCACCCATTTTGTGTAATATCTCGGTCATGTGAGTATCCAACGGTGACGCTGTGAAGAGGTTGGGTGAATCTCACCAATAAGGTCTAAACCCCATCAGAGAAAGGCCAAAGATCTCGAGCGATCCGGAGCGGGTGGCTAGGAGTATGTCAAGGTTGGCATGTTGTCGACACATAACACAACGCTTAACATATTCGTAGCAAATCATATTGAGAGTAGGCCAATAATAACCAAGGCGAAGGATTCGCTTGCCACGGCAAGGCCGCTAAAATGTCCACCACAAATACCGCATGGACCCGCTGATGGTATGAGTGGCCTCCACGCCGCTAGACAAAATGAAGGAGGATACCATCAAAGCCACGTTTATAGAGGAGTCCCCCATGACAACATAACGCGAAACACTTTTAAGAAAAGCACGCTTGCTACTAGTAAGGTCGTGGGAGGACAGAGATTGTAAGGTAGTCGTGAAATCGGTGGTACCTGTATCCCGTGAATTAGTAGACACGATTTATCATACAAACTACCGGGTCAATAGATGGGGCAAAAAGTTGTTGGACCACGACGAATAATTCAGAGTCAATGGCAAGGCGGAATTTGCGAGGCTAAACAAGCCATAGTATCCGCAAATTTGTTAGTGGAGCGGGAATGGCTCAGATAGAATAAAGGGTAAATAAAGCTAGAAGTGAATCCACGTAGTGTTTGTATTTTTGAAGTTCCTCATTTTTTCATTGGTAGACGCCATAACTTGATTGACTACCAATCGAGAGTCGCCAAAAATGTTGATAGATTTGATACCTAAGTGTAATGCAACTCGAGACCTGTAACAAGGGCCTCGTATTCCGCCGTATTATTAGTGCAAGGGAAATCAAGTCGGAATGAAAGAGGCATAGGTTCAGCTTGAGAGGAATGAGAACAACGCCGGCTCCTCCACCGCGCCGGCATTTAGATCCATCAAGAAGAGGGTCATTGGGTACGACTCCTCCGTGAGGGAAAGAGTAGCGATGAGTTCGTCGGAAATGTGAAATTGGTAAATTGTTCCCCAGACAGAGCGTCCGCAAGTCGGTCTCGCGATGGTTTGTCCTTTGATTGATTTCTCGTGGATAAACTCAAGGTCGAGGTCGGCGAGAAGCATGAGCCATCTAGCAATGCGTTGGTTCGATGAGGTTTGGCGACATGTAATGGATGGGGTCTCAGTGTTGGTGATGACGAAAGTCTTGTGATTTAGAAGGTAGTGTCGAGTTTGGTGGCGACGAATGATAGGGCTGTGCACAATTTTTCTACATGTGTGTACCTAGTCTCATAGTCCACCAAAGTACGACTTATATAATAAACGGCTTGTTCTGCTGATTCTCGTGTCACGATGTGCAAGCATGGCTCCTACAAATAAGTGGTCGGTGGCGGAAAGGTAAAGGTAGAAAGGGCGGTTGTCTTGGGGTGGATAAGCACGGTGGTCAGAAGAGATAAGCTTTGAGAGCTTCAAGGCTTGGTGACATTCTTCGCCCATCGGAATGCAATATCCTTTTAAGGAGGTGATGGAAAGGTCGACACCGATCCGAGAGTCGGGAGATGAAACGCCGGATAGATCGAGCTTACCTTGTAAACTACGCAATTGTTTGAGATTTTTGGGTGGGGGCATTTCTAGGATAGCTTTGACTTTCGATGGATCGACCTCAATGCCACGCAAAGAGACGATAAAGCCAAGAAGTTTTCCCGAAAGAACACCAAAACACATTTCTTTGGTCAAGGCGATGTAATATTGTAACAAAGCATCAAAATAATGGTTAAAACATCGAGATGTTCACTACGATGTTTAGACTTGCCGAGAAGATCGTCGACATAGTCTTCAAGGATAGTGTGCATAATGTCATGAAAATGTAGGTCATAGCCCACCGATAGGTAAAGACCAAAGATTCTTAAGGCCAAATGGCATGACACGATAACAAAAGGTTCCCAAGGAGTTATGAAGGCAAATTTGTGTTGATCGGCAGGGCAACTAAAATTTGGTCAGATCCCGAAAAGCCATCCATGAGAGAAAGCATTTCATGACTCAGTGAGATCAACAAGTTGATCAATACTGGGAGGGGGAAGTCATCCTTAGGGCAAGCGAGGTTAAGATCCCGAAACTGCGGCATATCCGAAGTCCCCCCGCCGCTTTCGTGATGTGTACGATGTTGGAAATCCATCGAGGATAGTCAATAGGCAGTAATGAAGGAAACAGAAAGGAGTCGCTTGAGTTCCTTTGACCAAGAGAGCAATGCGTGGATGCATTTTTCTCAATTTCTCGCTTTGACTGCCTGGAATCGGGTTTAGGTGATGTTATGGACGGCAATGGTAGGATCAATTCCGCATGTCAACCGTAAGACCATGCGAACGCTTGTCATGAGCACAGACAGAAAGGTAGTAAAGGCGGCTTGTTCTCGATGTGTTAAGGATTGTCCAATCTTCACTATGTGAGGATCTTCCTCCGTGTGGATGTTGATTTCTATAGTAGATTCATTCAAAGATAGTTTGGGTTTCAGATGGTAGGGCACGCAAATATAAGAATCATCCGCGCCTGTAAGTGAGTATGGAGTCGCTCATCCCGGCATTCAACAACATTAATCAAAGGCGAATCCTCTTCGATCATGTCCGGATACGTATGGGGAAGAGAAGATGGGTCCTCATTATCGCGCTGATAAGTGAGAGGACCTATGAAGATAGCATTTATGAAAAAAAAAGTTAGGAGGGATAGATTCAGGTCCATCGATTCTCGGTGATGATGGCAAAGTAGGTGATGATGTTTCTGCAGAGGGGCAACGCCTTCCTCTTCCAGATACAAATGACAGAGGTGTCTCTTGTGTAGGTGTTTCGGGAAACCAAGACCACCGCGATCATTATGTTTACGGGTAGTCACGGAATGAGTGTATGTCGGCCTTGTTCAGTAAAGGCCAAAACCAAAGCCTTCCACGCACAAATGAGTCAAGAAGGTGAGGGATGGAAATGACGATTTGTCAAGTATTGAAAATCGGATCGAAGGGAACCACACCAAGAGGAGGTTCAGGGGTAATGGAGGATGTGTCAACACCCCCATACGTTAGGTTAGTGCGGCAATGGGGTGGTCCGTAAGAGATTACCTCCCCACGCGACGGTCGTAGGTGGGATGCGCATGTAATTGTCCGTACTCCCGCGGGTAGGGAAAGAACTAACGTTATATAGCGGTACTCCCAAATGCGTGAGGCGATGAAAAACATCTACTAAGGGGCCTGAGGTTGGGATGTTAGCAAGGGAAGAGAAGTGGTTTGTGCGACGGTGGTTTCATCACCAAGGCGTAGGTGCAATGAGGTGGATGGTTGAGGTACATTCAAGAGGATGGTCAGGGTTGAATGTATGGGTGTCTTAATTGGTATAAGCACATCGTTTGGGCGGTATAACATATCGCAAGTTTTGAAGGGGGAGGATCAGCTTTTACAAAGCAGGACTTCCCTCGTACTCAAATTTTATGCATCGATGTAATGTCGAGGGAACGCATCCCATGGCTCGAATCCAAGGACGACCCAAAGAATATATTATATCGAACTCTCCTTCAAGGACATAGAAGAGTTCGGGCAAAGTACGTGGCCTACGCGAATGTTGAGGATCACGGTGCCTAAGGTAGAAGTAATAGCGCTATCAATGATCGCAACATGATGGGGTCGGCACACATGCAACTAGAAGGGATGTTCATTTGTTGGAAGGCTTTTGAAGAGATGATGTTTAGCTAGCGCCCCGCAATCATAACCCGACGTACTCAATGTCTCTGACGTAAGCGAAATGAAAAGGGCAGGTGGTCGTGGTCTTCTCGCACTAAAGTCGATAATTTCATCTTCCGAGAAACTAACCGCAGCGGCTTGTTGTTTTGAGACGTATGGTGGGGGAGATGGATTGTTTGGTGAGAGAGGCAACGTGATCGGGTGTTAGAATGGAGGCAACGGGCAGGGTTTCGTTGGGTAAAACCTCTATCCTCAAGGATCTCAACGAGAGCTTGTCGATGAGATTCAAAGTCCGAATGAGATCATATAGTGTCATTTTTACTGCGATCGATGAAGCCGTTTGATCATGGTTCGGTGGGCAACTCCATTAGAGACGGATAGGGGTCCGCGAATAACCACTTTAGGTGGTGGTGTAATCGGGATGGTCAAGGAGAAAGAGATGCCGCAGTGTGTTTTCTTTCGCTTTCCCATTGTTTTTCTCGTCTCTCGAGTAGTGACACTAATCATATTAATCTCGTAGATCCGAGATGAGGAAGATGGTCGATAATTCATGGTCTTCAAGAGGTGGGGTCAGAATAATGATAGATCTTGGTGAGGCGGGGATAGATGATATAGAGAGGGAATCGACGCTAGAGGTCTCTCCCTTCGTAAGTTGTCTTTCTTAATGCTCTATCCGGAGAGGTGACTCGACGAAGGAGGGTTTTTAGAGCTTTGCATCCCTCCACATCATGTCCTGGTGT
This sequence comes from Taxus wallichiana var. yunnanensis, assembly GCA_018340775.1. NCBI lineage: Eukaryota > Viridiplantae > Streptophyta > Pinopsida > Cupressales > Taxaceae > Taxus > Taxus wallichiana. The sequence continues at coordinate 83,675,040 of CM031243.1, forward strand.
GCGGTGATAAGCGCAGATTTTAGACTCATCGTAACCCATAGGTCGGGGCTTAGACGGGTCATAAGGTCTAAGTGGAGGTAGGGAAATGGTCGCATTCTCCACCAACATAGCAAGAATTTGGGCGTAAGATCCTTTGAGTGGGTCAAAATCGGAAGAGGATGAGGGTATTGATTGTGTGGGTTGTGGTAATGTTTGGGCGTGTTTAGTTCGTATGGGTGATGGTTTAGCCGAGGGGTGACCGACACATGTTTTTCACTAAACGTGGTTTCTCGGACACGGGTTACGCTCAAATGGTTAGATGATGAGGTTACGATGGCGTGGTAAATGCGGAAACAACCACGAGAAAGGGGAGTGACAGAAAATAAATCCTTTGATGATGGGATTGGTTTAGGGTCGATAGGTGGACCGGATACGCTGGGTAACGATGTTGTGATACCCTTTGATCTCTCGTATAGGTGTAGAAGGCGAGGTCGCTTTTGCGTAAAAACAACGGAGGTATGATATATTGGTAAATGTGGAGGGATGAGGTCCCAATATGGAAGGTGGGTGTGACGATGAGGGTTTTAATTGTGATAGAGGCCCGGATTGCGCTCGCCTCCTAGGTGGCGAACGGATTTATTTTTGGATAGATCGAGTCGCTTAGCGGGTGTGTCGATTGGGCATCGTGAGGTCCCAAGCGTAGGGGAAGATCCGGTTAAGTTGATAGAAGTGGACGGGGCATTTGGTAGAGGTGAGGGGGTGAAGGCGAGAACAGGGGCATTTTAAGCTTCGTAAGCACTTCGGGTAGATGGTGGAGACATCAGATCACCATTTGCATTTGAGTAGAAAAAGGGGTACTCAAACGCTTCCCATAGGGCCTCGTCTATCTTCTCGTGGAATGACACTCTGTGTGTGATTTGTAATTTTGGTACTAAGAAAAGTGAGTTGTAATTCCAAATTATCATGGGGTGTGACACAGAGGCGATGAGGCACCGTATCAATAGATGTCAGGAGGTCAACCGGTCGTTGAAAAGATTTAGGCGATGAGGGACTAATAGGTAGGAGGGCGTGTTCGAGGAGATCTGTCATGTTAAAAGAATGTGGTGATGTTAGTGTAAGAGATTTCTGCCTAAGGATGTCAAAAGGAGTGGTGAGCCTTCCTCTGTAGTAAGAAGAGTGGCAGAAGGGGACGTTTGGGAAATAGATAAATTAGATAAGATCCGCCTCACACCAGAGGGATGTGGTGTAAGAAGACTCATCTGATGGGAAGAGAAGCCCGGCGCTTAACTCTTCTATGGGTAAAGGAACGATTTCGCTTTGGCTTGATGGTGGTAAAGGAGGTTCGGCCCCGTGTTAGTGAAGAGGCTTGATTCAAAATTTTCTCGATAGAGGCTTTTGGCCGAGAATCGAAGACTCGCATGGATCTCATGAACACTCTCCTCAGCTAAGATATCTTGGTTCACGTTGCTGCTGGACGAGTGATTCGGGAATGGCTTGTTGAAAATTTTCAGATTTCGGTTAGCAGGGGCGTTAGGATTATCGAGTGTTATATCCCCGATCAACCATTTCCCGCACTATGTTTTTCAACATCTTGCAGCTTTCATGACTATGTCCTTTTACGCGTGAAAGTTACAAAAGTCATTTTCTTTGTACTCAGTGAAGGTATTGCATGGGTGGAGTCAAACCCGAGTGAGGTTTAACAGGGGGCAAGGTGATAGCCCCACTTTGAGCAATTTCTCCAATACCACACCATAGGTTTCTCCCAAGGAGTGTAGCATGGGTTCGGCTTTGTATTTATAGGTGGTTTTTGTGGAGTATCGACGGTGGTTGGGATTTGACCATCACCGCGTGGACAGCCCTCCTTTGATTTAGAAGAGGTGGACGCGTGAGGAGTGGTGGTATTTGGTTTATCGGTAGAATCAGAGTTCGGAAAGTGGAGTTCTTGTTGCAAACCGCAGCTTTCTCTTCCTCTAGGCTCGAATTTCTAATTTTCGAGCCATAGTAAAGGCCTCGCCGAATGTACGGAAAGTTTGAATTTGGAGGGTAGGGGAGATGAGGCTTAGCGCAGCCCGCGTAAATAGCCTCGATGAGTTCGGCTTTGAGGCAAGGCATACGTAAGTTGGTCGATAAGGCCCCGCCATCGTCCAACGAAATCTGCGATAGATTCGTCTTCGAATCCTTGGATGGCATAGAGGTCGGTGATAGATACTTTCTTGCAATGTTAATGGAGAAATGATCCAAGAAAGATTGGGCTAGTTGGTTAAAAGAGAAGATTGAGTGCCGGGTTAAAGCACTCGTACCACTCCAAGGCAGCCCCGATAAGGACATGGGAAAGGTGCGGAGTAACAAGGCATCATCATGGGCAATCAAATAACAAGCATGTCTAAATGATCGCAAGTGTTGTTGAGGATCCTCTTTATCGTTAAAACGAGTAAACTTTGGCAACTCCCATCGAGGAGGATATGAATGAAGGGGGACAGAGGGTGAATGGGCTCCCGACAAACTTGCTCGTATGTCAAGCGCCACGACTTCCTCAAACTAAGCCTCCGTGTTTTGCATTTTGTCCATCATTTGCTTGATGAAATCATGGTCGGATGAGATGATGGTGCCACGTAATAGGGATGTCCCATATAAGGTGTTGAGGTTAATGGATACGTGTATGGGAATGAAAAGGTAGGCGGAGCTTGAGAAGGAAAGCTCGCTTTGAATAGGTGGCAGAGAGTAAGTCATGAATGGAGTGGTCCGAAAGAGATGAGATAGGGGCAATTGGTGGTAATGATACGTGGGGTCCAAGGTTAACCAAAGGAAAGCTAATCGGGTCGTCTCGAACCTCTCGGGTCAGCTTCGGATCGGGAGACGGGGCTAGTGATGCAGAAGTAAGGTATTGTTATCGAGGAGTAGGAGCTAAATGAGCAGCTATACTAATAGGCATGCCCATAAGGAGCCGACCATCAAAGCGTACGGTCGTGGGTATGAGACAAATAGTATTGTACAAATACTGGGATTAGCATCCGTAAATTTGGCAAAGTCCTTGTCTCCTACAGAATTTGGGGATCTCACCGTGTCCGTAGGGTTCCCTATGTAATGTGAAGGGGGTGATTCAGCAAAGAAACAGAGCAAGCGTGTGAAACCATGGCGGCGGCTTGCTTCCGAGTGATGACAACCATAGACCAGAACACACAGGAAAGTTTCAATCTATCAAGAACAAAAACAACTTCAGAATGGTGAATTTGGCAAGCTGCTGGTTTGTCAGGGGCTGATGAAGACAAGAATCGATATCGGCTTTAGAACCGCCGGCACGCATCAAACGACGTCGGTCCCTTAACCGATGCCGGTGTCAAAAATCTAGGATAAGAAGATACAAAGGGCTGCTAATTTGATTTTTAGCAATGTTGAGTATATTTATCAACTTATTGATCACAAAAGACAGAGTATGACAGAGCAAAAACAGAAATAAAAAAACAAGCAAGATGCACACGCAAATGCAGATTAACCTTAGGGTTAATTTTAATTATCAGGGCTTATGCCTTTAGACGTAGAATGATGTCGTAATCCTAAACAAGAGACTTAGGGAAATGTCAAGTTGTTTTGGCTTATAAGGTTACTCTCAATCTAAGAGGAATACCGCGGAAAAAGGGGGGATGTTTGAGCTGTTGTGTTAATTGTGAAGTGATTCGGTATGTGTTGTGTAGTGAAACTAAGGTTAATTTCCTGTCAATACCGTGGATATCACCCCCACGTGTACGACCTGTTACTTAATCTATGTTCACTAGAATTGAAAAACAACAAGCAGGAATGCAATGCATGTGTTTTAAAACCCAAATCGAAAGTGATATTCGATGAAGCAAAAGAGATGACTTTTACTAATGCAAGATGCAAAAACAAAGCAAGTTCTTTTACCAGAATAATAAAATACCTTGTGAATATCTCTAGAAGAAGAAAACAGCAAGTATGCTCCCTATAATGAAAGCAAGCAAGAAATAAAGAAAAACCCAAAATGGGTCCCACCGGCGTGCAAAATGTTTCACTGAAAATGCTTCGCTCCTTATAGAAACAGATAAGGTTAGGGTTAGGAGGAATACCCGTAGAATGTCGAGATGATGTGCGCGCATCAGAGAAAGATCAGCCGATCGCGAAGAACTCCTTTTTGTCTCGGAAGGACTACTCGCAAATAAGAACACAAGACCACAAGATTTTGATTAGATAATAAATGAGGGAACTCGCTTGGGCCTAGGAAATATGAAACTTCCTTTCGAAGGTGGTCAGTTCCCCTGCCGATATGAGTTAACACAAAATACTGTAAAATATCAATTAAATTGCTTGGCTGAACTGGGTAGGGGAAAGGCTGTTTTTCCTGGTTTTTGATCAAAGGAACCGATGCGCCGCCCTATAACCGATGGCGGTTACTGATAACCGATGCCGGTGCGTTCTAGGATCTTCTGGGCTGGTTGTGGAGTTTGTAATGGCTGATTTTTGGATAGTTTTTTGGGAAATGGGATGGTTAGAAACAAAAGAATGACAGCTAGAGGCAATGGTACGCTTGGATAATGGATCCAAACGGATTTGGGAGGACCGTAATTCCAAAAGCATAAGAAATGTTATAATGGAGGACATGCAAGATGTAACTTATCGGGTTTTTGACGAAGATGCCAAGCTGATCTCCTCGTCGCCAACTCTTCCGGTTTCTTCACTCGCCTCTCGCTTGGTCAAGTGAAGTTCGACTCGCTAATCGCTTGACTCTCCTTTGATTCAAAATCCTTCGACCGATCTCCCAAAATGAAAATTCCGATCCGTTGTTTTGGCTTGGGAAGCCCATTTACAGGGAACCGATGGCGGTTACGTAACCGACGGCGGCCGAGTAGAACCGCATCGGTAAGGAAAAAGTAGGCTATTTTTAGTAAAATAGCCCGCCTCCCGCTTTTCTCCCGAGAGATCAGCCATGGGGCTTGGTCAAGTGGCTAGAAGGTCGGCTTTAAAAGTGCGAGTAAGGAGGCATTAGTTATGGATGTGAGTCTGACCAAGTCATGGGTCTTAATTAGCTTAGTTTAGGTTAGGGCTAGGTCATGATGAGGTGGCAAAGTGAGGTGGCGGGTAAGGTGATGTGGATTTATCAATTACAAGGTAATTAATAATAATTGTGTAAAGTTTAGAATATGGTGATTGTTATCCAAAATTCACCCCCAGGGTAATTTTGATAACATGCATTAAATTCTCAAGTCCCAGGAAAATAGATTGATTCAGGGAAAAAAATCATGTTTCTAGGGTCCCCTCAGATTTTTTCTAACTCCCCTATCCAAGAAGAAAAGAGCAAGTTCTGAGAAAATGTGAAAAAGTTATAGAAAACAAGCTTGGGCCAGAAAAAATCATGAAAAATGGCTAAGTCCTAGTCCTCGCAATAGTCGGGACGTGAGGGACATCTGGGCGTGAATCGGCCGAAAAGGCCACCAGGTAGTCTACAGAGCAAAGGGACATCTGGGACAGAGGGGCGCGGAAGACGTGGAAAGGTGAACCGCTGAAGGTCGAGGAAAATTGACTAACTCGCTAAGTGTAATGCACCGGGACATTTGGGCTGCGAGGATGCGAAGGACGCGAACCACCCGGATCGGCCGAAAAGGAGAACTTTCGCACTGGGACAGTTGGGACAAAGGGACGCATGGGACGCGGATAGCTGAAGGAGCCGAAAGCCAATCAAATTACGCCACGTGTCATCGGTAGAAAAGGGACAAGGAAGCCCATTTCGGGCGGATCGGAAGTTTTCGTCCTAGATAGTTTGGGACATCCGGGAAAAATGGATGCGGTAGACGCGATAGCCGCTAGACCCAGAGACCAATCAAATCACGACACGTGTTTAAAGGGGGAAACATCCAAAAGTGCCAAGGGTGAGGTTTCAAGCGTTAGCCCGAACAAATAGGAATTGGACACGTGTCCAATAGATCAGGGAAGCATGGAGCTCGGGAGGAGTTAGAGAATTTGGCCAAGTTTCGGTCAAAAAGCTAAAAAGAAAAGGTCTGCCCCGCGCCTCTGTCCTCCAATCAATGCATGCCATGTGTCCCAAGTGGCGGGGATGCGGGGAAAAAGTGAAAAATGTTCCAAAATCATCAAAAGTCAAAATTTTCAAGGAAATCCACGGGTGAGCAGAGGAGAGAGAATTATGCATCCAATCAGCGCTTGCCACGTGTCATCCAGGTGGCAGAGCGCAGGAAAAAGTTTCAAAACTCATTTTCACTTGTTTTGTGCCCTAGAATTTCAGATCTCCATATCTTTTGATCCAGAGCTTGGATTTGCACGTTCTTTATATCAACGAAAAGCTTATGAAATTCTCTACATTTTGGTGCAGTCTAGAGAGAGAAAGTTAAGAAACGGATCTGACACGTGTTCATGGCTAGAAGTGACATTTCAGTGACCAAATTTAACACAGAATGGGTCACATTCTCCTGTAATCCGGTCAAAAATGATAGGGTATGGGTTTGTAAGGTCCCCCATGCCGTTTTAATGCATTTACTGATTAAGGAGGAATGGGCTCTCATGTTTTTGTATGTTTCTGTCTCTTGGGCTCAACCCATGCAATGTAAAAAGCTAGATTTGGCTCATTTCAAAGGGGGAACATTTTTTGGACATAACAACTTCTTCTTTCACCTCCAACAAGTGATTGTTTGAAGAATCAGACCTCTCCAAAGATTGTAATTTTTTACCTCTCTGAAGTTGTAATGCATGGTTTTGACTCGAAATGATAATACAAGCTTTGTGAATGGGTTTCAGTCCTTTGTTTGTATTATTTGATTCATTTCAGATCCTAAGTTATATCTTATCAACCTGTGTATGTTTTGTGTTGCAATCTCTAGTTTGTGTCTATTTGCATGACAGAAATGTTTCACCACTCCTTTTGGTGCATCACTACCTTTAGTTAGTTTCATTTTTGCATTTCTATCCCTGTCTCCTTGCAGTTTAGAGTAAGATTAGGATCTGAACCTCTGTATTTTTACAAAATATAGATCTAAATCAGAGGAGTTTGAGGAACCAACCTCTAATATGGAGATTCCTCTCTCAATTTCACAAGTCCCACACTTGGAGAGAGGTTTCCATGTTGTGCAATCACACTGGATGCTAGAGTGATCAACCTAGAAGCCTGATCTGCATCCAAGGGTGCTGTGAGTCTGCAACAACAGTTTTGGCATGCCCAGTGGGACACATAGAGGTCTCATTTTTATTGCAGCAAGGTTGATGTGCATCTGCTGCAATTTTCTTGCTCAAAAGAGCTATTATTTGCATATCCGCGACTCGAAGGGGAAGAATCAACTGGTTCAAGAGTGCAGGCCTGAAAAATCATGAGAAGAATCCTCACAAGGTCAAGGGATGGAGAAGAAAAAGTTCTTTTTGAATACCTGCAATTATCTCCAAGAAGAAGGCAAAGAGGAAGAAGGATTCAAAGGTCTCCATCTCCACCAAACAGAACCCTCTCAACTCCTCCACCTGGTAGGCCTTTCATTCAGTCAACAAGGGTTTTAAGACCAATCAGAATGGCTCAAAAAAATCCCTATGTCAACTTCACAGGCAGCAGCCCACTTGCCCTCAATGCGCAACATCCAGTTCCTATTGTAGCCTTGAAGAACATTCCCTACTTCACTGGAGAAAATCAGACTACTCCAGGTGATCATGTTAAAGATATTGCTAACCTTTGTGTGATCCATGAAATCAATGAAATGCAAGTGGCTGTCAAGTTGCTGGCGTCTTCATTCAAGGGTAAAGCATTGTAATGGTTTAGAAGCCTTGGAGCTAGTTCTATCACAAATTGGAATCAGCTGTGTATAGCACTTCACGAGCAATTTGGAGAGAAGGGAGACAACTTGTCTCTTTTGGAGCAGCTGACAACCATCAAGAGAGCTCCCAATGAGTAGCTGAATGATTTCAAAAGACTTGGGAGAGGATTCCTGTGACGATTAGGCCAACAATGAAGAACAAAGATAATGATGAGCATCCAATTGCCTTCTTCACCCGAGCCTAGATGACTATGAGGTGAGATACTCTTTTATTGAGAAGCATGTGCTTACAAAGAATCGAAGCTTGAAGAAATTCAAGCATTTAGTCTCAAACAACAAGGTCCAGCTTGCTGGTCTCACATGTCAAGGTTAAGGACTTCCTCCTCAACAAGGATTTGAATGAGAAAAGGGCAGGTTGGATCACCCATGTCATGGAGTATGACATTGAGATCAAGATCACCAAGCTGGTAAGAGGGAAAGGATTGTGTGAGCAGCTGGTTTTGGGGAAGCAAAAAGAAGTATGCAATGAAGAAGAGGTTGTTTTGACAGTCCAGGACATCCATGAACCAAGTGGCAAGCAAGAATAAGACAATGCTGCCCCAACTCCTTGCTGGACCCAAGGCATTATACACTTACTAGGCACGTGCCTATGCCCTCACGAGATAAACAAGACCCAAAGGAGACACTTCAGATTGCAGTGCTATTCCATATGCCATTGTTGATGGAGTTTTGTTCAAGAAAGATGTAAATGGAGTGCTGCTTGCAAGGTGCATTAGCACAAATTAGATTCAAAGGGTGTTGGAAGAGTTTCATGGTGGAGCATCTGGTGGTCATTTTGCACCAAGAGTGACAGCTCTAAAAATCATGAAGGCTGGTTATTATTGGCCTAAAATCTTCAAAGTGATTGCTATGCATGGATCAAGAGGTGTAAGAATTGTGCATTCTTCACAGAAAAGAGAGACTTGCTGCCCTTCCATTACATCCAATCTCGATTGACCAGCCATTCATGCAATGGGGTTTAGACTTCATTGAGTCATTAATCCCAATTCAAGCCAAGGGCACAAATGGATTTTGATAAAACCACATACTACTTCACCAAATGGACAAGGAAGCGTGCACTCAAAGAGGCAAATGAGTCTAGAATCTTAGACTTTTATGAGGGGATAACAACCAGATTTGGTGTACCTACCACAATAATCTCTGATAATGGATTGGCATTCATTGGATCTAAGGTGACTGAGTGGGCTGTCAAGAACGGTATTTACCTAAGCACTTCATCAAACTATTACCCCCAAGGTAATGGTCAGGCCGAGTCTACAAATAAGAACTTGTTGAGGATCATTAGGAGGACTCTTGACGAGAATCAGAGGTCTTGGCATACCAAACTGAAATCAGCCTTATGGGCTGATAGGATAACTCCCAAAAGATCCATAGGTAACTCTCCATTCAGGCTTGTCTATGGAAGAGAGGCAATTTTTCCCATGTCACTTGAGTTTCCAGCATTGGAACTCATGAAGCAGCTGAAGTTGCTGGAGTTTGAGCCCATGGAGGTGAGGTATGCAGAGTTGATGGAGCTGCAAGAGATCAGAAATTAGGCATCCCAAGCAATGGAAAAGGATCAAGCTTTGATCAAGAAGACCTTTGATAAGAAAGCCAAAGATAGATCTTTTCAAGTTGGAGATCTAGTGTTGAAATGGGATGTGGATAGAGCAAAACCGGGAAGGCATTCAAAATTTGATGCCATTTGGAGTGGCCCATACATGGTCATGAAGTGCAAGAACAACAATGCTTTCCAATTGGCCTCATTGGATGGTGAAGAACTATAGATTCCAGTCAATGGAATCTATCTCAAGTGTTGTTGTTGTATATATTTACCCCCCCGGGTAAATATAGATAAACGCAATGTAGATCGGGTTTCAGAAGAAGAGAAGCATGTCGTCGGGCCTCTAAAACCCGACATCAAAGCGATCGGGTTTCAGTTTCGGAGAAACAAGGCGGAGAAACAGGCAAAAAGACATGTCGGAAGGGTTGGAAAACCCGACATCAAAGGCAAAGCGGGTTTCGGGTTTCGGGAAACACGAAACATGAAGCATGCAGATCGCAAAGGATGTCCCGATGCTCGAGGGTTCCAAAACCTGAAAACACATCAAAGGGAAAGCGGGTTTCGGAGGCGGAGAAACATAGCGCAGAAGCATGTCGGAGGGGTTAATAAACCCGACAGCAAAGAACATGTCGCAAGGGTTGGAAAACCCGATGCAAAGGGAAAGCGGGTTTCGGAGGCGGAGAAACATGGCGCAGAAGCATGGGGCGAAAACATGTCGAGGCATCCTCCAAACCCGATGCAAATGCAGAGGAGAACCCCGAACCCGATAGGCAAAAGACCCTGACACAGGAAATATTCAGATCGCCATAACTTTTCACAGGGAGCTCGGATTCACACAAGGTTGGACTTTTCGGAAAGCTCTCGGTGTCCTCTACGCAACTACGACTGGATATCTTTAATTGGGTGGGAAAAAGTTCTTAAAAATGTAAAATACACTTCGCCACTGTTGGGTTGTTGAGATTCTCACCTACCGCCATGATTTGTTGAAGTTAGGTGCAGTCTTGGAGGTGGTTGGGGGCAGAGTTCGAATCATTCTCTTCTCCCTCATTTTTCCTCATATAAATGGTAAAGAGAGGCTCTCTAAAAAAGTTGGGCATTTCTACTTTGCACCCTCCCTTCTCTCCTGCTTGCAAGAGAATTTGTGGAGTTTTCAAGCCTCCCATATGGATTGTAATGCTGTTTTTTGCCTCTTGGCCATTGCAATGTATTGAATCGATCCTTGAGCAATATATGTATGTCTGTGATTGATTTTAAACCCTCTCATATATTCATTGTTGTTATTTTGATCTCTCATTGCATTTTGGTTGCCTGTGCATGGTGTGGTATTACATCTATGTGGTCTGTGTTTAATCTTGCAAAGCAGGTGTCCAACATTCCTCGGTGCATCACCTCCTTAGCTTAGGTTTATTTTTATGCATTTCTCTCCTTGTCTCCTTGGTAGTTAGATCAAGTTTTTTGGGTAAACCTCTGCGTTTATTGGTGCATCCGAACAAAGGAATAGGAGCCGCCTTCATCCGAAGAGCTTTTCCAATTTCACGAGGTCCCACACTTGGGAAAAGCTCCATGTTGTGCAATCGCACCGAGAGTCTCAACCGATCGCGTTGCGAGTCCCGGGTGCTGCGATTCATCACCAATAGTTGCTTCTAGAGGGAAATTCACTACCTTGTAAATATTAGATTAGATTTTCATTCCTCCAAGTGCTTGTGCACATTGTTTTGTTGTAGGTTAGTTTTGTTTTCCCTAAGTGCTTTGGCACAACTTGCTATCCATGGAGATGTTTTGCAGTCCTTACTTTCATCAGTGATATTCCATCTTCCTCCTTACACATTCCGAGTCAGTTGGGGTTCTAAACAGAATATTTTATGACTCCATGCCCAATGGACTACTTCAGGCAACTGGTATCTTCTACCTAGCAGCAGGTAACCCCACTGAGTCACCAAATTGTTATCCAAAATTCACCCCAAGGGTAATTTTGATAACATGCATTAAATTCTCAAGTCCCAGGAAAATAGATTGATTCAGGGCAAAAAATCATGTTTCTAGGGTCCCCTCAGATTTTTTCTAACTCCCCTGTCCAAGAAGAAAAGAGCAAGTTCTGAGAAAATGTGGAAAAGTTGCAGAAAACAAGCTTGGGCCAAAAAAAATCATGAAAATGGCTAAGTCCTAGTCCTCGCAATAGCCGGGACGTGAGGGACATCTGGGCGTGAATCGGCCGAAAAGGCCGCCAGCAAATACAGAGCAAAGGGACATCAGGGACGAGGGACGCGGAAGATGCGGAAAGGCGAACCGGCCGAAGGTCAGAGGAAAATCGACTAACTGCTAAGCGTAATATGCCTGGGACATCCGGGCATGCGAGGACGTGAAGGATGCAAACCACTCGGATTGGCCGAAAAGGAGAACTTTTACACTGGGATAGTTGGGACAAAGGGATGCGTGGGACGCGGATAGCCGAAGGAGCCGAAAGCCAATCAAATTATGTCACGTGTCATTGGCAGAAAAGGGACAAGGAAGCCCATTTCGGGTGGATCGGAAGTTTTCGTCCCATACAGTTTGGGACATCTGGGAAAAATGGACGTGGTAGACGTGGATAGCCAGTAGACCCGAGACCAATCAAATCATGACACGTGTCTAAAGGGGGAAACGTCCAAAAGTGCCAAGGGTGAGGTTTCAAGCGTTAGCTGAGAAAATTTGAATTGGACATGTGTCTAATGGATCGGGAAGTGCGGAGCTCGGGAGGAGGAGTTAGAGAATTTGGCCAAGTTTCGGTCAAAAGGCATAAAAGCAAAGGTCCGCCCCGTGCCCCTGTCCTCTAATCAATGCATGCCACGTGTCCCAAGTGGCGGGGACGCGGGGAAAAAGTGAAAAATGTTCCAAAATCATCAAAAGTAAAAATTTTCAAGGAAAACCCATGGGTGAGTAGAGGAGAGAGAATTACACATCCAATCAGCGCTTGCCATGTGTCATCCAGGTGGCAGAGCGCGGGAAAAAGTTTCAAAACTCATTTTCACCTGTTTTGTGCCCTAGAATTTCAGATCTCCATATCTTTTGATCTAGAGCTCGGATTTGCACGTTCTTTATATCAATGGAAAGCTTATGAAATTCTCTACATGATTTTGGGGTTAATCTTGAATTTTGTGTAGTCTAGAGAGAGAAAGTTAAGAAACGGATCTGACGCATGTTCATGGCCAGAAGTGACATTTCAGCGACCAAATTTAACGCAGAATGGGTCGCATTCTCCTACAATCCAGTCAAAAATGATAGGGTATGGGTTTGTAAGGTCCCCCATACCATTTTAATGCATTTGTAGTTAAGGAGGAATGGGCTCTCACGTTTTTTGTATGATTCTGTCTCCTGGGCTCGATCCATGTAATGTAAAAAGCCAGATTTGGCTTATTTCAAAGGGGGAACATTTTTTGGACATAACAACTTCTTCTTTCACCTCCAGCAAGTGATTGTTTGAAGAATCGACCTCTCAAGGACTGTAATAGTTTTTATCTCTCTAAGGTTATAATGCATGGTTTTGACCTAGAAATGATAATACAAGCTTTGTGAATGGGTTTCAATCCTTTGTTTGTATTATTTTCTTCATTTCAGATCCTAAGTTATATCTTATCACTGTGTATGTTTTGTGTTGCAATCTCTAGTTTGTGTCTATTTGCATGATAGAAATGTTTCACCACTCCTTTTGGTGCATCACTACCTTTAGTTAGTTTCATTTTTGCATTTCTATCCCTGTCTCCTTGCATTTTAGAGTAAGATTAGGATCTGAACCTCTGTAGTTTTGCAAAATATAGATCTAAATCAGAGGAGTTTGAGGAACCAGCCTCTAATCTGGAGATTCCTCTCTCAATTTCACAAGTCCCACACTTGGAGAGAGGTTTCCATGTTGTGCAATCACACTGGATGCTAGAGTGATCAACCTAGAAGCCCGATCTCGCATCTAGGGGTCTTTGTGAGTCTCAGAATAACAATGTGATCAAGTGGTATAGCTAAGAACCAACAAACCACCAAAAGGGCTTATCACTTTGGATTCCATCTTTAATCCTAATGATCAATTCAGGAAGGAGAAAGCAAACATTGAAGTCAAGGAGAATATTTAGTGTCCATCTCGGTGGGAGAAGGCATATCACTTCAAATTTGAAAAGTGGCAACCAAGCAAGAAAGGTATGAGTTCATGCAACCTTTCCAAGAGTTCTCGGATATATTTTCTTGGAGCTATGAAGAATTGAGAGGTTTCAATCCCAAGCTAGCTCATAACAAAATTGAATTAGATCCAAGTGCTAAACCCATCGAGGTAAAAACAAAGACTTGTCAATCCACACATGAAGCCTCTCATGAAGGAGGAATTGAACAAGTTAATAGAGGCAAGTATCATATTTTCCATCAAGCATTCAAGATGGGTTGTAAACTTGGTTCTAGTTAGAAAGAAGAGTGGAGAAATCAGATTGTGTGTAGACTTTAGAGATCTGAATAGAGTATCCCTCAATGATCACTACCCACTTCCTTATATGGAGCAGATTTTGCAAGTTGTTGGCTCTTAGAGGTTTTCATTGCTAGATGGTTATTTAGGGTATAATAAGATCATGGTAAAGTAGGATGATCAGTTTAAAACAACCTTCACCAAATTGGGAACCTATGAATATAGGAAAATTCCATTTGGGCTGTCTAATGACTGAGCTACCTTCTAGAGGGCAATGGATATGGTGTTCAAGGGATTGATCAAAAAAATAGTGTTGATATATCTAGATGATATTACTATATTTCCTAAAACTACAAAGCAGATCATCTCTTTCATTTGAGACTAGTGTTCCAAAGATGTAGAAGATTTTGGGTATCCTTGAATCCCAAAAAAATATTTTCCTTGCTCATGAAGGAAAGCTCCTAGGCTACATTGTTTCCAAAGAGGGATTAGCAATTGATCTAGAGAGGGTTGAAGAAATAAAAGGACTGCCATTGCCAAGTCATAAGAAGGCCCTTCAAAGTTTCTTGGGAAGAATCAATTTTGTTCAAAGGTTTGTTCCAGACTTTACATCCCTTGTCAAGCCAATAACTATGATGTTGAAGAAAAATATGGCTTTCAAATGGATAGCTGAAGGTAAGGCAAGTTTTGAGGTAATCAAGGAGGCCATCTCACAAACTCCAACTCTCATTAACCTAGATTTCTCTAAGAACATTATCCTTTATATGTTTGGTGGTGATGATACCATTTCTATAATTTTAGTACAATAGAACAAAGAAAATGTAGAGCAGATCAATTGCCTTCTTTAGCTAAAGCTTGGAGGACTATGAGGTGAGGTATTCCTTCATTTAGAATCATGTTCTAGTAGTGATTAGAAGCTTGAAGAAATTTAAGCATCTAATTTCAAATAACAAGGTTCAACTACTAGTTTCTCATGTGGGATTTAAGGACTTCCTCCTCAACAAAGACCTAAATGAAAAATGTGCAGAGTGGATTACTCATCTCATGGAGTATGAAATTGAGATCAAAGTCACATGGCTGGTTTGAGGAAAGGGATTTTGTGAGTAGCTGGTCTTGAGAAAATCAATGGAAGAAAGCAATGGGAAGGATGTTGTTTTGGTGTTGCAAGACAACCAAGAATAAAGAGGTGTTCAAGAAAAGAATAGCGGTATGCTCACTCCTTGTTGGAACCAAGAAATAATGTAGTTCTTACAAATAGGCCTATGCCCTCTATAGATGAACAAAACAAAGAGAAGACACTTTAAATTGTAGGATATTCCATATGCACTTGTTGATGGTGTCTTGTTCAAAAAGGATATAAATCGAGTCTTCTTTGAGATGCATTGGGAAAAATCAAATTAAGAGAATGTTAGAAGAGTTCCATGATGGATCACCTGGGGTCATTTTTCTCCAAGATTGACAACCACGAAGATTATGAAGGCTAGCTATTATTGGCCCAAGGTGTTAAGTGATTGCTATGCATGGACCTAGAGGTGTAAAAATTGTGCATTCTTCACAAGCGGGAAAGATTAGCAGCCCTTTTGTTGCACTCAATTTTAGTTGAACAACCATTCATGCAATGGGGTTTAGAATTCATTAGAGTCATTAACCCAAACTCAAGCCAAGGACACAAGTGGATTCTAACAACAACAAAATACTTCATGAAATGGACCGAGGCGGTGGCACTCAAAGAGGCAAATGAATCTAGCATTCTAGATTTCTATGAGGGGATAGTAACCAGATTTGGTATACCTACCACTATAATATCAAATAATGCATTGAAATTCATAGGATCAAAGGTAACCGAATGGGCTGTTAAGAATGGGATCTATTTAAGCACTTAAACAAATTATTACCCTCAAGGTAATGGCCAAGCTGAGTCTACCAACGAGATCCTATTAAATATCATCAAGTGGACTCTTGATGAAAATCAGAAGAATTGGCACACTAAAATTAAATCAGTCTTATGGGCTGATAGGATAACTCCTAAGAGATCCACCCGGTAACTCTCCATTCGAGACTTGTTTATGGAAGAGAGGCAATCTTGCCTTTGTCACTTGAGTTGCCAATGTTGGAACTCATGAAGCAATTGGAATTGTTGGAGTTTGAACCCATGGAGGTTAGATATACACAATTGATGGAACTCCAAGAAATCAAAGAGCATGCAACCCAAACAATGGAGAAGGACCAAGCCTTGATCAAGAGAACCTTTGATAGGAAAGCTAAGGCTATAACCTTCCAAGTTGGAGATTTAGTGTTGAAATGGGATGTAGACCAAGCAAAGCCAAGAAGGCATGTAAAGTTTGATGCCATTTGGAGTGGCCCTACATGGTCACAAAATGTAAGAACAAAAATGCCTTCTAATTGTCTACATTTGATGGTGAAGAACTATAGATTCCAGTTAATGGAATCTTTCTAAAGCATTACTACTAGAAGGGAAACTCCTCACCTTGTACACATTAGCTTAGATTTTTATTCCTCCAAGTTCTTGTGTGCATTGTTTTGTTGTATCTTAGTTTTACATTTCCCTAAGTGCTTTGGCACAAGCTTTGTTGTCCCAAGGATGCATCTTTGCTAGCCATGTTCCGAGATCAATTGATGTTCTACTCTCACAATATTCTTTCTAGAAATTTTCTAATGAGTTGAGACTACCAAGTAGTTAAGTTGATGACTCCATTGCCCAATAGATTTCTTCAGAAGATGATCATTCATCCGAAGGTAGATGATCCCTTTGAGTCACCAAAATTATTATCCAAAATAATCCCCTTGCTTATTTTGACTAAATTTCTTTCATTCCTTCCTTCCTTGTGTCTTAATAAAAATTTTGACTTTTCAAGTACTCAAAATTATTTGGAAATGGCTTCATCAAATAGAGAATTTTCCCACCTTTCTAGAAAGGTAATTTTTTCCTTCTAACTCCTTGTATTTTGCATGTTATGGCTTGACAAATTTTTTGAGGGAAATTTTCCTTGGGAAGGTCAGCAACCAATTAAATGTGGCACGTGGCGGAAGAATGGTGGGTCGGTGGACGTAAGTTAGAAAATTTTCCAAAGGGCTCGGTGGGGTGCAAAGAAAATTTTTTGCCCGAAGCCCCGCAAAGCCAGTAGGAGGCCACCACATGTCCATAAGGCTGGTGGAGGTTAGAGGGGTGGAGTGAATTTTGGCTTTTGCCAAAATATTAAAGGGCGCAAATAAAAATCTTGGCCCAAAAGCCTCAAGTGAAAGGAGCAAAACAAAAATTGCAAAGGCCCGTGAACCAACAAGAAGATGTCATGTGTCATGTTTGTGGTGGAGGTCAAGGAATGGGGAGAATTTGGAAATTTTTCCAAAGTAGTGGGAAGCACAAATGAA